>CM047875.1:7029262-7580883 GCA_026212405.1 Petrea volubilis
TATTTTATTTTTTTTCTTTTTGTGTTATTTTTTTCATGTAATTTTATTTTGCATAATTATTATAATTAATTAAAAATTATTTCAAATAATTCTTAAAAAAGTATTCTTATAAGAGAAATTGATAATATATTATATTTCATCCTAAAGAAAATTTAAGTACTAAATTAAAAACATATTTTTTATATTTTGCATACACGTAGAGTGTGTGGTATTGCTAATTAAAGTAAAAATAAGACTCACATGCTTTGGTGCGAAATTGATATAAAAGACCTTATAACTTCGCCAATTAAGTTAGACCCTATCGGCCTCAATATACACATAGATATACGTGATTTGCACTTGATGTACTCCTGTAAAACTAAACATAAGATAATCTAAGCATCGTTCAGAACTCAACGGCTAAAGATTATTATGATCGAGTGTGTCCTTGAGCATAACGAGATTCCTTCCTTATACTCGTCGTTCCCAAGGGACAAATTAATATAAATTCAAATAAAGAAATTTGATATAAAATTTTAGGAACAACGGGGAAAAAGGTATATATATATATATATTTTTTTTTATTTCTTCTTGATAAGACATGATCTATTATCTAATGTATATCTATTATTATATCAATATATATTCTTGAATTAATATCAAACTACTATATCAATCATAAATAATTATTAAATACAAATAAACTATTATACAGTAGACTATACATTGTTATTCAATTGGCTAAGGATTCAAACTCAAGACCTTATGGTCATAAAATTCTTCTTTATCATATATAATTATAATAATAGAGGGGTGATAAATACGTCCAAAAGCAATATTATTATAATTTATAAGTAATGATATTAATACTTGAGAGATTGAGACTTCATGAGAACGAGCCGGTAGGGCAATTATATGGGTGAAATCATGTAATAATTATTAATTGTTCAAAAGCTAACTAATCCATTGCCCTAACAATCACATGCATGCATGTGAAAGACTTGTCTTTTTGGCCTTTTTTTATTTTCTGTTTTTAAGTAGTTACTCTTTTTTGGGGGACATGTGGATAGAAGCTAGTTGACTTTTGTTCGCACTTCAAGTCTATTATAAAAGGAGTACGGAAATTTTTTGGACTATATAGTTATATACAAGACAAATATTTTTTTATTTACTAACAACTCGTTTATAAATAATTGAAATGTCATTTTCTTTAGAAGTTGTGACCTCTTTGATACAATTAAAGTATATTTTGATATTTTTAAGATATTTGATGTATGCTTGATTTTCGAACTCAAATGATTCCCAACAAAATTTTCTTTTCTTCTTTTATTTATTATATGTTTTCATTTGTTTGGAAAGAATAAGATTGGATTGATTAATATCTTTCATTAATATCAATTACTACATGTTTTAAATCTTAATGGGAAATTTAGATATAAAATTGATTGATTTTTCTATAATATTATTAAACACATGCTTCATATATTTATCATTTTGGTAAGTTTGATTTGAAATGATTTGAATACATTAATCACATCTAAAAGTTGCTTTAGTTATAACCCTGTTTCTGTCTAGAACTTTAGTTTCTTCTGGAACTTTATTTATTTTGATGTAATAAGATCATAACGGCTCCTTTCTTTTGTATCATCAATATAGTTGTTTGAACTTGATTTGTTAGGCTAGAATCAAGGCCACAACAACTCCTTCCTTTTTCTCATCAATATAGCCATTGGAATTATCACTATTTAAAGGAGAACTCTCATCCATTTGAAAATGTGATTGTGTGAGAGTTTATAGTTAAAACGAGAGTATTGAGTTCATCAATATTCTTATCATCATATTATTTTTGTTTGCTTGTGTTTTCTTTTCTCGAGAACTTTTGAGATAAAGAGTAAGATTCCAAGTACAATAATTCCTTGAGAGTGAGTTGTGAAGTGTTGCTAGGTCGTGGAGTTGTTGTTGCACTGGAAATTCCAACTAGGTATTTAATAGACGTTTAAGCGGCCTACATTGAGGTCTTGACAAAGGTGTTCAACTGCGAACTAACCGCCAAAACCAACCACACTATCTCGCTTCAGGGGCCGATTAAATTGTTTATTGTTTCTCTCTTTATCGAGAGTTTTTAACTCTCAATTGATATTTACCTGTTACACTAGAACTTATATTGTAATTATACTAAACCATGCGTTGTTAATAGATTCTCTTAAATGAAAACCTGGGAACTGGATGTCAACCAATTGAGTGAATCAGGATAAATCTTTGCGTCGTTTTATTGCTTTGCATATTTTATATCATTACTTGCTCTGGTACTATCGCTAGTACTTTCAAAATCAAGAATTTACTTGCTCTGATGTTATTGTTGGTACTTCCAAACAATAACTATCTTTTGAGCAAAGCATTAATTTTTAAAACCTTAAAGTTTCCGCTGCGTTTTACAAAAATCTTAAAAATAATTTTAAGATCTAATTCAACCCCACCCCCCCCCCTAGGTACATCCTATCTATCAGAAGCAAATTGAAGATACATATCGTTTAATCAAAAAAAAAAAATGAAGATGCATATCGTTTGATCAATCCGTATTCATTAGATGAAACAAAAAAAAAAGAGAAAGAAAAAAAAGAGAAATTTGTTTAGTGGATAACTCAAGTTTGTTTTGGATAATCAATGGTTTTGCCAGTGGTGAGCTAGGACCCGAAATCAGGGGAGGGAATGTACCTATACAGAAATTACTTTTACGTGTGTAAGGCATGTAAATAGATTAATGAAATAAAATCACTGATTCCAATAAGGATTTGTTTTGTAAACTTGAAATTCTGACCAAAATATGGGAGGGTTTTTGTTCAAGTATCCTTTAATGTTTGAAAGTGTAACAATATGGAACGGTAGGGATTCGATGGTTTCATTGGTGCAAATATTGGAATACATTGCTAACATCAATAATCAAACATAAACTTCTTTTCTAGTGTGTTCTAGTTGGCTTCAGTTGTTCAGCCTGAATATATATATATTTTTTCTTTTCCACCAGAGGTTTTTCAAAGTTATGAACAACGTCAATGGACTTTATTGACCATATGTACTGAAATCCAACTTGGAAAACATAGGATCCATTTGGATAAATTTAAAAAAAAAAATTGCTTGTCAAGCACTATATTTTTTATAGTAATTATTATTATTTTTTTAAGTTGTTTCACATTTGAATATAATACTTTTAAAATTACTTTAAACGGTTTTAAATTTTTATTTTTGACAATAAATAATATAATCCACGCACGTACACTTTCTAAGATTCAAACCCTAATCTCTACACATTCATACCTCTAAGATTGGGTATATATCCATTGGGCCACAGACCCGAAACGGTTTTAAAGTTTTTATTGTTTAAAAAAGGAACTTCTTTGGTGTCTGGGCCCTTTTGGTTCGTGTTCCTAAATTGTCCATGTAGGAAATATTGTACACTTGGTGGTCCTCAGGGCCCACCAACCCAAGTTGGTTAACAGCCCCAAGTTGGGCTGGGCTTTATGCTGGGACATTGAAAATCAAAATTGCTTGTTTTAAATGTTTATTATGGGCTTAAACTAAGTCTGGCCTTTGAAAATTGAAGTCCGGTTCAACGCAGGGGTGTTCCTTCAAGAAGATTTCTCTCTGCCGTAATAATTCGCTGATTGCTTCTCTCAATTTCTTGATTAATACCTTATGTGCCCTACTCTAGTCATCTAGTACACCAACTAGGGGCGAAACCAGGACCTTGGGTCAGGAGATGCACCTGTTAGCTGCGAACTACTAATAATACAAATAACTAAATTAAAAAGAATACGGGGTGCATAGGAGAAGGACACGAGAGTCACTATAACACAATTAAGGTGGTCACTCAAATTTAATAATATATATACAGGACAATTGAAAATAGTGTATGTGGCTTTGCTACTGGTTGCAACAATTAAGTGGTACATTGCTCTGTGGGCCTAAAATGAGAAATTTTAAAGCACACAACTGCAAATAATGTTGCACGTGCTCATGCACTTTTTTTTTTTTTTTCGAATGGTATGACACACATACACATTCATGATAATAAAGAAAAATTCAAACTAACTCATAGGAATGACAGAGCTACATAGAACTCATGGAATGCATATGCTTTTTTCACTTTGAAATTATCTCATACATATATGTATATAGCTAAGTTTATTGTGGATTTCTTGACCTGATGATAAGAATAAGACCCTGAGACCAAAGAGATCCCAAATTTGATTTCTACAAATGCGGGTCTTCTTGTACTATATAGTAGCTTGATAGTTGTATTATTTTTCGGTTATTTGCACCATTTTATTGGTTCTTTGTATGAGATAGGATTACGAGTTATGTGAGAATTATATTTAGATTTGATGAATTGATGTAATTGTAATAAATATATTTTAATAAAAAAAACTAAATTTAAGCAATTACATACGTCTTTAGTTCGCCCTTGATTTTTTTTTTTTTTTTAATTATTTCTATTACACGTAACATGTACGTAGTTGATAGGTACATCCTCTAACTATCAGATTCTGACTCCACCACTGCTCATGCGTAACATACATGCATGAAACTACGAATTTTAATACATATATATATATAATATATATAGTATAAGGGAGAAAAAAATATAATAGTAATTGAATTATTTTAGAAAAAACAAAATTTTAATCTTTGATAAATGAATATAATTTTGCATAAATTTATAGAGGGACTTTGATCCTACTAGGTATCCTTCGTTCAATTTATGACGATACATATGAAAAGGCAATATGAGCCTAGTTTTACTTTCGGAATTTAATCAACAAAATGTTTATTAGTAAAGAAAGGAAGAGTAAGCATGAACAATCAGTTTTCACTATTTTCTTTTTGTAGAAAAATAAGTTTCTATTTTAAATATATATATAATAAAACTATATATTATGATAAAATAAATAAAACAGATGAATAGCCAATAAATAGATAACACCAGTATATTCTTACTAATATTATTTCGTGACGCTTTCCTTGAAAGAAAAGAAAAAAAAAAGAAGTTTCTCAAGTGCTTCCTCAACAATCTCACACCACATCAAAATCCAAGGCCAGAATACAATTTCAGATATAATTAATGCCCCGGGAAATCACTAAATATCCTTAGCGCGCAAGTTAACCGACAACTCCATAAATCGTGTCTTCACCTAGAAAATATTTTCTCAAATCCATATATCAAGGGCATCCACATGATGAGATATATTTTCAAAATTGTTTATTAACGTGTCACAAAAACATGGATAATTGTCTTATCCACGCAAAGGAGAGGGGTATCATCCCTTGCTTGTTAATTTCCGATAGTACAACTCGTCAAGCTTTGTGTTCGTGTTCCTTTGACTTAATAAACATGCATCTTATTATTTTAGTGATGGTAAATGAGCGGGTTGGATTTTATTAATCAGGTCGAAAGTGGATTGGATTATAAATAAGTTTCAGAGAACGGGTTGTGAATGAATTGAGTTGGTAATGAGTGTAGTTTGGATTGATAACGGGGTACTGATTCTTAACAAGTTAAATACAAATATATATATATATACATATCGATATAATTTTGTATTTTTTAACTATTTATTTGCTATTTAACATATTATTCAATTTATAAAAAAGCTATTATTCATTTTCGAACCTGTGAAGTACTATCAAATTATAACTGCTTTGTTTTTGTTGGAACCTATTTAAAAATCGTATATACTTATCTAAGACCGAACACATTTTAAACACTCAACCTACTTCAATTCATTCTTAAAACTTTAAGACCCAATTCAATCAAACTAATTTAATTAGGTTGGACCATGATTTCACACATATTTTGCCATCTCTATTGCCTTGAAAACATGTAAGTTAAATATCAGAGTTTAAACCCTGATAGTATGTGTAGTTGGTGTGTGCGAGATGCAATTCCCCCCACAAAAAAAAAAAAAGAAAATATATTAAAGTAATTTTGATATACTCTTTTTTTTTTTAAATTACCAATTTACCCCCTAATTCATAGAAATATATTTAAGAAAATTCGACCGTATCTTTCTAACCGAAAAATTCAAGCTCCGTTCCTCGCGCGCGGGTATGTGGGGGTAAAAAAAACAAAAATGGTTAAGCTTGGTCATTCTTCCCTGGCAAACAATCCCCTAGTTTACGTGTGAGGAGGTAATATAGTCACACACAATTAATGGACACTTTCAAACTTGAGGCAGCAGCCAGCTGCCAGCTAGGAATTAACGAACCGCACTCATTTTATATTAAAAAATGATTGGTACAAAGTTGAAGACCGCGTCAGGACCTCCAAAATTCCCGTCCACGCTAACTTTTTTGCCCTTTTTTTTTTTCGGTCGCTTCCAATTATATCATACCATCACTCAAGTTTGCCTAGTACGCATAAATTGTTATTTTAACAAATTAATACCTATATCCGTTAAAGTCAAAAATATTTAAATTATTGGGATATGAGATATCATCCATTTGTATATATACCGAAGAGTAGTGTAGTCAGTTAAGTATATAAATACTATCACAATTTTACTTTTAATATTATTATATTTAGATCCAACAATTAATACGTTATTTTAGACATATATCCAAATGGGTGGCATCTCATGTCCCAAAATTATTGACCGACGGACCTTCACCTTGCCATCAATGTTAGATCTCATGAACAATATATGTTCAAATTCAATCTCTTAAAAAGAACTAACCTGAAACTCAGGGGTCATGGACAAGGGGAAAGGGAGAGGCAGATAGAGACAACGGTCACCACTTGCAACCCTCAAATTCATATTGAAATAAAATTTATATGTATCCTTTCGAAATTTTTAGTTTTGCATCCCCACCCTAGCCCAGCCTGTCTCTTCCAACAAAAAAAAAATTATGTAAATACCTTTTATATTTTATATACATTAGACCTCACACCCCAACATACAAATTACTAATTCCATCTGCCTTGGAAATTAATAACAATTAATGCACAAATGAAATTCACACAAAATATGAAACTCTCAAACTAAATGATATAAAAACCACTCATTATCGCTCTTAATGGTCAACTAATAACAAGATGATGCTTTTTATTTTTTTTCTCAAATATAAATGATAAAAAAACAGCATGGAATTGAAATTTAAGTAATTATTTGCTAATTTGCAATTATATATATTTGAATTAATCTATTCTTCGTTGCATTTAGCCCCCAAGTCTTGTCTTAAAAGAGCGTTGAGAGCACTAAAATTACTAATGAATATTCGAAACCAAAACTAAGAGGCAGTAGCACCCACAATATTTGCTAATTGCTAACATACAACATGCAACATCGTGCGGTGTTAGGCGTGCCCCATTAGTGTACCACGTGGTGTTCTTCCTGTCAACCACAATTTCTCCATCTTTTTAACACAACTCTCTCTCTCTCTCTCTCTCTCTCTCTCTCTATATATATATATATATATATAGTAGTTCTGGATCGTCTAAATAAATTAATTTTAGGGGAAAAGGTGTTGATAAGTTTCTGTTAAATGGAAAACGATGATATTACATTCTTGTTCTAGAGTTAGCAGACTTATTCTATTTTGTAAAGCACATTTCATATATAGAATAAAATTCAATGATTATGTGACTTTTCTCAATTACATCGATTGCGGGACTTGGATTGATAATCTAACCTCCCTCTCCTATTTGGTGAGGCCCTTTTTATACAGAGCACAAAATTTCATAATCTTTAAATATGAGACTCGCAAGAGCGGGCATTTATATTTTGATTGGGCTTCGTTAGTGTAAAAGATTTTGTGTGGCATATTGTTAAATTTAAGTTAATTTTGCTTTTTTACTTATTTTCAATTTAATAAAACTATTTTTATTTAGATAAAAAAATTAATAAATATTAGAAATTTAATCTATAAAGAAATAAATACATGATTGATTATTTTTTTTTTCACTTACATAGTGTCCAATACCTAATTATGTACATAATTTATTAGTATTTTTCATGTTGTTAATAACAACAAAAAGAATAATGGAAACTGCAGTTTCAATTAATCAACGAATAAAAGAATTCCTAAACATCAACACTAAAAATAAGGCAAATAATAGCACCATACATAATCCTTTTATCCTAAAAAAAAATTAATAAAATATGTAATAAAAAGCTGTTTTTTTTTTCTTTTTCTTCGTTTTTTTCACTATAATTCATAATAACAGCTAATTTTTATTCGACTAAGATTCTTTATGCGCATAAAGGCGGTACAGCACTTTCGACTTCTTCATCACACTGCAATTCTGGAGACGGCGGCCGGTTTAGGTCAAAGTTCCGGGCTACGGCGGCGGTCAACTGATCACTGGCGGCTGCGCCGGTCAACTGATCGCTTCCGGCTGCGCCGTTAGAGGAAGTGGTGGTGCGACTCCTAGCGTTACCGCCGCCGATTGCTCCTTCATAGTGCCTCCGCTTGTGGCCGCCCAGAGCTTGACCGGTGGGGAAAGTCTTGTGGCAGATCGAGCACACGTGAATCTTTCCGCTGGGATTGAGAGCAGACACGTGATTCGGGGCGGTTGCGATGGCGGAAGAGTGGTTGCCGTCGACGGAGGCCGTGGCGGTTGGGATCTTGGTACGATGGCTGGCCTTGTGGCCGCCGAGTGCCTGGTATGATGGGAAAGCCTTGTCGCACACGCTACACTTGTAAGAATTGGTCAACGGCGGTGGCGGCGCAGACGGTGTAGGCGACGATCCTTGGTCGATTGCGTTGGCTGAGGCGGTGGCGGGAGCGGCGGCTCCGGCAGCAGAGATATTATTATTCTCCTCTTCACTTGAGCCGGTGGCGGTACTAGGAGCGGGGATCGCCGCGGCGGCGGCGACGTCGGCGGCAGTTAAGGAGGAGGGATAGTGACCGCCGCCGCTGCGAGCGAGCATGACGAGGCACACGGCGAGATACTCGTCCTCCGATTCACACCGCGGCCGCGTCGGCCTCTTAGAGCGCTTGGATTTCCGCCACGAGTCGACGTTGTCAGTGTCGACGTCGTCGAAGCGGCGGGACAATTTGAGCGGCGCCGCCACTGCCGCCGAAGAATTCAAAGCCTCAAGAGCCATCTCTTTTTTGGCCAATTTTACGTGAAAGAATAGAAGAGAATTGAGAAGATACTTCAAGAAAGAGAGGTTTCGTAGGAGAGTTTTAGTGAGAGAGTGTGTGAGTGAATGAGATGATTTGTATGTGTGTGTATATATATATGGGAAGTCGAGGTGAAGCGTCTGGAGGTTGGCAGTTGCGTGGGGAGTGGCGGTGGAGGAGTTGTATTAGGATTTATTTAATTTTAGGGATTTGATAATTTAATTTTATTCCGAGAATGAATATATCATATAGAAATAAAAAGGATTAGGCGTAGAGTAGTGGTATAGTTTAATTGGACAAGGAAAGTGAGATGACACACCTCGTTCGAGTTAAGAGTTGGAGATGAGTATGAATATAATTAGAGGTCAAAATTGAGTGGGAGTGGGAGTAGGGCAAAGCAAACATGTGTTAGGTTAATGACCCTTTCCAAGTCAAAACAAATATACGCATACTCTTGTTTTCACCACATCGCCCACTAGAACAAAAATAATAATAATAATAATAATAAAAGAAATTCAACCAACGCGTTGGTATCATTCTTTTTCCTTTTCCTTAATAATGAAAATAATTGGTATGAGCTTAAATTTGGATTAATTAACTAGCAATTAGTGAATAGAGGTTACAAAGTGTTTAGTTTTAGAATCGATAGACACATCAATGAGGTTTGCTTCCATAATAAGGTGGAGGTCTCATAATTCGAAGGTTACGGATTCGTTTTTTGTAATAAGGATATTATTCTATTTTTTTTACTTAAAATATTGATATATTTAATTGATTATAATAAATTGTTATTTGTTTAAAAGGAAAAATCGAGAGGGGTCAAAGTGGCACCAAAAACATAATTAATTTGAGCAGGCTAGGGTAAAGTGACATTTACCTCTAAAAATAGAGATTAAGAGCTTGTTTGGATGGGCTTTTTTAAGAGAATAAGCATTTTTTAAAAAAAAAAACTTCACAGCAAACAAATTGTATTTGGATAGATTTAAAAAAAAAAAACAGAATCCAAGAAAAAGCCAAAATTGATTTTTTTGAGAAGCTACTTCAAATTAGCTTCAAATAAAAAGTCTTTTAATTATTCTATACATACACAAAATTATTTCGCTTAAAAAAACTCTACTATAAAAAGCACTATTAAAAAAACCTATCCAAACGGGCCCTAAGACTTTCAATTACAGTAATTTATGTTAGTTTAGGATAGTTACTTTATTCGGGATTTTGGCTTTACTTTTTGTTTCTTCTTATCAAGAGTAATTAATGAAAAGATCTAATGCTATCGCAATAAGATATTCACAATCAGATTTACTTGATCTGGAAATAAAGTGGCCCCAATGTTTATTTTTATGTAATTAATGTAGATTATATATATATATATATATATATATATCTTTTCATTGCACGCCCAAATAATAGAACTAGGTTTAAATGGGTATTGATATCACGCTTTCATTAATTTACTTGTGCACTAAGCACACTACAGTTAATCATAAGAACTTTACCTGTAATTAATTTGTTAAAATATATATTAATGCATGTAATATATACCAATCACGCTGCTTTGAATGAATTAATAAATACTCGCCTTCCTAACTCTTTCTGTTAAGTTTCCCGGAAAAAATCATGTTTGAATAATATCATTCAGTAAGTTTAATTTATTATTAAAGACTCGAAATTAATATATCATGTATATTTTTGTGATTTTTTTAATGCCTCTTACCAATATAAACATATGTAAGTCGAATTTGTTTTCGCTTATGCTTATTAGAAAAAGTCAAGTCTTTTTTTTTTTTTTTTAATTGAAATTTGGTTCAACTTGAACTCTTATGGTACTCGTGGAATTTACCAAATTAAACTTGTTAGACTAGAAAAGCTAGTTTGAAGTTTGAACTCATCAATGTCAATCTTACTTAATAACGTCGATATTCCAAATCATTTGTTGAATGTTAATTTACCATGTCAACTATAGATAACTATTTCTTTCTTTTTTTTCTTTGTTTGGTTTTTGTTCTTAACTACTGGTTTCGACTCATTGGCTAACTAATTCGAATTGGGTACTGCAGAGATTCACTATGGGGTTGATTTTTCCAACCAAATTGCTCCATTAGCAATACTAAGATTCGAACTTTGGACGTTGCTTAAGGAATCTAACGCCTTATCCTGCTAGACCAACTAGTAGTTGGTCATAGATAACTATTTCGAGAGTGTTTATTGAAATATGCTTTTCAAATTTTTGTTTGGTAAAGTCATTTGAGGGTGTTTATAGAATGTATTTTATATTTTTAAAGAAAAAATGTTAAATATTATTAAAAGTACGTAGTACTCATCCACTTCTACCAACTAATTCTTCTTAAAAATAAACAATATAAAATCAATATGAATAAAATGAAAACACTGCTAACCTCTTGGTATTTTTATAAAATTTTAAAATTCGTTTAAACATTTTTATTTTAGTCAACTACATTACTTAATTTTTCCGCAAATGCTCCAACGTATGCTTATTTATATTACACGAATACGATCCCCTTTACTAACTAAATAAATAAATCATTACAAATTTAATGAAATTCATCATAAAACATAATATTATGACGATAGCTTTCATTTATCACAAATTTATCAGTAAATTTTGTCACTATTCGCTGGTTAAATTTTATTTTAATAAAATTCCATCATAAACTTATAATAAATGTTTTTTTTCCTTTTTTTCGTGACAAGATCCATTCGTTTCATCAAAGTAAGGCCAGATCTATTCATCACCAACTTTTATATCGACTAATTTTTATTCATTATAAATGTATTAATTTTATTTTTAGATACTCTCAACTTTTATCGCTTCTCACTTTTTCAATTTTCATTATAATTTCGTACTTCTCCAAAAATAAAAATATTTGAAGCTTTCCATACCTCTCAAAATAAAAACCGAAAAAAGAATTAGGTCTGCATTCTTCAAATTAGGCGTAGACAATTCAAGGCCACTAGCTACTATTCTTCTTAATTTCATTTTTATTAGCATAATGAGAAATTAATTACACTTAATTAGTGCACGATTATTCTTACCTCGTTAATTTGACCATCGTGTTCAAACAAAATAGTATAGAATTATCCAAATGTGAATGAGATAATTATTATAATATAATTAATAACAATCTCCGTACAAGCAAGATGACTAATTGGTGCTTTTAATTTGGGCATTTTCCTTTTTGGTTGGCTAACCAGAAAGACACCTAAGTTTCCTGAACGAAGCACCCGATTCGCCACGTGTCTCTCAGCTACAATACTCCACGCTTAAATTACCCTAAGTGCCCCTATTGTGCATGCCACATCCACAAATTGAAATGGTTTGGTTATATATTTATTTTTGTTTTTGTGCGCCTAAATCACAGCCAATGTTCCAGCAGAAGAATTTTCTTTGATTATTTTGTTTCTTTTCAAAATTAGATGTACATACATGTTCATTTAGCTCTTTGGTGTGAGAACATTGTATCAAACATATCGCTTGTTATATATCTATCTTCTTAATAAATGATAGACTAAGATTATGTTGTTCATCAGGAATTGAATGGAGGAGAATGAGCACACATTGTTAGTGGATTTTAATAAAATTAAATGCTTGAGCGTGTTCTTCCAATAATATTAAACAAATAAATGTTATTATAAATCTATTGTCCCGCATATTGATTATTACCCCTCACTACCTCCAAATTCTCATTTCTTTTAGTATCATTTCGCCCCAAACTACCCCCCACCCCCACCCCACACTAAAATAATGATTTAATTTGGCATATATAATATAACTGTATTATATTTGTGTATATATTATGACACCTCATAAAAAAATCTCTTAATAAATTGTTCTAAATTTAAACTATAATGTACTTATCGTAACACTATAAAGCATCAAAATAAATTATCGCTATATTCAAATATATGATAATTTAGCTAGCATCAGTATCACTAAGGATGGCAATGGGTCGGGTTTTTCCCCAACCCGCTCGGGGCAGGTTTCGACCCGAAAATCGGGTTTAGAGTGGGTTGCGGGTCTAAAATTCTAGACCCTCAAAGATTCAGGGCGGGTCTCGGGTTTACTTTGACCCGACCCGTATATATATTTAATATGTGTAATATAAAATATATAAATAAATATAATTAAAAAAATCTTAAAAATTAAATTTGAAGTTGATTATTATTATTTAATTTGAATATGTTTTATTAGATTTTATGTACAATTTGAATGTTTTCCTTTATTAAGTTTCTTGTATAATTTAAAAATTGTTGTCTCAAAAAAAATTGTTAAAAAATAAAAATTTTAATTATTGGGCGGGTATGCAGGTATGCGGGCCGGGTTTGGCGGGTTGGGACGGGTTTATGAACCCGGCGGGTTCAACCGGTCCAACCTATCGGGTTCGGGTCTCACGCGGGTTTGGGATGGGTCTCGGGTCCAAAATTTTTTGGCGGGTCGGGTCTCGGGTCTTGCCAAACCCGTACCAGACCTGATCTGTTGTCATCCCTAAGTATCACCAAACCAAATTTAGTTCAAACTAAAATGTCATGTGTTTGAGTGATACAATAGTTTATTTTGACACTTTAGTTCAAACTTGATATAATTTATTAAGACATTTTTATGAAATGATGACACGGTAGGTACACAATTAAAGTTCTTTTTAAAAGTATCATATTATATGTGTCAAATTAAATTATTTTTTAGTAGTACCTTTGTTTTAAAAAAAATCCAATTACATCAACTTATGCATTAAATACGAAACAAATTAATTTATCATTATTATCTAAGGTGCAAATTACATCAACTTATGCATTAAATACGAAACAAATTAATTTATCATTTTTATCTAAGACGCAAATCAAATTATTACATGATAACGAAATGAAAAGACTTCTATCAAAATAAAATTAAAAAAAATATATTATTAAATAGAATAAAAATCTACATACGTCGGCGGAAAATTAATATCACCACTTGAGCCAAGCTTGATCGCCCACTTCGTCCACTTTTTAAATAAATCAACATGGTGAAAAAACAATGAAAACAATACATGACCACATATGTTGAATTTCGTTCAAGCAATCAAGACGTGTGCCACACTCCCTAATTGTTAAACTACATTTATGTATAATGTAGCAAACAAAGGAGTGGTGGAGGGCCATTTTGGTCAATTAACACCACGTGCAAAATGACGTCGTTAGTGGTGACTAAATAGTGTAACAAATGGAAACTGAGAGACGCGGACAGCTTACAATTAGCTTGATTGGCCGGCGAAGCAAAACTTGTGGCTCCCGGCAGATGGCGGGCCAACACGGGACACGTGTATGGTTGGATACCGAACTGGCACGCGTGGACGGTTGACGCTGGGTTTGGCACCGTGTTCCTCTATGTATGGGACAAGTAAAAACTAAAAGGGACTCCGTAACTGAAAACACTTCCACGGTTCCACCGTTGCACTTGCCTACCTACCATATGGAGATGTGGGTTATTTGAATTGGATGTGGCTTGCCAGAATTGTAAGTCGAGCTCTCGGGAAATTCTTTTATGCATCGAACGCAGGTCTTGTGTATTTATTAATAATTCAAATTTTATTACATTATTAATTAACTTGTAAAAAAAGAATTAATATAAACTACAATATAATATTAATCATTTAATTTGTATGTAGAATGCAAACACCGAGTTCATATAAAAATTCTCTGCTCATGCGACAAAAAACACATAGTGGACACACTCAATCGCATTATATAGAAAGAGAATGAAAAATAAATAAATATGGAATTTAATGTGTTTTTAGTTTAAAATATCTGTATCAATAGCTAAGATAAATAGACAAATCTCCGCGACATTAAAAAAATTAGTTTTACCATCATAATAGTTGTTCCGCAACCATAATCCTTAAATAATATTTCATTTGTCCCATAACATTAGTCATTTTAGCGAGTTTTTCTTATCCCATAATATTTATCACTTTAAAAATTCAAGAGAGAATTAAATTTTTTTTTTTCTAAATTTATTCTCATTTATTATTTAATTGCCAATGTTTTTTCAGCTGAATTTAATGAGCAATGGGGAGAATAAATTTATCAAATTATTTTAAATTTAGCTATAAAAAAAGGCTATTTATTATATTAATTGATTTATGTGAAAAAATCTAAAACGACAGATATTATGAGAGATAGAGAGAATACTAATTAATTTACTAATTCTCACATAATCCAGTCTCGACCAACAAATAATTATTAACACAAAATCCCTAGAAAAACTATAATTCAAGTTGCACCGGCGCATCAACCCAAAAATACAATGCTACGATTCAGATGAACTAAAATGCAAACCAAATCAATGGATTGAGCTACAGAAAAGAGACTTCAATGATGCATATATAATCAATAATAAAAAGAAAAGAAAAACAAGAAAAAAGAAGTTCTGTCAAAAGAACGAAAAAGTTAATTAAGAGGTTCATGGGTCTTGATATTTTATTCCTAGAAATTTCCTTTTCATGAATATTAAGTTTGTCTGTTACAAATTGGTTTGTGTGACAAGTATGATTGGGATGACAGCGGTGCATATGGTCCCATTCACACTCTACAAACAATTGATTTAATAATTTTTTTTATACTAATTAATTACAAGATAAATTAGGGCATCAACGCCCAAATCTCGGACATAATGCATGACCTCATCACTAAACAAAAGGGATTAATATTCCACACAAATGTTTAATATTCCTGACTTTGTCCTAATTCACAAATGACACGTAATTAAGCTCTTGCCGCATATTGTTTTGTGTAGTGACACTTAGTTAGGCAGAGAGAGTATTAATTTGGTTATTAAATTATGTTGATTTCTTCTAATCACATATATCCAACTAGGACCAACTATCAATTAGTCTAGCAGGATGAGACGTTAAATTCCTTAAGCAACGTCCAGAGTTCGAATTTTGGTGTTGTGAATCGAGCAACTGGATTGAAAAGGTTGCTTCCATAATGGGACTCTGCAGTATCTGATCCAGAATAGTTAATCAATGAGTTGGAATTGAATGGTTAAAATAAATAATATATATATATATATATATATATATATATATATATATATCCAACTAGGTGTAAATCGAAAATTTGAGTATTATCTTGTGGACGTAATGCAATGTACCCCACACACCATAACTTGACGTATTATTGGCAGGATTTTGGATTATATAATTAATTCTCAATGAGTATAACAAATTACAAACTAGATATGCTGATCAATGCACCAGCAAGTATGAGATATAAAAGAACAAAATATATTATTCGCAATTGGATACTCCCGTTTTTTGGTGTCTCCTCCTCCAATGTATAGTATAACAACATAAACTAAGGGTTTTTTTTATATGTATATATAAGTAGCGATATGATACATTTCAAACAATTATATCAACACTTCAAACTAAATGCAATTTTTACATCATTATAATCGTGTATAACATAGAGAATCAAGAAATAATATATATACAAATGACCATATTAGCATACAATAGAAGAAAACCTTACATAAATGTGTGGGAATTGAACTCGTAACCTCTTTTATTATGAGGCCGACTCCTCGCCATCAACCAAGAAATCTATGATAACAACATAAACTAAGGTCGTAGATATTTTTTTACTCTTTTTTTTCATAAATTAAAAGAAAATAATATTAATGAACTCTTATGATTTGATTGGGCATTTTTTTATTTGTCAGGGAAGGTTATTGGCAACCTAAATTTTCTATTTCATAGTTTCCTTCACATTGCTTATATAACCACATCTTTTTTTAAACATCTAAATTACCAACTTAACCCCCACACCCTCGATTTCTTTGTAATTATAGTGACCTACCCTATACATATATGCGTATGTAAATTGTGTTTAAAAAATTCTTTAAATACACACTTGAGTGTGGATCTCTTAGATTAATTAGCATGCATTTACGGAACAAAAATGCAGATGAAGTAGAGTGGGGGATTTATGTCTGGTAAGTGACAGTCTATTTTTGATGCATGTTCATAGGGCTAAATCCACCACAACAGTTGGATCATAATTGCGATGTACATGATTTTCACGTTGGTGACACATGATTCAACGGTACGGTGATGAGTGGATCTAGCTAGCATAATGTGTTTGGCGAGTACCGAATATTGGAAATTCGAAGAACAACAAAACAAAATTGTTATTTCTAAACAAAAATAGAAAATATAGGAAAGTTTAGTGGGCTCTTAAATAATAGAATTTAATATCTATATTATCGATACTATTATATTATATCAATGGAGTAATAGCTACTTCGGTCTCCCCACTTTTTTAGTCGGTCATTTTTTTTTTTACTTTATTTCTCCTATTTTTTCTCTCCTATTCCATGTTTTTTTACTTCTATTTTTTTAATCTCTCTCCACTCTCTTCCCTCTCTCGTAATATTATTAAATAATTTTCAGCGCTTTTTTATAATTATTTTCCATCATATTGTTTTATTTACTTTTTTTTTAGTTTTCACTTATTCTAAATTAAGTTTTTATTCATATAAAAAATTAATAAATATTTATAATTTAATTTATCAAAACTTAAGTATATACTTGAAAATTTTATTTTATTTTTATTTTACATACACGTTGAATGTATCTGCTTGACTAGTGTGTGTGTGTGTATATATATATATATATATATGTGTGTGCGCGCGCGTGCGTAGGCATGGATTTGGAATGTTCTCTTCCTGAAAAACTGGCCCATTTTGAAAATTCCAGCCCAATCCACAAAGTTGGGTTTTCAATCTGGCATTTTTCTTGGAAAAATACTAAAAAGTCCCTAAAATTATTTTTTATATCCGAAAAAGCCATGAGACTAATTTTCAATTCCAAAAACCCATTCTACCAATATTTTATTCTGAAGGACTAAATAACTAAATTTGTTACTAAATTACTCATGCTCCTTTAGATTTAAAAAGTTAATTAATTAATTTTTAAATTGGAAAAATTCTTTAAGTTATTAAATTAATTTGTATCAATAATGATTTAATTAATTACGATTTTCTTAAAAAACACAATATTTTTTTTTCTTTTTGAATTTCAAAATGTATAAAATTATTAATTTTTTTAATATGAAGATATTTAAAATATGGTTTTGATTGTTTAAAATTAAATAAAATAAACAAAAATATTGTAAATTGAGAAGCTGATTTTAACAAAAATGTTTTTTTGAATGTAAATTAGCATGAGTCAATAAAATTGATTTATAAGTTATCAAGAAAGTTAATAAAACAAATTCAAGGGTAATTTTGTCTAAAAAGGGGTGAAAATCAATGATTGGACTTTTTGAAATGAAAAATTAGTGGTTTGGATTTTTTAGATGAAAACCTAATTTATGATTTTTTATATATAAAAATTAATTTTAGGGTGTTTTTATTATCCCCCATGTTTGGGCTTTCTCTCATATCTCTTATGTCTATTCAATTTTCTCTCTCTTGTCTCCCTTTCATATTCCTATCTTTTATTTTACTTTTTTTAATTTAGTTTTCCAATCCTATAATTCAATCAATTTTAGTCAACTTCTTTTATGTTTCATAAACACTATAAGAAAAAATGCGATTTCGGTAGAAATTTTCAGTGGAATTTAAAAAATATATATATATTATTTTTTAAATTTTTGATGGAATTTCGGTGGGAAGTTCCACCGAAAATTAAAAAATAAATAATATTAATTTTATAAATTTTAGGGGAATTTTCAACCAAAAATTTTAAAAAATAAAATTTTAAATAAATAAAAAATCTTATTATTTGAATTATTATAATTAAATTAGTATTATTATTAAATTATTATTATTATTATTATTTGAATTCCCATTTGAATTGTCGAATACTATATATATATAATAATTACGTATTATGGCAACAAAGCGATGATAGCCCAATGGTAAGAGGTTGTTTGTCAACAAATAGGCGAGGGTTCGACTTCCTACCAATCCCAAAATTTGGAATAATTTTGGGTATGTGTATTCACGGGCACGAGGGTGCGGTGGACCGAATTCTAGGTTTGGCAATTGGAACTTTATTTTTTAAAAAGTTAAAAATATTTTCGGCAGAATTGTTGTTGAAAATACACCAAAATTTGGATAGAAAATGTTGATTTCGGTGGAATTCTGCCAAAAATCCCGCCTTTTCTTGTAGTGAAATTAATAAATATATTTAAAATATTTAAATAAATATATATTCAAATAAAAATTCAATTTTTAATTTTATACTATTCAAAGTTTGAAATATATGATTAAATTATACCTTTAACCTGTACACGTATCGAGTTTGTTTTATCTGGTACTTAATATAATATGCCAATTTACAACAGACAAATTGCTTAAGAAAAACCTATTTTACAGGTAATATTTATAAAAATTGAGAATCAAATAAAAAAAAAGAAAAGGAAAAAGAAAACCCCGCAATGCTAAATTGTCAAACAAGATTCTATAAATAGGGTGGGAAGTTTAAGCCCAGAATCCTAGTAATTGCGTCTTCTGATCGCCACCGCCGTCGGAGAAGGTACATTGTCGGATGAAGTTCTAGCTGTTTTAATGCCACTAATTTCGCCTTTGTAGTGCTTGCACATATGTTCGCCCAAAGCTTGACCGGTGTGCAAAGTTTTATGATAGGCGGAGCAGTCATGGATTGCATTGGGTTGAGAGATACACTTAGATGCGGCGGCACTGGCGGTGGCGGTGGCGATCGATGGACTTTTGCGGTGGTTGGTTTTGTGGCCGCCGAGTGCTTGGTATGATCTAAAAGCCTTATCGCCCACACTGCACTTGTAATTAGTGCAAGTGTTGTGGACTACCCGATGAGGCTCAATAGGCGTGGTAGACTAGTAGATAGTTGTTGTTTCCTATTATCGACAGTGGCGGTGAGACTGGCGAATAAAGGTGCAGAGAGGTAGGGCTTGCTGCCGCTTCTGGCAATCATGAATAGATATCCGGGCAATGTTACTTTGAACAAGTCGTTAATATGATGTTGCATGCGCTTCAAACGATTTGCTCTACGGAGGGGCATTGGTTGAGTCATGGTTAAGGCCGCTGGAGCATGCTTCAATGTGTGGAAATATATGATTAATTCATTATCAATAGGAGGAAAGTATTAATTTTATATAGGGTTGGGTAGTATGAATAGATTATGACCTTTCTCACATAAAAAAAGTGTTTCTTTTACTTTTTTTAGCATAAAAATAAAATGATTTGCCAAACTAACCTAAGTCTACTTTGGGAGAGTAGACTTCTAAATTTCTAGTACATGCAAAACTAGGAATTTCAAAAAACCCCAATAGTTTTAAATAAGCGGCAAACAGAGACAAACTACAGAAGTATTTTTAAAATAAACACATAAAATTTTAATGTAACATTAACATACTTTAGACATGATAACAAATGCTTGAACACAAGTTTTATACATGAGTATACTCTTGGATCAAGCCTCTAACGAGGCTCTGATACCAAAGCTACAGAGTATGAGCGCCTGATTATATAAAACAATCAAAATTTAAACTTAAAAGGAAATGATAGAACACTTTTTATGTTCCTCTGCAAAGCTAGAAATTTACAAAGGAAATGGAAATGAAAATTGAAATTGAAAATGAGAACTTGGTCGATTCTCAAGAGAATGCAGAGAGCAATGTTTTCTTCATCTGAGGGTGTCTCATTTTATAGGCAAATTTCGAACTCCAAAGGCTCCTTTTAATTTGGTTGAATAAAAGGTATGGGGAGTCACAGTCCATATTCCCTTTTCTTTTTGTGATGGAGTCTGCAGTTGCTTTAATTTTGGGATCATTTTCAGTATTTTTTGTGTTGGAGTTTGCAGTTGCTTTTAATAGTAGAGATTCCTCTTCGTTTTCAACATTTTTTTTGAATGGGTTCGCCATACTTTGTCTTTTTATCCCTCCATCATATTTTCAATATTGTGTCTAGTAGCTTGTAGGGGAATCCAATGTGTTCCAATAATCACTACCATTCATATCTTATTCAGCACTGGATGCCATTCCAAATTTATATCGGCCTTAATATTCATTAATTTTTTCAGTTAGCATATTTGGGACATCAACATGAAGAGTGGTTACATCAGCTATAAACTTTTTAACTTTTTCAGGATTTTCTTTAGACGAAGTGAACAATGTGGTTTTGAATAATCTTCTTCCATCTATAACAAAACTTAGTTTTGGATTGATTTCCTTACCAAGAACACCTTCAAATTCTAGTTGAATGTTTGAAAAATATCAACTAATCTGATGCAAGACCAAATAAGAATTTCTTCTTCAGTCTTTGCTTCTTTAGGATATGTTTCTTCTTCAGGTTCACTTTGGTACTGGTATTGTTCCAAAATCCAAACTTGATCCGAATGGCTTGACATGATGACGTCTGGACTAGGCATGGGTTTGGATTCAAACAAAAGTATTTTATTTTTGGATAAGGCTGAATTGAAATTAGTTCAAAATCAGGTTGAAACTAGCTCAAATTGAGTTGGAATAGCAAACTGGTGCACGGAAGCAGGTCCGGGGCATGCCCAGGTAAGGCTCTAGCGTGCAAACATGCACAACCTGTGCTCTAACCGGTGCAAACCAAAAAACTGCATCTCTTTGCCCCAACAACCACAACTTTTCATTTATTATAAATATAACCTCCAACAGTTGGCATTTTATTCATCAACATCCAAAATCAATTTTATTGTTTTGTATTTGACTCCCAAAACTTTTCAAAAGCATCCTAATAGTTCAAAAACTTTTTAAGTTCATTGTTCTTGAAATTTGAAGTGCCCCTACCATATATATACACACACGGTCACACACAAGCACATTGTCACACATATAGCGTGTGTGTGTGTGTGTGTGTGCACTCGCACAATCATAATGTTTTAAGCAAACGAACAACTATCAAGCGTGCATATATACACACACACACACAATATTATACATATTAATATATATACACACACTGACAAACAAGTGAACAATATGTCATATATGTAAAAAATCATAAAACAATACAAAAAAAAAAGAAAGAGAATCATCAGTTCACACTGGTCCAACTAATGCCAATTCAATTGTTTATTAGCTGGTTCTCACCGGTTGCTATTAATTGAGCAATAATTTTAGAAGTAAGTCGGACCGAATTGGCCACCGGTTACTGATCGACTTGGTCCGTCTAGCCTGTCTAGTTCAGTTTTCAAAATATTGTCTATGGATAGGGTGAGATAAGAGTTGGACTTATCGTCTTTCAGATAAAATTATCCCGCATTGGTTCTCATGTTTACATCAATCGTTGCCCAATTTTTATATATATTTATTGATAATTAGTAATTGATTAAATAATATATTAATACTTAACTAATTCTAAAATGATATATTTTCAAGAGTTAAGAAAAAAGAATGACCACGAATTGGGGAACTTATATATTTTGTTATTTTTTTATATTAATATTATATATATATATATTTTTATCTTTTGTTAATATTAATAATATTATATTTATTAAGTATATTCACTACATATTATGATGTTACATTCGATTGAACCCACGGTTGAATTGATCGAATCAGGAATTAATAAAACCACCAATTTAGCGTCCAATCCAATTTTTAAAACATTGCCCATAACCAAATCACATCCCAATTACAGATGATGGAATGCACTCTATTATTTAGCTTAGTTACTATTTGTTTTTACTCTAAAGATGACACATTCAATTGTATTGTTGATGTAATTACAAAAAAAAAAAAAAAGAAGGAATTGTATCGTTGATTTAATCTAGCAATATTTGTGTAATATATAGGTCAGGGGTTCGATCCCTATCCATGTGAATGGAGCAAACCTATGTGGCCAGTCCCCTACCACTTAGTGCGCTGACAGTAGGGACGGAGGATTAGTCCTCTGACTGTCGGCCGGAGGGATATCCTGGGAAATCAAAAAAAAATATATATATATACGGGATCTTGGAAATTGTAGTAACCTTTTTGATTTAAAATTTGTCACGCATGTAAGTGTATATTTGCTCCTAATTAAAGATCATATATTGAAGATATCTGCTTATATCAAGGTATGTCAACTGGCGTCGTTGGGGTTATAGCCCAATGGTAAGTGTTCGAATTAGCATTATTGAAATTTTGAATTTGAATCCTCTTGTCCCTTTCTTTTGGGTGAGTGTGTGCGTGCGTATGTGTATAGTATTTCATTAATATTTATAAGGTGTTACGATTATATAAAGTTAAATATTGGTCAACATTATATGTTTAAAGCTTATTGTGTTTAAAAAACAAACAAAAAAATGTTAATTGTGTTCAGAATGAATATTAAAGAGTAATTTCGAAACATGAAATACTCTTTGGCGGATCGTTTCTTTCTGAGCCATAATGGAAGCCCATTTAAGAACTTTGATGGGCTAATTAACATTCTTTAAATTCTAAGCAAAGCCCTGTCCAGAGGTTGGATTTGGACTGAATTTAAAATTTTCAATTCGATTAGCTCATCCACTCGCCCGAGTTCGATCCGAATATAATGGAATTTATATTCATTATTATTGAGTTCGAATTTCATAAAATTAGCATCTATCCCTTGCTATACACATATGTTATAATTTATTGTAATGCATAAAATTATAACAATAAAATATTCTATTTATGTAAAATAACATTTACTTTAAATAATTTTCAATACATTTCAATAGTTAAATAAATAATATTTCACTCATAATTGGACCTTTTAATTATTTAAAAAAGAAAAGTATTGTTGTGCCAAAAAAATCATATCAAAAATAAAAAAAATAAAAATCTAAATATATGATCAAAACTAAAGTAATAAATAAAATTTTAGATATATTAAAGTTATGAATGATAAATTATTAGCTATTCTAAGGTAATAGATCACAAAATAATGGATTGTTATCCATATTGTATATGTGACACTATATTTTTTTTTTACGAACTTTGACATATATGGGCGTGAATTATTGTAAAATAAATTAAAATTGAAAATTGGTTTACAAAGAATAACAATAATAATAATATATAAATAAAATAATAATCAAATTATGAAACACTAAGTACTTTTGATGTAATTTGAATATTGTGAATCTTTTTCTACAATCTTCAAAGAACTATTTCGCCCTAAACTTGCGTCATGTGTATTTTAGATGTTATGAATATTTTGAATCTCCTTTCATATTTTTTTTCTTTTTTGATAAATAATTTTCTTTCATATGTCAATTCATATTTTGATGAATATTTTAATTATAAAATCCGTTATTTAGTATAAATCAAAAATCATAGAAAAGTTGGAGCATGTAAGTGGACATGTTAATGGGTAAGTAAGTGGATGAGTGGAATGAAGAAATTTTTAATTGTTTTTATTATTATTTAAAAGACCTAGCCAATCAATTTTTTTAATTAAAAAATTTTAAATTTTAAATTTTATTTGATCAAAATGAACCAAATTGTAATTAAAGACCGTTGTCAAAATCATCTCGTGGTTTATTAGATGATTTTGATCAAAAATCGCAGTCAAAATTAATTTGTGGTTTATTATATGTACATGTTGTGGTTTATTAGATGTACGCATTTTATAATGTACATATCAAAAGTTTATACATTTAATGAACCATAAAATGATATAATGCAGAAAGGAAACAAATAACAATAAATAAATAAAATTTGAATATGTCAACAATTTAATATCTAAAAAAATGAAGATAAAAACACGACAATGAACAAAAGAAAAGTTGGATAATAAAACTTCCACAAGCGTTAAACTATATAAATTGTGTACAATATTGTGTCCATATTTAAAAAAAAAAAGATAGAGATAAAAAAGATAAAAAAAAATTTTTGGATAATATTATGTCCAATAATTTTTTTTAATCCATTTAAAATTAGAATTTAATTTTGGGGATATGACATTTACATTTTTTCAAGTTTGAGTTATATAAGTTTTAATTGAATAATTTTTCTAATTTTTGAGGAGAAAATGATCATAAATGACATTGTGTTGACATTTACATTCCTAATATTTCTTAAATCATAATTAATTTGATGGCATTACGTAGTATTTTGATTAGAATTTTTATTATCTATATATATTTTTTATTAAAGGTTACTATTATATTTTTATGTGTGTCTGTGTGTGTGTGAGAGAGAGTTAAATATGAATAGTTGGTGGACATAAATGACTAGGAGAGATAAATTAAAAATTAATACAAACTAATCAAATAATTCATACTTAACAATTACAATTAATTCAAAATTCTAAAAATTGAAAATTTGATTAAAATTGAATATTTTAGTCAAAAGACCTCATTTAAATACATAATAATATAGATTCCAAACCCTAATAAAAGAATTCGACCTAAATAATAATTAAAAATTTTGAAATTATAAGTTCAATTAACCAATCATAATAATTATTACTTAAGTAAGAAATAAAATTTGGATTGAAATTTTTAATGAATCGAACTGTCTTATTCTATATTCTATCAATTTATTGCATATTGTGGATATTCATACTCGAATTTGATCCATTAAAAATTCCAATTTGTCAAACATGCTTGAGGGCCCGTTTAGATGGGCTTAAAAAAAAAAGTGCTTATCGGATGGTGTTTTTTATGGTAGAGTTTTTTTTTTGTTAAGCCAAACAATTTTGTGTTTGGATGCAAAAGTTAAAAGTTCTTTAAAAGGTGCTTTTGTTTGAAGCTAGTCTGAGGTAGCTTCTAAAACAAACCCTTTTTGATTTTTTTTCTGACTTTTGTTTTTTAAAAAAGCCCATCCAAATTCAATTTGTTTTGTCTGAAGCACTTTTTTTCAAAAAATAAGTACTTTTTATCTGAAAAAAATCTATTCAAACAGGCTCTAAATTTGAAACGTATTCCTAACACCCCCCCCCCCCCCAAAAAAAAAAAAAGAGAAACGTATTCGGGGAGGATCCAAATTAAAAATATGCCCCGTGGACAACCGATTTAATTTTTATTTTGCCCTACTTTTGTATATTTATTTTCAAAATGTCCTTCTTTGTAAAAGGTTTTTCGTTTTACCCCTTTTGAATAGTGATTCTACTATTTGAATAATATTTTTACTGTTTATAGTTTCTTTATTTGCTTTGTTGTCCAAACATTTTATTTTATTATAACTTTAGACCTATAAGTTTTAGAAAAAGTAAGGTATATCCCAATTTTCATCATATATAAATTTTATTAGTTTTACTCTTTCTAGATTTTTACACTACATAAGAATATAATTTTCTAGTGTTCTTTCTGCTTCCCAAAGTTCTTTTAATTCTCTGTCTATTTGTTCTAATTGTTTAACATAATTTTTAAGGATTCCTAGATTTATAGTTTTATTGATTAGATCAAAAACATAATCTTCTTTATTATTATATGTCGCAATAAGAATTCTTAAATCTTCGGGTAGATCTTTTAGTGGTTTTAAAATTGCTATTTTCTTTTAAATTGGTTTTTTATGATATCAAAATCTTTTTCCATTATTTTATATCTTATATAACCAAACAATAATCATACATTTGCATAAATCTCATAAATAATTGATGAAGTACTCTAAAACCACATACTTTCATAGCATCAAGTAGAAAAATATTTCTATTTAAATCTTTTAAAAGTATATTACCTCCTCGATATCCTAATTCTTTAATCCTCCTTCTGGACTCGTCTTCAATCACATTGACAAGCCTGACTGGTTTTTGCCCAAACGCCCTCCTGACTTTACGGGACTTACGCTTCCAAACAGCTACTGTCTCGAACGGTGTAATCACTACGGCCTTCGTAGGGTTAGAGAATTTTGAAAAATTTAGGAGAAATACAAGCTTAAAAGATTTCTAAACTTGAATATTTATGAAAATAAACTGGCTTTATTTCCTTCAACAAGGATTTATACAAACATGATTTAGAGGATGGTTACAAAGATCTAGAAAAGCTGATTTTTTATTCTATGGATATTTTTCAGAGTGAGAAACAGTCTGAAATTTCGAGTGTGTGTTTTCGAATGCTTTACAAATGAAATCTAGGTACAATTTATAGATCTAAAAATCTAACTATTCGGACTTCAGAGTTTTATTTGGCGTCCGCTGTCTCTTTCTTTATGAGCTGGATCTTTATCATCTTTAGCCTCAGAAGTCAAAAGTTGCATCCACAGCTGTCTGCCATAATGTTTTTAGTGGATGATGACATCATGGCATTCGTCACTCCTTGCACTGACGTAAGCGCTTACATCATGACTTACAACAGCCAATCATTTTGCAAGCTTTCTTTCTTGTAGTCTCTGTGCAATAAATTCATGTCTGAAAAATTTAGTGAGGAACTCCTTTAGCAATGGAGATTTTATTTGTCCTCCTTTTTTTAATAAAATCCAATTATTGGTCTGCATGAGAGTTTCATATTGTCGTTCCCATAGAGACTCAGCAATGGATTGAATGGCTTTAATGCCCATGGCTCTTCTCTCTGTGATCCATGAACTGGTGAACTTGAAGGGTCGAAAATTCTTTATTCCAGTTTCAATCTTTAGGTTTGTAGTGATAACATCTATAGTGATCATGTGTTGGACTTCATGCCAGATTCGCATCTCAGGTTATGGGGCTATAGAATAGAACTTGAGTACGACTTCTCTATTTCTAGCAACTTGACTGACCTGAAATTTAAAGCGGTCATCAAATTCTGAAATTTCTTTTAGATCTTTTCCAACATATAGCAGATCAAGAAATCCATAGTTTGCAAGCTGAAAAACTTTATGAGGATCAGCTCCAAATATGGCGGTGATTCTTGGATGAACACTATATCCTTTAGAGTAGAATAGTGTCCTGGAATTTTTCCCATTTATAAGCTTGTTCGGCAACTTCTTTATATTCTCGTTCCCATTTATTTGTAGGAACAAACTCTTCAGTGGATCCCCTGTTGTTGAAGCTTTCAGGTTTATTGATTTTTATTTCGATAACTTCAACATCACTTTGAGATTTAGAAGTTTTTTCTTTATTTTTCATGGAGTCTAAAAAGTCTTTATCAGATACTGGTTAGTACCTTGACTTCCAGAAGATTCTGCTTTTTCTTTACCTTTATTGCTTTCCCTTTTATCACTCTCATTTTCAGCTTCACTCATTTTTTCTTTTTCTTTATTTCTAGATTCAAGGAACAAATCTAGACTTTCTTGGAGGAAAAGGGCTCTCCTAAGTCCTTCTTGAGAGATATCTGTAACTGTTTTAAAATTTAATTCTATCAAATCTTTTAGAGCTTTATTACTGTCAACAATGTCTTGACAGACCAAGACAATATCGTCTATCTCATTCTTTAGCTCTTCAAGATCTATCTTCCTTTATTATTTTATTCCTGCAGAAAAATAAGAATTTATAAGATGATCTGTATCATCAACACAATTTTTGGAAAATTGTCACCCATCAACGAATTTGATAAGTCTTTACCACCAACCGTTAGATAGTGGACTAGCTGTATGTATAGTGCATACAATCACTCTATTTGCATTTATAGGGAAATGCACACCCATCTTATCCATTTTAGAGTTGGAGAACTCATCCGTTTCCAAATTCTGTGTTTCTAGAAATGAAATCGGCTAGAAAATTTTCTGAACCTCTGATATACTCTATTTTGAAACTATAAAAGGATAAGAAAACTTGCCATCTATGTAGCCTTCTGTATTGAGGTGTATTTGGTAATTTATTGAAGACTAAGGATTGTATCTGGGTATTGTCGGTTTGAACTTTAAAAGGCTTTTGATATAAAAAGAGGGAGAATTTCTGAATTCCTTTTATGATGGCTAGAAGTTCTTTCTCATGAGTTGTATAGTTGACTTCAGCTTGACCGAAAGTACCACTTGTATACCTGCATATCTCATTGAGATCGGTTTTAAGTAATGCAGCCCAATATAGATCTGACACATCCGTTTGTATCACTAATTTATCATTTTCATCAGGGAGTTTTAATTCAGGCAAAGTTTTACATTCTTCCTTTAGGTTTTTAATAATTTCTGTATGTTGATTATTCCAACCTTTAGTATTATTTTTTCAAAGCAATTTTTGAATCTCATGCTTCTTTTTAGCAAGATTTATTATGAATCCCTCAGCATAATTTAAACAACCGAGAAATTTTTCAATTTGATTTCTATTTTCCAATTTATCTAGAAATTCACAAATTTTCTTAGATATATGAGGTTGAAGTTTAATTCCTTCTTTATTCAATTTTAACCCTAAAAATTCTATTTCTTCTTTACAAATTATAGCCTTTCTTTCAGATAAGACTATACCATTTTCTTTACAAGTTTTAGCAAATTGTAGTAGATGAGTTTTATGTTCTTCTAAAGTATTAGAAGCAATTAAAACATCATCAACATAAACAACATGAAATTCTTTATATTTATTAAAGATTTTATCCATTCTTCTTTGATATATAGAAGGTGCATTTTTTAATCCAAATGGACATAACTAACCATTCGAATTGACCTTGAGGGGAGCTAAATGCTGTGTATTGTATACTTTGAGGCTCCATTTTTATTTGTCAAAAACCCGAAGTACAATCAAATTTAGAATAATATTTCTTTCTTTTAACTAGGTTTAGTAAAACTTTTTTATTAGGAAGATAATAACTATCTGACCTAATAAAGTGATTTAGTCTTTTATAATTTATTACCATTCTAGGTTTTCCTCATTTTTTCTCAGCTTCATTTTCAACCATGAAAGCTGGGCTACTAAAAGGACTATTACTTCTTCTAATCAAAGGTGGATTTTTATATAATAATTCATTTATTTGTTTATCAAATTCTTTTCTATCTTTTTCTGTATATAACATAGGTCTTTCTTTTATAACTATGTTTTCAGTTAGTTCTATTTTTGCCTTTAAATCTGACTCTTTATAAAAAGCCAGAGGATGATCATTATAATTTTCTTTTAGTTGTTTTATTACATCTTCAAGAGTTATCCGTTTTATTATTATATTATGTATTTTTATCGGAATTTTATCATACGGTCCACCAAGCTTCGCTGGCTGAACTCTGAACGGCTCATTGATTCGGGGTAATTTTAAATAATGATTACATTTAGTTTTTAGAATAACAGAATAAAGATTCTGTGAGTAAAACTGAAATTGTTGTAAGAAATCATTTCCTAACAATATATCAGCTTCAAGATAGTTATAATCATATATAGTATTTATAGTAATAATTTTACTTCCTAATATAATATTTACTTTATCTGCCTTTTTATTAATGTGTTCGGCTTGACCCGTAACACCTTTTATTTTTATATTTCCATTCGCTTGCCATTTTGTATAGAGAAAGGATTTAAACAAAGTTATTTCTGAACCATTATCTATTAAGGCGCATGTTGTTATATTAGTATCTTGTACTGTTAGTTGTACAAAGACACTCAAAGGAAAATTAATCCCTTCATGTTTTTTACAAAAGATCTTTATATTTTCAATTTGTAATGTAACTCCATGTTTCTCTATTTTATAATAATCACATTGATTTAAGAAACTATTACCTAGAATTATATCGTAATAGTCTCCTGCCATATCACTATCTATGTAACAAGGTACAATTATTCTTAATTCTTCAAAAATTATTGAAACTTGTACCTCTTGATCACAAGTTATTAATTGTTCTTCAAAGTTTTTATATTGAAATATAGTAGAAGCAACCTTTGCAATTAAACCTTTATTTTTATGTTTCGCAAGGTGATTGCCACTGGCTCCTGTATCAATTAATATATTTGGTCCTTCAATATATTCTTGACCATTAAAATATTTAGCATTTATAATCATTGTATTGGTTATATCTTGCCTTGTAAATTCAACATTAGTAAGCAATGACTTACTAATACTTTTTCTAGAAATAGTATTTTTTTCCAAAATCTGTTTGTGGTATTGTACCACTACTAGATCCATATTCTAAAATGGGTTTTCTATTTATTTTAATTTCATAATCTTTGATTTCTTTAATTTTTTCTATTATTGGTAACTTTATTGTTGTTATATCTCTGCATTCATTATCAATTTCAATATATGGTTTATCTTGATATATTTTACCATAATTACTATTAGTAAAAGCATAAATTGCTCTATAGTAAAAGGTAAAAGCTTGACTTTTATCTCTAAATTTTAGATCTTTCAAAAGTTGAAAGTGTAAACTTAAAGTATCATTTATATCAACACTATATTTTGAATAACAATCAAAGCGAAATTGTGAATATATTAAATTTCCTTCAACTGTTCCTAAATGACTATTTTTAGCATCTGTAAACCTTTGGTCATGAAGTGATATAACCATAGGACTATCTATTCCATCTCTAAATAAAGCTTTAACTAGAATTTGAATTCTACCAAGATAAACATATTTTATCTTTTTCTGACTTCTTTATTTTTGATTTTATTTAAAGCTTGATTTATTGCGGATTTAGTAAGCAAATTTAATCTAATTTGCCCTTTCGTATGTTCAACATTTATAGATTTTTCAACTGCATGGTAATCATATATATTTATTTTTTCTCTTTTTATTAGATCACCAAAAGACTTAAAAATACTTTTGGTAGGATTTGTTGCATCAAGTTTTAAACCTTTTATTTTTACTAATGTTTCTTGATCAAAGGTTATTCGTTGAGCATAACCTTCAGATCCTTCATATATTTCTACTTCTCTATCTGAATCTTCAGTTTCAATTATATCTTTATTCATTTTCAGAATGACTAAAGTATGGTTCTTCAATATATATTTCTTTATCTAAATAATTTTCTATATCTGAGACTTCAAACAATTCATCTTGAAGTTCTATAAATTCAGCTTCTATACTTCGAATCTTTTTAGGTTTTTTACATTCTGGTGATTTATGTCCAATTTCTCCACAATTCCAACATTGACATTGTGAAAGATTTTTATTTCTTTTATAGTTAGGTTTTCTTTTAAAATATCTTCTTTTTGGTTTTATATTTTTCTTTTGAAAATTAGTATATTTTTTATACTTCTTTTTATGAAACCTTCTTTTTGTTTTATTTATTCGTTTTTTATTACATCCCCATTGGCTGGGTACTTCAAATTCATTACAATATAAAGGTGAAAATTTTTTAGTTCTTCTATATAAATCTTGAGATTTACATAATTTACTTAACTCTGAAAAGAGAAAACTAATTCTTTTTCCTAGAGTTGAAGTTGACTCTTTATTTTCTTCCTTCCATTTATTCATTATATATTTATTCCACGGACGTTGGAGTTTTAAAAAGTACATATTAAGATATATACTTTGATCCTCATTACTATAATATTGAGTATAATAATATTCTTTAAATTCACAAGTATATTGTTTTAAATGCTTCATACTACAAATCCTAAGGTTTATTAAGTTAGTTCTCGCTTCTTCTTTTTCTTTAGTACCTTCTTTATTAGGGTCATGCCACTGTTTTCCTAGAAATTCATCAGAAAGGTAAGCAACTAAGATTTCAATTCCTCTATCAGTATTATCTATTAATTTAGTTTGTACATTTCTTTTTATTATAGCTTTAATATTTTCAGTTAATCCTTGCCACCAATTGAAAACAATACCATCAAATGTAGCAATTAAATAATCTACTTGTCTATTTGATGTCCATGTATCATCAGCGTTATATAAAAAGAAAACTTTCATAGTATTTGCCCATGAAATTATAGCTTTTTTAGTGTCTTCTTTGCAATCTATGTTTAATTTAGAACCTCCATGATTTATAGGTTCACTATAATTCGTATCTGGAGTGAATTTATCTACTTGTTTCTGATATTTATTTTTCTTTATATGATCATAATATTGCCTTCTATGTTTAGGAATAGGCATCATTTTTTATTCTTCTATTTCCATATCTTCTGGTTTTATCGTACCACTTGGGCCTCCAGTTGTATTATTAGTGTTAACTAATACTTCATATTCCTCTATTTCAGAAAGATCTATTTTTTCAAATTGATCTATTAATTTATTAATTTCATTCATCTTTATCTGTTTCTGATTCCGAATCTTGGTTTTTAGGTGGATTAGATGATGTAGCAATATCTTTACCTTTTTCTTCCTTTTTAAGAGCTTCTTCTTCAGCTAATAGTTTAGGTAATTTAACATTAATCATATATGCATCAAAGGAATTTGGATGCACTGTTTCTTTATTAGTTTTTATAGGCTTTATTATAATTTCTCTTTCTTTTATTTTCTTATCGAATTTATTTTTCTTAAGACAAGTATTTTTTATTAAATCTTCAATATTTGAATTACAAATTTTTAAGATTTGAACCTCTGTTTTTAATTTTTTAAGTTCTTGATTTAAAATATATAGTGTCTCAAGTATTTTATTCATTCCTGTATTTAATTCTTCAATATTTTTATTTATTTTATCCATTTATATTTTTTATATCTATTCCAAGCTATTTGAGCATTTTGTTGTGTAGCTTTTATCTTTTGTTTGCAACTTTGTATTTTTGCTTTATTCTCTTTTGTTTTAATGTGTTTATATTCTCGATTATATTCTTCAAGAATTATATTTAGGCTTAGAATTCGATTTATATTATATATCCATCGTTTAAGATATTTGTTTGTCTTCATAAGCGACTTAGAATATCTAGTCCTTCATTTATTTGTGTTATTTTGCTTTTCAAGAAATTAATTCTAAAAGCATCTCCTCTATGATAAGTTGGCTTTCTATATATATAATCCAACTCCTTTTGATATAGATACAATTCTACTTGAAGCCTATGTAATGTATAATTAGGCATTACTAAGTAGAATCATTACAGCTTTACGATTTTTATATTCTTCTAACTTTCTATAGTACAATGCTCTTATTTCAGCATCTTTATGTGCCTTAGCTTCTTTCTTTAGAGACATCAAGATTTTGTAGTACTTCTCAACCTTTGGATACCTTTTAGTTTGTCGAAATAGTCTATTCTTCATAGTGAAGACAATTGCCAATCAGTTTCATCACATGAGAAATCGCAAGATAAACTTTCTATATTTATGTTATCACTAAATTCTTTATCATTTAGTTCTTGTAAATAAATAAATAATTCTCTAGTTATTAGAAGAGTGATGATGGATAATTTTATCAAATCTAAATATTCCATTTTATAAGTTTTTATTGATCTTTATGGCTCTGATACCAATAAACAAGAGGGGGGTTTTACTTAATTTAATATAACAAATTTAAGAAAAGTAATAAATAATTAAAAATTTATGATTTGAGTTTATTTAATGTAAATAAGGATGGTTATGAAGTTTTTTATTTCAAACATATGTTTTGAAGAAACTTTATAGGAAAAATGGACTAAATTGATCACAAATACTTTGGAATGGATTTTAATGAAATAAAGAATAAAAAGTGGATTTTTAAGAAATCACGCCCACATAAACAGTAAAACCGAGGTTTGAGAGTTCGGTTTAGAGTATTTTTGAAATATTTTAAAAAAGTGAGTTATTTTAAAAATTTAAAAAATTAAAAAAGGGTAATTTAAAAATTATTTCTCGACAGCCCCAAGCCTAAAGCAAAATAATTGAAAATCAGGTAAAATAAAAAAAGAAAAGAAAATTCACTACAGTGCTGGTGAGGTGGTAACATGCACAGAGGATTCCATCCCCTTCACAAAACTCCCACAAATTGAAACCGATACAGCCAAGAAGAAAAAAAGAAAGGGAAAAATACCATGAATGCTTTCATCATTCAATAAATTTCTCCCAATCTCAGCTAAAACCCTATCAATTAAATTTCCCTCAAATTCAACTTTTGCCCTTCGAAATCTCGATCTCGAATTAGGTGTTCCATAGTTGTTCAGCGCAGCGAATGCAATGGTGGTCTGCAAATGCCGCAAGGTACTGCCTTACATCTGTATGCAGACCGGTGTATAATTTGGATCACTTATTTTGTGTTTTTGATTTTAATTAATCGATCGGATTTCCATTTCGCTAAGTTTAGATCAGATCGAGCTCCGGATTCTTTCGTTCTGATATATTTTGATTCAGTTTAGTTCCTTGGCAACGCTGATTTTAGCTGATTTGTGATGAGCAGAATTAATTTGAATTAGCCTCTTTTATTTTTCATTGTTTTAGTTGTAGGCAGTTGATCTGGTTACTTCGTTTGGGCAATTTTAATTTTTGTGGAATTCAGTGTGTTGATTGGTTATATGGTTTCTAAATTGGTGATAGTATTGCTTTGTTTTGTTATTGGGACGTGATCGCTAATGAATTCCTGTATAAATGGGGTTTTAGGCAACTAAGTTGTATTGCTTCGTCCACAAGGTGCCCGTTTGCGGAGAATGTATATGCTTCCGGGAACACCAAATTTGTGTGGTATGGTTATTATGCTTCATGCTTCTATTCCTTAGACATGTATAATACATAATTGTTCAACAAGAGATATTAATAAATCTTTAGGTGCGTACATACTCGGAGTGGGTAATTGATGGGGAGTATGATTGGCCTACCAAATGCTGCCATTGTCAAGCAGTGCTTGAAGAGGGAACAGACCCTCAAACTACACGATTGGGTTGTTTACGTACGTTTCACTGCTCATGGACCTTCAAATTTCATATTCTTTTTCTTCAAGTTAAATTTGGAAATAATGTGATGTGCTCCTTAGTCATGATTTCATTTTGCAGATGTTATACACACTAGTTGCTTAGTGTCACACATTAAAAGTTTCCCTCTGCATACTGCTCCCGCTGGATATGTCTGTCCAGCCTGTTCAACTTCGGTATGTTCTTGCCCTGCATAGTCCACCATTTCCTCTTATTTTGTTATTATTCTGGACCTCATCTACAATGTAGTGTGTTTAGATCTCGTTCATATAAGGTTTTGCAAGGTTGTTAAGATAATTGTAATACTGAATCTCTCATACCATTCGTATCATGGGAACTTGCTATCAGGAGCTAGCAACTGTTTACAAGAGGTTTAAGATCTGTAGTGCTCAGAGATGACATTTTCTTACGAATTTTGGATGCGATAGGAGTCTTGTTTTCTTGCTTCATCTATCACAATTCAGTTGTATTTGAATATTTTGGTTGGATTTGTTTAATGCAAGCTGAGGTTTAGAATGAAGCCTTGAGGGAAACACTGAATAGCATGATTGGTGAGAATCTTGGTTGCCAAGTCTCTTGATGGTTAGGTGGCATCTTGTACAATGGTGGAGATTTTGGGTCATTGGTAGCCAAACTGGGTTTTCTGGAAGTGATTAAAACCTTTCAAAATGATATTCATTGAGGCATAGCAGATTTTCCAGTTTAAAAAGACAATTTAGACATTTATTTGGTATCAAATTTGAGAAGTTAGGTGAAAAACAAGTAACTTCGGACCCTATAATGATTTGTCTGATGGAAATGTGCTTTGTTCCTTCCGCCACATATAGGGCACTCCTTTCCTGGGTCCTGAGAAAACCCTGAAGGAGAAAAATACCGAGGACACTTCTAATGTATGCGTGTTGCTTAGAGTTTCTGAAAATATGTTACTTGGTTGACTCAGCTTGATTGTTGATTTTAGATTGTTTACATTTCATTGTCATCTTTTTGCTGAATAATTGCTGAAACAGTCAAATCTGTTATACCTCTATAATCATGGTATGAAATATGAAGGCCATTGATCTTGCCCCTAATAAGTACCAATTTCTGAAGCTTGATTACTGAAAATTGGTTGCATTATAGGTCATCTAATGATGAATAAATCTATATATTGGAAATATTAGTAGAATGTAGTTGCCTTGATTGGTGTAATTTACATTTGGATTTCTAAACTGTGGGATTAAATCTTTCATTATTGAGTCTGTCAAATTTCACGGCTTTTCAATAAACCTCAGCTTGTTCGTGTTTTTATTCATGAGTAATCCTTGACTTGTTGCAGATATGGCCTCCAAAGAGTATCAAGGATTCAGGATCACACCTTCATTCAAAGCTGAAGGAAGCAATAATACAGGTTATATCATATTGTTAACTTTAATTGCAGCAAGACATACATCATTTTGGCCCACTGATATTACCAAGGGCTTATAGTTGCTTTTCAAATGTTAATATATTTGTATTGGCTATGTCGATTCTGGCACTTCATTGATTGGGCGTTGTTCCATAAATCTTAATCGTCATTTTTCACTTAAGATACTAATCTTTTGGGCAAATATCATACAGCCGGCCCCTCAGGTCATCCTGGAATTAATTATCTGGTCAATGATCATTTCTATGTTACTGGTTTATTTTCTGTGTTTTGAAAATATATTTAGAAAATTTTAGCGTTATATGCTTTTTCTCTCGGTAGGAATGAGCAGACCGATATGCCATTGGAGTTACAATTTACATGCGGTTTGAATAATAGCAATGTCAAGATTGTTACTTCCAGAAGTTATGCGTGTACCGGCACCTTGCAAAGTGTCTCACTTTCATTCTTTGAAAGCTGTAGAGCAAGTCTTTTGTTGAAAAATTTGTAGTTCTCCTTCTCTTGCATGGCGTTGGGTTGTTACCCTTCTAATGTATTCTTATCATCAACACTAAATGTAGCTGGTGTCCTTCTGGACCTATGTTTTTTATTTTGTTCCCTTATTACACCCATTTTTCTTTAGACCTCCCTGTTCAAATATTGTTTCCAAAACACATCTCTGGTATAGGTGGTCTGAGACTTATACATTGTGGCAGGTGTCGGCTTCTAGCTTTCAGCTAAATATAGCAGTAGGAATGTGCTATTGTAAATTCAACTTGGAAATATGATCTATAATAGATTAATTAGGGCATTAGGCGACAAAAGAGTTAGGACTCATTACTGAATAATCCCTTGTCGATTTGAGAGTTGAATGTGAAGACAATGTGCTATGTAAATTTTTGTTGTGGGAAGTATTCAGTGGTTTTTGTGCAAGTTGAAGGCTGAAGGAGCAGATATGTTTTGCCTCTTTCATGGTAATGGATGCCAAGGTTGTAGATAAGAACTGAAGTTATGTGTTTCACGGTTCATTTAAGGAGATCTTCTTCGAGCCGATGGATGCTCTGTGAACGAAATTTGACAGGCTGATCGGTTTCTGTTGATTATACTATTATGATTTTGGTTTACTATTGAATGCACGTTTTCTCTTGAAGATTGACCACTCAAAATGAGTTAAAGATTAACATCATCTGCTATACTTTGAATGAGAGATATGCCCACGACATGGTTGGTATACTATCTTGTTCCACTCCCACGTGATGTTTTTAGCACATCTAGCTATTCATGAAAATCCTGCTCCTCTGGCAACTTAGGAGCTTGAAGCTCTAAAAGGTCTTTAAATTACCGGCACTCTTATTCAGCAGTTGAATGATGGGGAATGTGTCAGAAATTGCGGTGACTCTTAAACTGGTGGAGATGGCGAGTGGAAATGGGAACAGCTCCCAGATGTTGCAGAGTAAGCACCTATGTTAGAGGGTGGTGGTGGAGAAATGAAAAGAATGGAGAATCTAATTCAATGGTTGGTGGCGGTGGTAGAGCAAACAAATGGAGAGGAGAAAAATTGGAAATGAAAATCAGAAGGAAGGGAAAGAGGAAAAAGTAGGCAAGGAAAAAGTACTAGCCAGCAAGTGTTTGTTCGATTAAATCGAGTTGGTGTTGATCTAATGTCCTGTTTTTTGTGCTTCAAATGGAAAGAAGGTTCCCTGAGGTGCAGTCTTGAACAATGGCACTTTAGCTTAAGAATTTAATTTATTTGCAATTTGAAAAAATTGCTTGCACCTCTGTATTATTGACTCCGATCTACAAATCGTGAATACATGCTCTTAGGTACTGTCACTGTTAAGCATTTTGAGTTTTGCTATGGCTCCCCTCTCCTGCTCCCACGTTATGTGATTGCAGTTAGTTGCAAATTTTGCTTTACTGACAGTCTCTCGCTTGAACAATGTTCATTCAGTCCGAAATTGTGGGCATTTGCATCCATATTTGTGTTTGATTTATGAATGTTTTTCGCTATTCATATTGTCTTCCCTGGCCTTTCAGTCTGTTTCCTTTGTTTTGTTTCTTTGTTTTTTGGTTTTTTTTTGGTAATCTTTCTTTTTCCAGTTTCTATTGTTTTTCGAGGTGTGGGGGTGGGATTGGTGTTGCTGTTGTAGTGCACTTACTTGGGTACTCCAGGAGTTCTCGTTTTGATTTTACATCTTATATTGGGTGATTTTAACTTGCAGACTGGTTTGGAGAAGAACTTGTTTGGTAACCATCCAGTTTCATTTGGAACAGAGTCTAGAAGTCCACCACCTGCATTTGCCTCAGAACCACTGATGTCATCTGTTGGGAAGGATGCAGCTTCTACTGCCACAGGTTCAAGACCTGCAAGTTTGGATATAGTGGAGATTGATGGACCGAGCTCAGCATCTTTGCCCAATAATGAGCCCAGCTTCATAAAAAGCACAAGTCCTGTAAGAAGTTTTATATCTTTTGATGGCATTGAATGTTCACATGCATGTCAAATGTGATTTGTTGTTGTGCATCATATTAATGGTTTCTAACACATTTTCATGTTGCTCAGCCTGGTGCAACCACGCGAAAGAGTGCAATGCAAGTTGAAAGGCAGAACTCTGAGGTCTCATATTATGCCGATGATGAAGATGGAAACAGGAAGAAGTACTCGCGACGAGGTTGGTGAAGTTCATATTTTCCTGTTCTGTGAGTTTATAAATTTTAACTTCATTGAGATAGCTCACTCCTTGTCAATTTCCACTCTACTAAATTGGCACCACCAATGAAGCGCCAATTTTTTTCCCATGATTTGGGAAGCCTGTTAATTCTGGATGGTTTCTTGTGCCCTCTATTACCATCTGTAAAATATGATCCCAGGAGCAACAAATGAGGCTAGGCTTGCATGGGGACTGTTTTTATACATAAAGTACCAAGCTTGCTTACTTGCCTTTGAGCCTATATTTTTGGTCTAATTTTAGCCTTCACCCGTGAGTTTCGATGATTGAATTTCTTAATACTATACATACATATATATATATATATATATATATATATATATTAGTTTATGTGAGATGATTTCCATTTTCGATTGCAATTGCTGGTTCATGATCTTGTGTATCTAAAATAGCTTAACCAGGCAATGGGTTTTGAAATTTCAGGTCCAATTCGCCATAAGTTCCTTAGGTCATTGCTGCCTTTCTGGTCAAGTGCATTGCCAACACTACCGGTGACTGCACCCCCAAGAAAAGATACATCACATGCAGACGATGCCCCAGAAGGTCGTGTAAGACATCATAAATCGTCAAGAATGGATCCGAGGAAACTCCTCTTAGTTATAGCTATCATGTAAGAAATTCTTTCCTTGAGATCAAGCTGCTTGACAAACGATAAATTTGACTTGATACTATCAAAAACAGAATTGGCTACAGCTAATTTACTTGATGGTATTCTTTCTTTCCGTGCAGGGCATGCATGGCAACAATGGGTATTCTCTATTACAGGATTTCACAACGCGGTCTAGGTGACGAGTTGCCTGAGGATGAGCTGCAGTGATAAAACCTTGGCAAACGCTTACTGGGAACATGGTGATCCCGGACTATCGCGGTCTATTGTGTTCTTCTGGCTTCTCGTTCTTGTGCTCTATATATCTCGTTATCAAGATTTTCCCCTTGGGTGAATTCTGGCTGTTTTTTTTTCCTGGAGAACTCGAGCCTTGATGATGCCTTTTTCTGGTTGTAGTTGTAGAAGATAATTCAATCTGTAGCAATAGCAACATGCTACGTGTTTTAATGTTTATAAGATTCTTTCCCTCTTGTCTCTATATGGACTTCATCTGGAATACGTTTTTTCCGATTTGGTTGTACCTGGCTTCCTCATTTTGAACCCTATAAACAGAGATCTTGTAGCCAAAATGTTGTCTTGATTAAAATTCTTATTTGGTATGAGGCTATTTTAAACCGTCCTTGAGATAACCTTGTTGGTTTCATTATTGAATGTTTGCGTTTTCTGTAGTTTTAGCTTTTCTGTTCATTATTGCTGATACTTTGCAATTGGGCACAGAGATAAAAAATTGTGAGAGAAGGCCAAATTACAATGGAGTCCCAATGCATGTTTTTACGCGTGTCGGGGGTTCAGGTTAAGTTCTCTATGTATTCAAATCAAAGATGGATTAATAAATCTGTAGGTGTTGCAATTTGACATGATAAATGATCATTAGGAGAGGATTTAAAGTTGATAAAGTTTGAAGCTAATTTTACTAAGCCCGTTCAACATCATAAATCTAATAAAGATGGAATGGGGCCAAGACTGGACCCAAATTATAAAGCCCAGAGGAAGTTTTGATTTGAGATATAATACTATAGAATATTAACTTCAATTTTCGTAAAATATTGTAACAAAAAGTGTGTTGGAAATTGGAATAGACACTTGATAGCCATTTGACATTTGTACCTGTCAAAATAAAAAATAGACCTGTTTTGCGCATCCGGGGAATCGAACCCCGGTCAGTACCGTGGGAGGGTACTATGATACCACTACACCAGATGCGCTTGCTGTTGAACGCTTTTGGACACAAAATTTTTTTACGGTTACGTAGCACATAATTGTAACAAAATAATGCGCCAATAACCTTATATTTTTCCATATTTAATACCCACACGAAGTACAAGTGTGATTTTAATAATTGCAAATTGGTTAGTGAAGTCATAGTAGGGTTGGACATTTGATTATCAATGGAGTCATATTAATGTCCATAACCTGATGATTAAATTATGTAACTATTCTATACGAGTCCATTCTCAACAACCAGAACAGAGCCTTAAGTTTAAGTGCTGGGGAAATCATGCAAATAATAATATGCATAATAATATGGGACATATTAGAAAATTTGTCAGACAAAAAGTAGTTACTAAATGATATTTTCCCTTTATATAATAATAGTATAAATAGTATAGGTTACAAACATTTTGGGATTGGAAGAGAGAACAAATGGTGAATTCTTGTTTCTTTTTTCTTGGGCATCAAACTTTAGAAAAATGATAAGAATTATCTTATCCTCATATATTACTCCCTTACTTTTTCTTGTTCTTTTTTTAATTTTTTTTCTTTTTTGCTTTTTAATAAGGAAGCACCTCCATGCATCTTTATTTATTTTCTCCTCCCCAATCTTTGAATCAATTCCACCGTACGACTTCCATTTTGGAAAAACAAAAAAGAAAAACCCAAAATCACTACAAAAAAAAAAGGAGTAAATTAGTGATTTGTGTTTGGCTTTTGTCCATTGTCTCTCTCAACCTCAAGAAACCGCTGGAGTGTTAGGGTTAGGGATGCAAACGAGCCGAGTCGAGCCGAGTTTTTGTCTTTTTTCAAGGCTCGAGCTCGAGCTCGAACCAATTAATTCGAGCTCAAGCTCGAGCTCGACGAGTTGTCTAATTTGAGGCTCGAGCTCGGCTCGAACATATGTTCAGGCTCGGCTCGGCTCGACTGGCTCGATTCGAGCTCGACGGTATATGTTCGGTATTTTTTATAATTATATTATATATATATATAATTAAATAAATATTAAAATACTACCGGCTCACGAGCCGGCTCGCGAGCTTACGAACAAGAAACACTAGGCTCGAGCTCGGCTCGATAATTATACGAATTAGGCTCAAGCTCGAACATGGGTCGAGTCGGCTCGACTCGTTTACATCCCTAGTCAGGGTGAGGCCTACCACTAAAATTTCAACTTCACTAGGGCTCAGGCTCTGCGCGTTGGAGAGAGCGAGATCTGTGTCGCACATAGTAATTGAAGGTGATGTTCTCTTCACAAGGTATTTATTTATTTATTTATTTATTTTTTGGTTACAATCTTCACAAGGTATTTGCAATTCGGGAAAACCACCCATCACCAATATAATAACAATAATTTAGACAGAGAATCTGAAACCCACAAAAAATACTACTCTTTTTATGGCTCATTTTATGCAATAGTCTCAAAATTCTTCGTCTTTTCTATTGTGTTTTCTGTGTGTAATTGTAGTGTATGTAAAGAGCCCAAGAATGGCACTTCTTGTATTGTGTGTGTGTGTGTGTGTGCCTTTTTTTTTTCTTTCTCTTGTATTATTTCTGTTTGCATGATTAAGGTACAAGATTATTTCTGTTCGTCTAGTTTTTGGAAGATTAAAGTACAAGATTATTCCTGTTCGTCTAGTTTTTGGAGGATTAAAGTACATGATTATGTGGCTCACGCTTATTTTTCAGTCCTTTCTTAGGGATATTTATAAGTGCAGTGCCCAAAATTTCCGGGCTTTACTACTATTGACCTGCCCACGCCCTCCCCATCATTTTCTATCAGTGTGTTCATGCGTGTGTGTAGTAGTAGTAGAAGTGGGGAATTGAAAGGTGCTTGTCAGAGTAGTTGTTTGAAGTTTTGTGGTTTAACTTTGGCTAAGAATGGTGTAATAGTTCGAAAGAGATTGCATCTTTTCTTGTTATATAACTCTTTTGGGGGCATTGTAAACTTTTCTGCTTTTTGTTTTGATGTTTTTTAATCAAGGATCTATTTCCAAGCAAAATTGATAGTTCACCAGAATTCTCAATTCCAAGCCTCGTTTTCCTCCATATACGACCCATTCTTGTGTGACGTGTGCAATATGTTGTCTCCTGTCTCATTAATCTATGCTATGTAAAATACAAGTTCCAGTGCGCTTAATTTGGATCGTGTATGGGTGGGAAACCATTCGTTTTGAAACTAATGCTGGCATGAAATATGCAAGGCATTTCCAGCCTAGCCAATTTTGCCGCACAACCAGGTTTTTCTTCTACAGTGCCAGAGGCTACAAAGAATTCCTCACACAATCGTGGAAATTAATGATCATGCTAGATTATATTGTATATATATGAAGAGAATATCAAGAAAGTATGTGTCCCTTTCCCTTGTTCAGGGGTGTACACCAATAAACAGTTATTGAAATGCAAATTTACTAGAATTGTTGTGGTGTTGTATTCGAAATAATTGAATTAAAGAGGCTGAGCAAAAAATAAAAAACCCATATCCAAGGTGAGCCAAAAATCGTTATTCAGCTGTAATAAAATGCACAGTTTTCATTTTCCTTATGTGCACTCCCTACTTTGAAATAGCTGGGGCTATTAATGTAAATTCCTACCTTATTTACATAGAAAGAGGTGCAATCTAGGGTACCAACCATGTGAACAAGATTACACATAATCTCATCCTGGCATATAGTCAGACATACCAAACAAGGGAGTACATTTGGGTAATTGCATTTAATCATGAATCTCATGATTAAGTGCAATTATGTAGTCATGCAATGACAACAAATTTGTTTTGTCACAAAAAAATAGTTTGCACAATATTAATGGTGACAATGTAGTATAAAAATGTGACAACATAGTACAATATTGATAATTAGTGACACACCTATGGTGATAATATAATGATAATTAATGGAATCTTATCACAAAATTCTAATGATAATGTTTTTTTCATCAAGTTGTTACCGAAGGTGTATCATTAATTGTCAATGGTAATAATTAAAACATTAATTCCTGTCATAACTGAATGATATTACGATAATCTAAAAATTATTGTCATAAAAAAAACTTCATTATTGACAAAATAGAAAATATTGTCATTTAATACAATTATTAGGAGTTTATTGCAAATACCCCTCCCCCGTGTTATCTAAAAATAGCCAAAAAACCTCGTGTGATTTTAATTAACAATAAAAACCTTCTGAAAACAAGAATTTGCACACCGTCCCTTGACTAAAGTTGACTAATAAAAATAGATGAACTTTCAAAAATGCCCTCGTATTTATATGTCAAAACCCCCCAAATTTTCATTCTCCCCACTACGTATGATTGATTTCCTATCTATTCTCTTTGTTCCCAAAACAAACCTTAACCCAGAAGCTTAAGCATTCTTCATTGTGGTGGATTATTGAAGTTCAAGGAGGAAGTGCCAATATTTGAGCGTGGCTTTAGGTAAGTAATTTCTTTGACATTCTTCATCGTTGTTGTTTTTTGAAGATGAGGAACCAAGTGCCTTCTTTTTCGTTTTTGCTACTACATTCTCTGAATGTTGTTGTCTTTATATTTTCATGTCTTTTGTGTGTTCACATGTATATTTTCTTCGGTATGAGTTGTGTTGTTGAATAGGGTTTTAAAAAGTGTGTATTAAATATTTGATTATGGGGTTTTTGAATATTTTGGGGGTTTTGTTTTAAATATGTGTTAAATGTTAAATTTTTGATTTTTGGGGTTTGGCTTTGTATCTATTTTTCCTGTTATTTGAAAAAGTGTAGTTTGGATATCTGTTATTTTAATATAATGTGTGTTTTTGTTTTTTTTTTGGGTGGCAATAGTATATATGGTTAGTTTTTTTCATATAATGTGTTTCTTTGTTGCTTTTTCAGGATGAATGTGTATCATGATATATATTTGTGGATTGGTGGGGAGTTTGTGAATTCTCCAACTTTGACTTATAGAGGAAGGACACAACACTTATATGAGAGGGTAAATTTGGCTTATCTAATGATGGATGATTTGTATGATTTTTACAAAGATGGAGGTGGCAAGAAAATCAATGTCGACTTCTACTATCTATGTCCTGGAAAAACTCTTGAAGAGGGATTGAGGCATGTCTATAGTGAGAGGTCCATTCATAATATTCAAAATATTGACTCAAACCATTTGAAGATTACAAAGTATGCAATCGACTTGGATGACCTTTTGCAAATTATTACTCTTGATGGAATATCTCTAAAGCCTGATTGTAATGAAGATGCAAGTAATGTCTTGAATTACTTACTGGAGGGGATCAATTTTAGTGACAATGAAATGTGTCAAACTCTCCAAACAACTGATGGAAGTGGAAATCAACCTAAAATGAGACAAGATGACTACATTTGTAACACACAGGCTGAGATCATATTGATCCAGAACCTAATGTAGAAAACAATCCTGAGTTTGGTGCAGATTTTGGCTTAGGTAGTGACATTCATGATGAAGTGGTTACACAAGAGCCGTATTTGTGTAAAGGCAAAAAGAAAGTTGAACATAAAAGCAGAAAGAAAGTTGAAGACAAAGGCAAGAAGAGGAAGGTTAGTGCCAAGCCAACACCTTCATCGGAGATAGAAGATGGAGATGACTCAGATGATTTAGACTATGAAGAATCTGATTATGAGGACTTATGAGGATGTAGCAGGCTCTGGTGAAGATAATATCTTTGCAGAAACAGAACAATGCACCACAAGCAAAAAAAAGAAGCTTAAGTCCATGTTGAGAGAAAGCCAAGGAAAAAGCAAGCAGACATTCAAAAACAATTGTGAGGCAAAAAAAACTTGACAGTAAGCAACTATTGAAAAAAAAAAAAGAAGATTTTGATCCTCCTATCTTTAATAGGATGCATTTTAGTTTGGGAGCCTTGTAAAAAGGTTTTCTTGCAGGGTGCAGGCTTGTGATTGACCTTGATGGATGCTTTATAAAAACTATGCATTGAGGGTAGTTGTTAAGTGCAATAAGAAGGAATAAGAATGATAGGTGGACATTCGTATCAGATAGACAAAAAAAGTTGATTGAGGCTCCTAAAGACTTGGCACCTAAATGTGAGCACATATATTGTTTGGGGCATATGTACTAAAACTTCAGTAAAAAATGGACCCAAATTAGCATTTTTTTTTTATTTAAGATATAATACCGTAGTCTGTAGAATACTAATTGTTTCGGAAGTCTCCATCTCTTCACAGCCCTATTATTGACTCCCATATGAATACTGACTTCTCATTGAACACGGCTTTAGGGAAAAGAATTAAAAAAAAAAAAAAGGTATATTAAGGAGAATTTATATTTAGCAGACATAAGTATTAACTTCAATTTTCGTAAAATATTGTAACAAAAAGTGTGCTGACACTTGATAGCCATTTGACATTTTGGACCTGTCAAAATGAAAAAAAGACCGGTTTTGCGCATCCAGGGAATCGAACCCCGGTCAGTACCGTGGGAGGGTACTATGATACCACTACACCAGATGCGCTTGCTGTTTAACCTTTTTGGACACTCAATATTTAAACAATTACATAGCACATAATTGTAACAAAATAATGCACCAATAACCCTATATTTTTCCATATTTAATACCTACATGACGTGCGAGTGTGATTTTAATAATTGCAAATTGGTTAGTGAAGTCAGTGGAGCCAAATCTCAAATTTCGAGAAAAAACGTCTTAAATGTGTAAAATATGACTAAATTTCAGTTCTAAAATTAAAATGACAAAAATTTAAGTTCTAAATTGAAAAAATATATAAAATACGGTCCTAAAATTATTATTTTACTTATTTCAAAAGTAGGATTTGTCATGGCTCAAAATTATAATTAGCTTTTGGTTCCTTTTATAACATATTTCTAAAATTAATTGGCAATATATAATTTTCTATCATACTTATTGACATGCGTCATTATTTGAGGGTAATTGGCTAGATTTGTTGAAAAGAATTTATATGTGTCATATCCATAAACATGTTTTGGAACTTCTAAGATACCATATCTTTCTTTAAAGTAAAATATTTGGATAACTACTAAGCTCTTATGATTTACAAAGTATGAAACAACAATAATAATTTTATAATTTTGTTGACGTCTATTAAAAAATTATTAAATTTAATTTATTTTTCAAAAATGTTGAAAACCATTAAAAAATAATTTTTTAATCGAAGTCGACAACCCCATTGTAACCTTAAGTTACTTTGAAAAAGAATTAGATTTTAGTGTTAAAAATGTAAATATTATAAATTTTTAGATTAAATAATTAAAAAGTCCATATTATAATGATAAATTTATCTGTAATGGGAGGTTATTGGTTTTTTAATGCGTGTTTGTTTACTATGAAATAAAAAATAATTTGTAGTTTAAAATTGAGAAAATCTCCAAATTGTGTGTCTACATCAGCAAGTTACCGTCGGAAAAGTGAAATCCCGATAAAAATAGGACGAAATCTGCCAAGTTTTAAAAAATTAGAAAATGAAAACCTAAAAAGCATAATATAAAATCAAAACGTGCCAACTATTAGGACGACATTTGCATTTTTTTCCATTTGGGGAGAATTTTTTCAAAATGTGCCAACTTTTAGGATGACTATTTTATAATTCATGTTCTGTTATAATAATTGAAATGTAATTGATTTTCTTATACATATATGAAAAAGAACACTGAAAAATAAATATCATTGGGAAAATTTTCTTTAATGACATTATAGAAAAAAAAATAAAATAAATGCTTTCTTTAATGCTCATAAGTTCTTAGTTCTGACCTATACATATATATATATATGGGTTAATTACATCTACATCCCCTACGAGCTTACGAAATTTCCACCAGTAGCCCTCTTAGATAAAAAAATTACACATACACCCCCTTTAAAATATTAAAATTACAGATTCACTCCCTTCCGGTAGGATTTCGGCAAAAAACTGATGGCATCAACCTAAAATTTATGTGATCTGACTATTTTACCATTGGTAATTTTGCAAACTTAGAAGGGGATTGTATGTAATTTTTAAAGTAGAGAGGGGGTGTATGTGTAATTGTTTATGAAAGTAATTAACCGTTACATTTTCAAAATTTCGCTGTTGAAAATTTAAAAATGAACGTTTATGACTGTTTTTTGACTATTAAAGGTCCTCCTCATCTTCTCTCTCTCTCTCTCTCTCTCTATATATATATATATATATATATATATATATATATATCACTATTAATTACAACTTCATTTGATATGAATTTAGTTTAAAGTATATATACATATTTTTTCTTTTTTCTAGCTATTCTTATAGGTTGTATTTGGTATGAATTTATGTATGTGATTATATGTGTATTCCACAGTCTAATGCCGCGGCTTGTGTTAACACCACACATTAATTCTTTAATACTCCCAGTCCCTACCCCTCTCTGACAAATATAAATTAAGCCTAATTAATATAATGAAATTAGACTCTACTATACTATAATTAATCAAATATCTAAAGTATTATAATGTTAAGAAATTGCCAACTATAGTTGGAGACTTGGAGTGGGGCATTAGTGGGATGACCTTTACACATCTAAAGGAAAATTATGTAAGAAATTTCTGATCTCATACATTTGACGTTTCTATTTGTTTCTATATTATATAGAACTCATATTTTCTATATAGGATATTTGACCTAATTGACGTATTCGAATTTTGACAGTGTGTGTGCATGCATATTATCAAAAAAAAAAAAATTCAAAAAAGAAAAATTATATGTTCTAGATAGGATTTATTTAACCAACAAGTTACCTGGTTCTTAAACAACTACTAGAAGTAGAGAAGGGCGCAAAAATTCAAATATGTATGATATCGCTTATTTGACAAGGGCGCAAAAATTCTAAAGAAAAAATATATTATCCAAACTAAGTATATTATTAGATTATATTCAATTGTTACCTTACACATATGTTCAAAAAAGAGTTTCATATATGTGAAACTCTTTTTTAATAAACAGATATAGGTGAAATTTGAACATATGATAGCTTATTTGACATCATTCTATTGTTAAAGAGAGGAAAAAAGTTCAACTATTGTAAGAAACTCTTTTTCATAAATAGATATAGATGAAATTTAAACACATAATTAATTATTCGACGTCATTCTATTATTAAAGAGAAAAAAAAAATTTAATATTTTTTGTGTCTAACACGTTCTTTTATATACAAATAGACTTCTTATATTGAATTTACATGTTAAATTCCTTTTCATAAATGAATTTGGTTGATGTTAAAAGTTTACACAGATGTTCGAAGCTTTTGGTCTAATGAATATGTACCAAGTCTCAAAAATATGGTGGGTATAACAGTTAGATTTCAAATATATATGCAGTCATGGGTTATGAACTTACGGTATATTATTTAAAGAAAAAAAAAAAAAAACAAACACACACATGTTGAACTACGATCCATCCAACCAAAAGTTCAAAATATTAGAATGGATGGGATTTGAATCTTAAACATGTATGTATTGTTTAAAAAAAAAATACACACACACACACATTGAACTACGATCCATCCAAAAGTTCAAAATATTAGAAAAGGAAAACATCAAATACAATCCATTTGAATACAAAGATTTGAATTTGAAAGGAGTAAAAAAAATCTTAGTTTTATATTATGAATTTAAGATTCAGCGGGCCAAACACAAACCTCCAGAATGAATTGAAAATTAGGGTTTATACACAAGTTATCCCCGTGTGGTGTGGTAGTGGTGGTGAACTGGTGAGTGGATCGACGCGTATTTGAAGCGCGAACATCGCCGGAATCTTGGGGGCTTGTTTACTGACCCTACACATTCTTCAACGGTATATTCACATTCATGAAAGGTCCTCCCAATTGGCGGGAAATATTTTGATTCCCCCTTTTTCTTCTCGATCCTGTTTTCTTTTCAGTGTAATCGAAAGGTCGTCTTCTTCTATATTCTTTTGAATTGAAGGAAGATAGGAGTACCAACTATATAGAAATATTGTCTACCAACTCAACTGATTTGAGAGTATTTTGTATTTGTTTTTATGCTTCGGTTGTAGTTAATATAGTGCCACTGTTTGATTTCATTTTTATGGTACATCTGAAATTTCAGGATTTTTACAGTTGGAAAAGTTGTTCTTCGAAGTTGGAAAATTTTCGTCGAGAAATAAGAATAAACCGGCCCTAAAATCTTCAAAACAGTAACAGAGCCATGGTTTTGAATGGATGGAGTATGATTCTTACACAATGCCGCTAGATAATATATGGTTAGAGCTAGATAAAATTTCACTGATTACACACCCTTCTGTCAATCAATTGCCAATGATTATGAATTTATGATGAAGGGAATGTCTTATAGCCTGTTCAACAGGGTTCACTTATAATCATTTGTACTCATTTGATTCATCAGTAGTGCGTGATTATATGCTGGCAACATGGCCAGATTCATTTAATAATTCATGCGAGTGTTATCTCAGTTCACCTGACTATATGGAGTTCAATGCACTGAAACAGAGTTGATGAAGTACGTGTGCGGTGCCTGTTTTACGCATTCTTCTAAGGTTTGGAGGATTGGGGACAGGAGTCGAGCTGAAAAAGATTATGTCTGCTGGATGGTTCTAAATAGCTTCTTCAAGAATATCAGACTAACCTCCATGCAATATTTTCATTCAATTAATTAATGCAGTGCTTTTATTAATTTGAAAAGGACCCGCACGTTCTATGGATTGACAGGCGTCATTCCTATCCACCCTTTCCTGAATCTGCTTCCTTTTCTGGTTGATGTGCTTTATATAATACTGACTGATATCAGTGAGTGGGATTTGTATAATGAACTCATATTATATTCACAATTATTCCTGTTTGTGCTTAATGTGTTTTTCAGGGTCCAAAATGGTACATAATTTTTGTCAATAATTGGTGAACTCAGTCTCCGGAGAGCTGGGAGGTCCCAGCTTGTATTATAATAACTTGAATTAGAGATCGAGCTGGGACCCCATTTGCAGATATATTATTGCTACTAACATCAATAAAATGTTTGTATGCATAGCTTACCAATCGATGACCAGTGTTAGTTTATGTATAGGTAAGAGTATAAATATGTCTTCATTTCCAGGTGCAAGCAAGTTAAGCTTCTCCTCTTTGATAGTTTAAAACTTGCAAGGTAAAATATCCTCCTCTTTTAAGCTTCTTAATCCAAAATCAAGAATATGGAACACGTAGGAGCAATTTCTGGAGGGGAATGGAACTCCTCAAATGGAATGTGCTCTGAGGAGGCTGAGTTCATGGCCCAACTGTTTGGTAATTGTGCACTCCCAAATGACGTACCAAACTGTTCTAACTTTACGAAGGCATCCGCATTTTGGCCGAACAGGAATAACGAATGTTCATTTTACTCATCAAATGAAACTAATACTAGTATGTACTCTTTTTCCCAAGGTAGTGGTTTTAGTGGAGGTAGTAGCAGCATGCTTTTTCCCATTCCAAGTAATGAGAGCTACCACCCTAGTGTCTCTCGTCAAGGTTTCTTGACTAATAATAATTTGATGACAATGGATTGTTGTATGATAGAGAGCAAGAACAATAGCTCCCGAATTCATGTACATAGTACCAATGCAATGGAATGGGCTGACTTATTCCTAAACCAGACTGTCAGCAATGACAGTATAAAGTCTAACGAGAATGTGTCTGAAGATGTTCTTGAAGAGAAGAGCTTGCAGCTTGCAATGCCGGTGGTGGAATTACCAAAAGAAGACAATGTCGGCAGCCCCTCGGGATCCAGGAAAAGATCTCGTTTCCCTGGAGAAGTAAGTAGAAAACTCATGCATGCAGTGAGAATTATGCCAGTTTTGTGGCTTCTTATTATGAATTTTATGCAAATTGATCAGGTTCAAGGGAACAAGAGAAGCATGAAAATGGATAAGTGTCCTGAGCTTGAGGATAATAAAAATAATAACGAGGATGCAGTGGTTCCTAGGCGGAGCTTGAGCAGCTGTTGTTTGGAGGATGATTCGAGCGCTTCTGGAAAAACACGAGCCAGTAGGGGTTCAGCTACTGATCCCCAGAGCCTCTACGCGAGGGTAAATATTGTTAGAGATAGATTAAGCAGTACGTTGACTGTCCAAACCCATGGATGTCTCATTAATGATAATTTTTTGCAATTTTGCAGAAACGAAGGGAAAGAATAAACGAGAGATTGAGAATCTTGCAGAAACTAGTCCCTAATGGAACTAAGGTACGCATGGTTGAATACAACTACATTCATAATATTCAACTACGTCCATTATGGAAGGGGGATTTCCGATACCCATTCCCTTGTTTTGATAGGTCGATATCAGCACAATGCTTGAAGAGGATGTCCATTACGTAAAGTTCTTGCAACTTCAGATTAAGGTAATATCTACGAGCGTTGTTGTGTTGCTTTTTTCCTTAGGTAGGAATAAGAGTGGCAAATGGCTGGGTTGGGTTGGGTTTAGGTTTGGGTTGGGTTTATATGGGTTGGGTGTATAATGGGTCCAAAAATATAGGTTTAAAATGGGTTGAGTTTGGATTGGGTTGGGTTGGGTTGGATCCAAATGAGTCCAAAACAAATGAATGTGCATTTATTAAATGTGTTATTAGCATCATTTTTAAATTGCATATTGAGAAAAACCTAATAAATTGAAGAACTTCCTAAAATCTTTTTAAAACGTCTTCTTTTTTGTTTTACTCAAAATGTCATGTTAATTATAAACAATCAATTCCACTAGTTTTTCATTCTGAAATTTTCAATCAGTAGCTTTTATTTTATCTCTGGATGAGATTGCCCTTGAACCTCTTACATTAGTTTAATAATTAATACAGTTACAACTTATTTTTATTTTCCAATATTACTATACACGTAGAAAAGCTTTGATAGGACATCTGAATATTCTCATTTTTATTTAATGTTTTATATTTCAAAATTTTAAATTATCTCAAAAACGGTTTATATATATATATATATATATATATATATCAAATTTTAAGAAATATCCATCACACTTACAAAAGAGTATTTACTTAAAAAATTAATTAATCAAAATTGTCATTAATTTAAAGAAAAACTTTATAGTACAAAATCAATTCATTAAGTTTGTCAATCTAAGAATTCAAGTTGATTATAGTTAAAAATATGGAAAAATATAAGTAGAATGGTTTTTATAGAAAAAAAAATGATAAATAATTTTATGGAGTTTCTGAATATAATAATTGATTTAAAAGATGCTTTAATAATTTTCCCTAAATGATATATAATTATGAAAATGATACCAGTGCACACACATCGAATGAGAGAGATAATTATGGAGGGGGTAGGTTTTTTTTTTAGTATTTTGGATCAAATATTTAAGTCCATTTTAAATTCATTATAAACCCAATAGGACCCATTTCAAACCTATTATAAACCCAAAACCATCTCAACCTAATTGAACCTAGACCCAACTCAACCCATTAATTTTTTTTTTTAAATCACACCCAACCCTAAACCAATTAGATTGGGTTGAACCCATGGATTGTAACCCATTTTGACACCCCTACGTAGGAAGATAATGACACTGGTAACAAGTGGGGCTATATGATGAAAATCGTGTGGATTTCTTATATTGATGCTGGTTTTGCTTTTACTTTGTATGCAGCTCTTGAGCTCTGATGAGCTATGGATGTATGCTCCTATTGCCTACAATGGGATGGACATTGGCCTTGACTTGAAAACCTCCACTCCAAAACCACAATCCTGATCAAAATCATGGCTCAGTTGGTGCTGGATTTTTTTGTGAATAAATACGAAATCGTACATACTTGCCATTCTTATAATGGCTTCTTCTTTTTTTTTCCCTTCCCCTCTCCCTGCTATTGGGAAAAAGAGCCGCAATCATATTGTATGTGTAATGAAAAGTCGAGTTGTTTTGAATGGCATTATAAAATCGTGATTGCTTTTTAATTGTAACGATCTTTACGAGTGAAATACACTTTGCACTCCAGAACAAGTTATTCAGACACTTCACCTTTCAAAAAATAAAAATCAACACTAAACACGTTCAAAACCTATAAATGGTGGCACTTTGCTTCTTACCAAGCCAAATTTGACGGTTTGCATCATTGATAGAATAATTCATTATATTTATATATTTCATTACATTAACGTCAATAATTTGAAAACCCATCTTAAAAATAAAAACTTATATGGATAAATTAAATTAAACATACTTATTATTTTTTTATATTCAATGGGCTAAATATTTTTTCAACATTGATTTTTAAATTTTAATTCATTTCTTCTATTTTTTTTTAAATTAAAGTTAGAAATCAATGGACTGTAATTTTTTAAGAAAAAGTTTCATTTAGACTTTTAAATTGGTTGGTTGTTACCATCTTAATTCTAATTTCTTGTTTGTTCCACTTGTTTTGTATCAAAAATAAAAAGTTTGGATTTGTATTAACTTGTCGAAAATATGATTAACTTAAGAAATTTTTTGTAATGGTCAAGAACATTGGATATTTTAACCAAAAAAAATAAAGAAAGTCTATGTAGCTAGGTTAAAAAATGTATATATTATTGATTCAAAAATATAGTATATATATTCTTAAAAAATTATTGATTTAATTGAACCTGAACCCTAAAAAATATTTACTCATTCAACAATGAAATCTAAAATTTGCACTTATTTTGATTTATCCCTCTCAAAATTAAAGAAAATATTTTTGATCCAAAATATTGAATTTATTAAAATTAAAAGCTTTGTGCCTTCGTTCATAAAGTTGATTGAGTCCTTTAAGTTTCAAGCCATAAAAACAACTGACATGATGAGATGTGCCAGTTTAAATACAATTTGATGATGTAACGTGTGAAACTTAATTATATAGGGTGCAAAGTGTCAAAATGTGATAATTTTAGAGTGTGTGATGACAATAGGGGAGCCAGAAATTTCATTCAGCAAGGTTAGTCGAGAAATATAATACTAAAGAAAATAATAAATACAAAATTTAAACATGTAAATTTCAACTAAAATATTAATTTTAAAAATGATAAGTGACAATTTTATCTTTTATTTGTTCTACATGATAAGTGACCCCGTCATTATTGATCGTTTTAAGAATGATACAAAAGAAATTTTACTGTTTGACCCGTATCATGTGTAAGTTCATAACTTTGTGAGGGGGTCAACATAAACTATTAATATCACAATTATATATACACACACACACACACACACCAAGAGACATACATACTACAAATGTAATTTTTATAAGAATAAATTACATTAAGCACCCCAATCTTTTAGATGTTTTGTATTTTAATACTCAGTTTTTGTAAATTATGTTTTGGTACCCAACCTCAGTCATTTGTGCGTAGGTGATCTTTTTTATAATATTCTGATGGAATATTCCCCAATATTCCCTTAAATATCCCCGAATGTTCTCCATAGATTCCATCGAAAAGTGAAAAAAAATCATTATTGCACAAATCATAAAAGTTGGATACCAAAGCATACATTTGCAAAGGTTAGATGTCAAATTGCGAAATACTCTAAATGTTAGGATGCTTAATGTAATTTACTCTTTTTACAATTTGAGTGAGGTCAATTAAACACCCCTAACTTTAGGTGGCTCTAGCGCTATGTAGTGCCATCTAAGTTTGTGTTTTCAGCCGAAAAATATATTTAGGTAGAAAGCGTCACGGACCACCACTTGATAATTTGAAGATGTAAAGCATTGGTGTTTATTTTTTGAGATGTAAAGTAACTAAATGACTTCACAAAGTGGATTTCACTTAGATTTTGACTATAAATGATTTGTTAAGTTAGGATATAAATTCATCGACTTATCCAATAAGGGCAAATAGCACTTCAAGCCTAAAAATGTCACGTTTTTACAACAATCTTCCTAAAAATGGAAAACAAGCAAACTTAACCCCAAAGGCCCAAAAATATATTAATTGGTTGTATGGGGCCTGTGGTATTTGTTGGAATATGGAAAAACTCCACCTGACTTTGTTAGGTGATCAGCACATGATTTGATTCTAATTCAAACCCGAATCTCAAAGCCTACCTACATCTAGATCCTTAACGAATCACACGATTCCAATTCAGTCTGTAGCATACATTTTATATTTAGTACTAATAATAAGTTTTTTCTTTTTCCTTTTTATTATTTTTTCTTTTAAAATACTACTAGTAATAAGTGAGAAAAAGAGTGAGATCTTTGATGATTACAGACTAATGGCCCGAGTGCCCGACCATTAGCAGCGTCCACATTTTAGGAAAATATTAACCCACATAAAGATCAGATATATTGGTACTAACTACATAACACGTGAATTATATTTATATCATGTGATTGGTGTATATTTTAAAAAAAATCAATTACTTACACTTACCAAGTAATTTATTCGGTGGTGCCAACCGAATTCAAACAAAAGATTTTCTGTATAAACACAACTTTAACAAGAATCTCGAGTGTTGAGCCCCTGAAGATTTCCTTTGTTTGTCCGTTTTTTCCTTTTATATTGTACGTATATTTTTTTTCTTCTCAACTTCTTGTCGTCTTTATAAAGATCTCATTCGATTGTACATATTGTTTCTCCCTACTTTAGTAGGACGGTTGGATATTGCCCTTGTTTGTTGTGGATTTCGGAATTTTTGTGTCTCAGTTTTATACTAGTGATTGACATAGAATTTATGAACTTCTTCAATTCAATATTCTCATTTAGTAGCATGTACAATGTATTATTACCTCATACATTGACAATTTTACCCTTGCACGTGACAAACACGTCATGCACAAAACCCATATTGTAACTTGAGAACTCTGTTTATCACAACTTCCAGCCAAACTCGCCCCAACTAGTAACTACCACTTTAATTGTCATATACCGGCAGGTTGTGTACTACTATGTATTACACCCAATCAAATGAAGACGAAAAGATGAGATAATTGCCCAGCTACCTCTTCTGAAACTTGTACAATATAAATGACTTGTTCGCAAGTATAGAACCTTATCGTCGTTTTGTCATTTTATTTTTATTTCTAAATATTTGTCATCTTACACAAATAAAGCAATATTTAATATTTTTTTATTTTTCAAATTCACCCTCACATAAATGATTATAAAACTCACACAACCACCCTAATTATTTTGCCACTTATATTTTCAATAAATCATTAATAACGGTAAATTTATCAATCAGGTTATGCTATTAAATTCAAATGCTCCTTAGTCTATGTGGAAAAACCTTAAACAATAGATATTATGAAATGAGAATAGTAGTAGCTAAGTGATTTTACATTGTCTTTTAATTCAACCTTCGGATTACACATAAAAATATCACATATCACGTTATGACAACAAAAATTTCACCCACAGCATCACACTACTGTTATTTGTTAGTGTGTGTGGCTTCAAACACAACACCAAAATCAGGTTCAAAAAGAGACAATATAAAGAAGCTCAGCAACACAGACTTTGCAAGCGAATCACAAAGCAATCCCAGCAATCACTGGTTAACACCACAAAAAACAACACATGCAACCATTGATATTTCATCTTCTATTCTGAATCACACAAGCATACCGCTGCGTATAAAAGTAATGAGCGGCTACGCGTGACATGCATCCATAACCGCGAAACATATACCGGAGTACGTAAATGCATACTCAGAAAGTACCAAGTTATGCACTTGTATATAATTTACTCGGCAGATCCACATAATCTGCGAAAAAGATTCAACTCATAAAAGGGCACAACAGTCATCATCTGTGAGATCTACGCATTCAATGTGCAACCAGTGCTAGGGAATGTCAACATTATCTGCATAAATAAACTAACAACCATGATCATTCCGAAAATCAGACATCATGAAAAAGAAATCCAAATTGCTCTAACAAATCATTTAAGACCATGGCATGTGGACATTTTAACAACATTTCAATGGGAACAATTCATTAAGTAATACATGATGTTCGCTATAATTGACAGTGTTGACTCTCCCTACATCAAGAAACATGCAAATCACAAAGAAGGTGCATAAAAATTAAAAAGATGCACGTCGTTACACAGCTCCGGACTGAATCAGGGGGCACAGTTTGTCACATGCTACAACCTACATTTGTGACCTAATCCCTTTTTTTTCATTAAGTACCCCCAAATACAATACTGAGTCAGACATGTTGGGTATTAAAAAGACATTGGGACAATTCTCAACTCACCTATAATCCCAACAAATTATTCCAAAATATATATAATTCTACCTTCAAAACCTTTGTTGGAGAAAAAAGGTCAGTCACACGAGCCTCCACATCACCCTTGCAGAAGAATAATGATTAAGCATCATCTCAAGCATGATCTTCGTTTGTGTGATTTGGAACTTCATTTTGGCTGTCTAGAGGCATGTATTGTGCCATTATAGCCCTGATCTCCGAGTCCATATATGACTGAAAATGCGAAAAATGAGATTAAAAAGGGAATTGTGATAAGAAACAAGCTCTCATAGTAGATGCGGAAGAAATGATAGAAATTTCACAGGCAATAGCACTATGTCTGGTACAAGGATTTTAGGAAGGAAAAGCAAAGAAAATGATAAAGAAAACTATTTTTTGTTATTTGGTTACTCAGGAAAACTAGAGAAAAGATGTAACGCAAACAAGGAATATTCATTTTCTTAACAGACTACTTAAAGGAAAATGAAACATTATCTTTAAAAAAGTATACTCTAGTCACTCCCTCATTTCCAACACTTATGTTACTATCACAAATACCCCTCATTTCACCAATCAATAGAAAAACAAACTAAAAAAAAGGAGAAACCCTCATGTAACCAAAAATCACATTTCCTCGGCATTTCTTTAACAAATAAAATACATTTTCCTCACCATTTTCTTAACAACCAGATAAGTTTAGGATTTCAGAACTTCTTTGGTTTTCCTTTCTTTCACCTAAGCATTTTCTATTTTTTGGCAAAATCCAATAAGAAACATAGTGTTAAAAGTAAAAGCCTCCTCGAGCAATTCAATATCTTAGGCCCTATCTGATAATTTAACAATTTTAGAGTCCTAGTTAATAAAGCAAGGAACATCTAATGCTTGACAAAACATCAAAGTGTAGAAAGAAAACTTACCCTCAATCTATGTTTGTACAAAAGATAGGCCCCACCAGCGGCTATACCCAACCCAAGCAAGATAATCCAAACAGCAGTCCAAGCAGACTTCACTTCAGTAGTCTTACCTGCACAAGAAACAAATTGAGCATAAGGCGCACACCTTTTTTTGCAGAAACATAGTAACAAAAATTTGCAAGTGAACTAACTTATGCAGGTATCGTGGTCCCTGATATACAACAAATCCCCGCTACAAGTGCATTCATAACTTCCCCACGTATCTTTGCAGCTGCATTCAGGGCATTGGCAGGCTTTCTTCTCCTTACATTCATCGATATCTGTATGTTACAAGTAAAATTCGCACAAGCGCAGAAGTTAAAACAATGTAACACAAATGCACAAAATTCGGTAGTTAGACTAGGAATGAGAATGTTATTATACAAGAAATTCTTCACCTTCACAACTTTTAACACCGTCCCCTTTAAATCCTGGAGGACATGTGCACTTTCCGTCCTCATCATCCTGTCAACCACAAACATATATATATATATATATATATTGAACCGTTTCAATTTATTCCAACTTTTAGAGAGGGATTAAGACATAAATAAATAAAAGATCACTAACCACACAAGCAGAGAAAGTGATCCCATTTCTGGTTTCATGCCAACAGCCTCCATTGCTTATTTTGCATCGTCCGGACCCACTTGCTGTACATGGAAATATTTATTAACATAATTCTGCAAGCTAATTATATAAGACAAGGCATGCTACTCTAAATGGCATTCATGTTATAAAGCCATGTTTGCCAAAAAAGGAACTGATAATTCAGTTTTAAGATTAGCAACACATACGTAAAGCCCGAGAATCAGGACTCATATTCAATCCATTAGTTACTGAATGACTCGATATACATTGGCAATGTGTTTATGGGGACTTGAAAATGCTTAAGTCATGAAACTTGTTATTCACATGCACTAAAACCAGTCACATGTTTTCTTCCAAAGCATTGGCATGCCACTCTAAGTTATTGAAAACGTTCACATCAGAACCAACTTCCCATCTTTGCCCTCAAAACAGAACAGTTGTGAATCCTCATCATTCATGTCCACTAATATGAATCAAGATTTTTGTTCAATGCCTTCTTAAAGAAAACTCAAACCAAGGTAGCATCGGAATATTACTAATGCTGAAAACGCGATGTGGGGTCACCTCCTACATTCTGTTTCATGGTACGAAGAGTGGCTCGCACATGATGTGTGTGTGTGTGTGTGTTTGTGTCCGGGTTTGTCTAGGTCCTTCCGTCTCTGTGTTCAGTCACAGGGGCTTAGATATCTTTCCTTATTATGCTTTGCATTTCTGCTCAAGATGGACCCATGGAGCCAGACCTTGTGGTGAAATGGGAAGAAATCCATCACCTTTGCAAAATAATGAACTTTGTTTCTCTTAGATGGTACAACCATGTGAAGAAACAAATAACAAATTCAATTATATATTCATCAGCATTACTATTATCACTACACAATATCTCCTTGATTATTTGACGACCATTCTTTCCTCTTCTCTGTTTCATAGAGAAGAGAATAAGAGGAAAATGTTAATCAAGTACTTGACAAGCTTGAGTGAAATTCTTCCTTGTTCACTCTTTGAGATCTAATTCACCATGTCTGTGTGTTGTGGCCCAGGGGCCCAATCACAGCTGAACCCATCAAATCAACCTGAAATCAGGCTATGAACAACTTGCCCAAAAGTCATATCCAAAGGATACGCTTGAATTTCAATACTTAGTTGATGCGGGGCAGGATAACACACCCTTGGTACCAAAATTCAATCCTAGCAGCTGTAGTGCACACTAAGGTTCCTCACACAAAAGCTTAATATCACAGTTTTTTGGAGCATTCAGAGTATTTCGAACAAATTTCATATCAATGCTTTCCTTGTAGCCCTCGTTACTATGAACAGGAAAAATGGCCTTCAATGAGCTAGTGGGCGCGATTATTTAGCAGATTCATGAAAAAACTATACATGAAAAAGGAAACAAAGACGAGATGAAATTAGTCTTTTTTATAAGAATATCAATTAAGTTTACTGATCATGCAGCAGATAAACAATAAACTGAGACATCATTATATGGAAAATAAAATGAAGCCAACAATGCATTCTAGACCAACACCATTAGCAGTCAAGTAAAGAAAGTATATAGCATCAAAGGAACTGTAGAACCTAAAGATGCAAAAAGGTGAAACGCATTTGATAATTATAAAATACCAACAGCCTATTTTAGCATTCAACAGGCATGTTAGAGCAAAACGTGGATGATATATCTAACAGTTTCACGTGTTTCAAATCTATCTAGTTCAAGCATAATGAACTTATGTAGGATCAGAAAATAATTCAAATAATGAGCTACGAGTGGTAGACATTATAGATTGATAGAAACTGTTAGGTATACTAATAAACAAATAAAACCCATTTACATACCAACACAAGATCTGTAACCATCTCCCTTAAACCGCACACCATTAACTACAGGGCATTCGCACACTCTTCCTCGAAATGTGTCCTGAATGCGCACACAAAAATTTAAGAATAGGAAAAGGTTTAAGACAAAACAGTAAATCACATTACAGCACCTTGCAAGCAGTAACATTAGCTTTTATGTCTTGCCAGCAGCCACCATTATTGTTCAAGCACTCATTTGTTTCTACATCTGCAGCAATAAAGAATGAGCTCCAAGTTCATCACACATGCAATCCAACATTAGAATAAACTCTAAGAATAGCATACCGCCGCCCAAACAAACTGATGGCTCAGTAGTTTCCTCAAAACCAGCACATATAGCCTTCAAAACAGCACCTTTCTCCAATTTCCCTGCAATCAAGATGTATCAGACCACACGACATCTAAACCAGTCGAGAGAAATTAAACAAGTTAACGAACGGACCTCGATATTGATGATTATTCACAACGAGGGTAGGCAATATGGTTACATCACCACGTGATCCTTTTCCAATCTACAAAGGTTTCACTTATCAGGCATTTTACAGATTGCTCACAGATAAGAAGGCAAATATATGTATATATGTATGTATATAACAGAGACATTGCTGGTTCATTTGATAATTCATTCAAAAAATTGATAATGATACTCACTTGAGCATCCTGCTCTGCTTTCAAAATAGGATTGTCAGAATCAGCATCAGGGTCACCAATGCATTTTTCAATTTTTTTCAGATCAAGCCCTGATATGCAACCAACCTTAGAATACAATCATTCCACGGTAAACCGACATGTTTGTGATGAAAACTTAAATATTTTACCTAAAGATTTGATAACCTCCTCAGCACATTCCTTGTTGTATTTCTTCTCCTTCATTGGGCATCTAATCTGGAAATCAGTAACATAGTCCCACCAGAGCCACGGCTTTTTGGTCTCATTGACCACTCTAAAAACACACAGCTGTCTCAAATTCTCAAGAACCACATCTTTTCCTTCATAACCAGTGCTGAAATCTTGTTCAGGGTCTGGAGCACAATATCTTCCATGGTTGAGGCATTGAGATTTGCATTGTTTGCTTATGGTAAATGCCTGCGGGCAATACCAAGTTATGTAATGAGGTGTGAATTGAGTGTAACCACCTTTTTCAAGCACTTGGGCTGCCCCCTTAAAATCCTTCAAAAATTCCATCAACATATCACATTTAACACCACACTCATCATTGCTGTTAGTCCACAGTTCATATTCCACTCGATCATCTGGATGGGGGACAGCTTCCCTCCAGTCGAGGTTTATGTTAACCATATCAACCCCACTGATTGCTTTCTTCAATTTTTCACCAAAACTTTTATCAATCAGAGCAGATGGGATTGTTATGTTTGCTATATATTTTACAGATGCACGGTCCTCTTCAGGTGAATCCATTGTTATCAATGGTTCACCAAGGTCATCAGCCACTAGCACTGCAGCTGCACCGGCGTTTTGAGCATTCCAGACTTTTAAAGCAAAAAAGCAATCTGCAGCACAAATGCAACTTGTCGAAGAATTGTACAATTATGTCTGGTAGAGATATACATAACAACATATTTCCAATTTCGAAGTGAGAGAGGAACAACAGGATTAGCAAATTGTAGGAAAACTTTATTTCTAAACTCAGTGCCAAAGGAAAGCAATAGTTACTAATTCATCTAAAACAACTGAAACCAAAACGATCTGTTTTCAGGAAAAAATACATGCACACAAAAAAGTGGCATCAACTACACAATTGTTAAATAGAGTTTTCACATGTAACAAGAATGTCAACCTCGAGAGGACATATTCAGTTCAACCAAAATGCCCTCATAAGAGACAACAATCTTTAACAGCTGAGCATGATTCAAAGTTACACAAAAGGACGGCTCGAAATATCACGACAAAACTTTCAAGCCTTAACTAATGACAGCAATGCTGAGGAAGAATCAGAAACTGACCTAACTCAAACGGGAAGTTGCTCAAACTTATGAAAAAAAGAACTAAATATTGAAAACACTTCACAAGATAAATCCTTAAATTCTGGATATCCATCCACATCTAAAAAATGCATTCATTACAAGAATTAATGAAATCTCAAGAGTTCCCCAACCATATAATATAATCTGAAAATAACAAAATGTGCCCCAAATTTAAACAATTTGCTTGAAAATGGCAATGCAGAACCATTAAAATTAAATAAGGCCTATAATCGAAATTGGCAACGTCCTACTTGGCATAACAGAGAATCTTAATCATGCTAGGAAAATTATCTGAATAAGCTGCTAAACTCCGATTAAAAGAACAACTTCAAATTCAATCCAAACACGCAAAAACTAACGAAATTCGATAAAAAGGTATGCATGGTAAATAACAGCTTCAGCCACAAATAAGAACAGCTCATAAAATATCCCTAGTAAATTGAAGTCACATAACCTGTAGTTGAATGATATATCAAACTGAAGCTGAAATCAAGAACTTGAAAGGACACCAGAAGGGGGATTTGTAGAGGAAAAGGATATTTTCTATCAAACCATATAGAAAGAAGCCTAGTATCGCGAAATAAACAGAAAAACTATAAAAATAAAAATTAAAAATTACCTCCACGATCAACAAGAACAAAGTTGGGCAAAGCTCCAGGCTTAGCCTTGAAAGAAATCCCAAAATCGTTGAAGCTCTTGCACCCTTTCCTATTATCCTTTGGATGCACCACTGTTCCGGCCATGCTTCCCCCGTACTGTGGAATCCCAAAGTTGCCAATGGCACTGTCATGTGTTCCCTTTATGCTCTCAGGCGATGTCACCCTCAAGCTGTTCTTCTCCACTACAAACCGACCCACCACTAATTCTGCCAAAACAAGCAGCAAAAATCCCAGCAAGGTTGCACCTTTCGACCTTTTAGAGCACCCCATTCGCTCCGATTTCCAGAATAAGCAAGAGAATCCCAGATTTGTGTATAGCTTTTTGGGGGTTTTTTTGCTTGGTTTTCTGGAGTTCTTAAGTATCAAACTCTAAACACGCACCGTGTGTGTTTGTGCGTGAGATTTTGAGACTTGAAAAGGATGGAAATCAAATCTAAGTTAGTAGGCTAATAAATAATTGAGTGAGATAACCATCAAAAAAAGAGATAAATCTCACTACAAATGTGACAATTTTTATAATATGACTTGTCTGTTTCGGTCTTGTAAACAGTGGATTAAGAATCAAACTTGTTCTTACTTGGACGATGCAAGAAAATGACCATTTTGTTCAACGTGGTACACGGTCCTATAAGAATCTCTCCATCGACTTCTCAGACTAGCTGTGAATTGTGATAAAATTATTCATTCTTTCCAAAATAAGATTTAGGAATAAATTCAAAACTGTTTAGAACAAAATTTTGAACCTAAAATATTCTTCCACATAAACTTGAAAATGTACATTGCCATAAAGTCTCATCTCAATGGGGAGATGTAGACTTTATATGGGTATTTTTAAATTTGATATTAGGTTATGGTTTACCGTATAGTAATTTCTTTGTAATTATTTGATATTTAGTATGATTGATTGCTTGTGACTGATGAATTTGATTTGAAATATTAATATAATTGATTATAATAGATCAGCTTTAAAAAAGGAAAAATAAAAAAAAGAAAGGAACTCTTGAAAATAGATGGACAAAGCATTTTGCATCTCCTAAAGCACACATTTTATTATTTCACGCCCTTAAAAATAAAACCCAACACATTGCACCCTCACTTTAACACTCTTTGTCAAATTGCACCTTCAAATAATATTATGATCAATTTCATATCAAAGATAACCTTAAAAAATGCATAGCGATATCATAAAATAATTGCTACTTCGAACTTAAAAGACTGCATTATGTATTCCTTATGCTTTCTTTCATTTAATTTTAAATATAGTTTTATACTAAATTAAGTCCCCAATTTATCAAAGCAAGCAGTTTTTTTTTTGTCCAAGCACTTTACAGTTCAAATGAGAAAGTGAACGATAGTTATTAACACTAATTGTTCGTAATTAAAACTAATTTTTGGTAAGTGCATAAGCATAGATTAAATATTAATATTTATTCTTCTGTTATTTGTTTTATTTATGTTACATAAACATTATAGTTATCACTTAAAATTGGATTTCTTTCTATAAAATTTAAACTTTGTTGAATAGTGTGTTAAAAAAAACTAATTATTAATATATTCAAAAGGACAAAAGTCTTGTATCATTTTTTATAGGAATAATTACACTGGGGTACCCTGAGGTTTGCTTAAATTACAAAATAAACCCTCTTGTTTCGAAAATTACCTAATAAACTTGGAATTTGCAAATGTTTTACAATGTCAACCTTCTATCTACAAACGTTAGGATTGTAACGAAAACTGTTAAATTTTTGTTTCGTTCTTCTTATTTTATCTTTTTGATCAAAGTTTGAACATATTTGACTAATTTTTTTGGACTAAAATGCTCTTTGAGTCAAATCTGATTTTGTTGTAACTCTTATTACTATCAAATATTTCTACATGAATCAGACCCAAAGGGCATTTTAGTCCTAAAAAATTAGTCAAATATGTTCAAACTTTGACCAAAAGGGTAAAATAGGAAGAACGAAACAAAAATTTGACAGTTTCCGTTACAAACCCTAACGTTTATAGACAGAAGGTTGACATTGTAAAACATTTGCAAATTCCAGGTTTGTTAGGTAATTTTCGAAACAAGAGGGTTTATTTTATAATTTAAGCAAACCTGAGGGTACCCCAGCGTAATTATCCCTTTTTTATATTAATTTGTTTTATCAAATTATTCATGTACTTAAGTTAATCTTTTTAGAAAGATAAAAGACAAATTCAATGGCATCCTATTAGATCAAATAAGGATAAAAAAAAAGTACATATAAATAATTTAATGATTTATCATGTATTCTAAAATTAGCCAAATGATAGGAAAGGATCAGTTTGGATTTAAATACAATATACAAATTATATGATATTTCACAAATATATTTATTGATGAAAAATTAAGAGAATGGTTAATTTGCCATTCAATTATAGGAACATTTTTAGTGCTACGGTGCCAACAATTCTTTCTTTTTTTTTCTTTATTAAAATATTATTTGAGGATACAACTTGTTTTGGATCTTAATCATTCAATTCTAATTCATTGGCCAACTAATCCGAATTGGGTATTACAGAGGCTCATTATGGGGGCGATTATCCCAACTCAATTGCTCAATTCACAACATTAAGATTCGAACTCTGAAGTTGTTTAAGGGGTTTAACTCCTTATCCCGCTACATCAACTGGTAGTTAACGAGGATGCAACTTGTGAATGAATATTAAAGTGAATATGTAATGTGTTAGTTTTTATTTTCGAGGGTGAAATGTGCCAAAATGAATATATTTGCGGGTGCACAGTGCTTCTCACTCAAAATGGACATTACCTTATTAGCCCCATCAGTTCACCCTGCCCATTTCATTTCTTGTTTTTGGCTTTAAGTGATTCAACAAATTAATGAAATTATCATTGACTAATCAATATAATAGAAATATTTAACTTATGTACATAACTATATTAGCCTAAAAAAAATTATTTTTGAACATTCAGCTCTTTTTTCGCTGGTATTCCAAGAAAATATCTGATGATTTGAAGATGGCCTCAAGTGAAATGAAGAAACAAAAATAAAAAAATAAAAACACGTGAAACTTTTATGTTCACATCCTTGTCAAGTACTTACCTATGAAAATGAGACTTCACATAAGAACAATTGACACGACTGTGTAATTTGTTAGCATTCTTTTTTTTTTTTTTTTTCTCCTCCTTTTCAAATCAGTTTATTTGTTAGCATTTACGCACTTTTTTTTTTCCTGGTACAATTAGCATTCACTCACTGAAAAACTAGAGGTACGTGTGGACTATGGATCAACTTACCACGTCGTAAGACCGGCGAAACTATGTACTATGTGGTCCTATATAATAATAACTGCACAAATAATGATAATCAAAAGACAAAAACCATTTGCAAAACACATGATTTATGTACACAACCGTGTGTGTATATTCATACAAAATTTTGAGTTTGTAAATTATAAATTACAAGTCATGAAAAATATGTGATAAATATTTAAAAAGAATATAAATTAGTGAGAAAATAATCCCTAAACAATTAATCTCTTAATTTTTTTCTTCAAATTTGATTTGTCACTATAATAACGTGATTCGAAGGCTGAGTAGCTTGATTACGAATCAAACATCGAAAACTCCGATGAACGCCGTGAAGAACGTTGTGAATTTGACTTGAAGAAAAATGTTGATTTGCTAATTTGACATCGTGACTGTAAATCAAATGCCTTATTTGGATGATTTCTGCGAAGAACACTTTGAACGTCGCCTTAATCACTGTGGATTTGAGTTGGGAGAAACGCCAAAATGTGGGGCTAATACCTTGATCATAGATTGAACGCCTTGATTTAATGACTTTCGCGAAGAACGCCGGGAATTTCATCTTTGATCTTCACAAATCTTCTTGGGCTTGACTTCAGAGAACTTCGGGATCTTGTTGGCTTCTCTTGCTCTTGAAGACTTCTTCCTCCTTTTTGAATCCCAAATGACCCCTATTTATATATGTTTGTGTAGGGTCTTTAGATGGCTAACAACTTCTTCGGTATTTATCTCTTTAATATAAAATTTTTTAAAGAGAAAAAATATTATTTGGGTGTCATGATTTGATTGGTCCACGTAACCAAATGCGTCACTTGTCACCATTTGATTGGTTTTAGACTTTTGGGCTGCATAACTTGATTTGATTGGCCGGAACACTTCATATTAACACATGGCGATAGCTCATTCGCTGGTAAAATCAATATTAAAATATCAATTAAAATTAACTATTTAATATTGGAATTAAATTCAGGAAATTCCAAAGTATAAAAAATAGAGAATTTAATTAATATTTAATATTTTAATTTAAATTTGTCAATTTTTTAATTGGGGGAAATTTAATCGCCAACTGATAAGCCCATAATTCTACTTGATTTTATTTTTATTTTGTCGGACTTATCATGCATTTTTCTTTATTTGAGCCTTAATATGTCTAAATATGAGTTAAAACGTTGTTTTGTAGGTGAGATAGGAAAAATACCATAAAGGGCATGAAAAGTGGAAATCAAGAGTTGGATATTAACACAAGATATTTTGAGTATCAACCCAATTCAAGCCATTTAGAGAAGAAACGAGTCTGTATGAATTGGATATGTGCAAAATATTTCAAGTATGTACCCAGTTTCAGTCATCAGGGAGATAAACGAATCTGTAAGTTTGGGTACGTACCCAAAATATTTTGGGTACATACCCAAAGTCCGTGACAACAATTAAAAACTTTCCTTGTTTAATTAGGACTCTGATTAGGAAGGCGGCTCTAGACGTTTTTCTATCCCTTTTTAAGTCCAGATACATTCCTACAATTGGGATTCGCGTTTTGGTAGCTAGGGTTTAGGGATTAGAAGAGAACTCTTTCAATTTTCGTTTTTCTTTGGATCTACTTCTCAAGTTGAAGACGGAGACCGAGAAGATTTGGAGGCGAAATCAAGAACGAAGTTTGAAGGGAAGTTTTACATCTGAATTCTCCACCTAAATTAAGTTTATTTCTTCTCCTTATGGATTCTTTTTCGTATTTCGTTTTTGTATTTGAATTCACTATAAACTAATTTGATTGTTAAGTGTAAGGATGGTGTAGTTCTCCTTTTCTCTATTCTATGAAAATCCCATGAATATGAATGTGATTTCGTATGTTTTTGTGTGAATCTCGTTTATATTTGGTTAGGGTTTGATCACCCCTAATTAATGAATTTGAGAATCGTTAATGAGGTCAAGAGACGATTCACGATTGTAGCTCTAATTAGATGAGACCAAATGGTATTAAAATTGCATAAGAATGAATTTAATATTGATTTAGCCTTAAGGCGGTGATTAAAATTTATATAAATATTTTCTAAAGCTTGGATTAATTGAATGAGAATTGATTAGTTTTAGGTTTAGAAAAGATTGTATGAGTTAATTTTACGATGTTCGAGAGAGTTGGTTAATGAAACTACCTTGCACTTGTATTACTCGCATTATTTATTTGTTATTATTGTTATTCGTGAGCAGTTTTTAATTTAAAATTAGCTTTTATTTAGGGGGAAAAAAAAACCACTCCTCAATTTGATCAATTTAGCTAAACAAAACAAGTCACTCTGACGGGCTAAATCACAATTCCTGTGGAATTTGACACTCTACTCACTTTGTATTACTTGTACGACTGCGTGCACTTGTGTAACCTCAACACCAATAAATGTCCCCTCCTTCAAGGCTTGACGAAGAATATATCGAACATTCGCGTAAGTGGGACGAGACTTGAAGTAATTTGACTTTCTCCTCTCTTTTATACACGCGTGTGTATATATATTTAGAGAAGAGAGAACATATGATTTTGTTGCTTTCCAAACTTCTGAAAGGATCATGGAGTTTTAGCTCTTTTAGACTTTCATCCTCAAAATTGGATTGTTAGAGAAGTATACGCAATTCATAAATCCATGTTTGAGGGAAAACAAAATAAATAAATAACATGAATTGTCCCATGTCCAGCACACAATCACCATAAGTTCTGAATTTAGAATAATTCGATTGTCCTTAGAAGTGAAAACAAATTTCAATTTGTTAGTGACATGTCTTCACAAGGATTCCCTTCTTTTCCTTTTCTTATTGAAAGTTGATCTTCTTCAAAGTTCCCATTCAGATAGAATAACTTATTTATCAAAGCATCCGAAACTCTATCTGGGTAATTAAACCAAACACGTAATTGAGGAACACCAAATGCCATGATTTATTTTTTCTCATACTTATGCCACTGTGGAGTCCGAATTGGATTAGATATACTATTTCCAATGTTTCAAATATACATTAATATTTGACTCCAATTAGAATACAATCTTGTAGTAGAATACGAATGCTTATGGGGCAAAGACTAATCCAACTTAAACTCTACAGCTTGCGAACATCTATAAAAGCAGACTAACCACAGGATTTCACTCATCTAGATCATACCTACATAGCACAATTGCAATTGAGATTGAAAATTCTGTTAGAGCACTTCTAATTAGAAGCAAACCTGCAGCTCCTTCTTCCCTTAATCGTGCAGTGATCTATTTGTCAAGATTCTTCTTAGAGTTCCATCATGCAATATTTAATTGCATGAACTTAATCTTGTGCCTTTCGTGATTTTCTTTTACGCATCTCATATGCTAGCAAAATTGCATCTGTGTTGTTGTGGCCGACTTGTCTTTTGTTCCCTTTTTGTGTGTGTGTGTGTGTGAAATTCCCCATATTCAGATTATTTACTGAGGATTTAGCACCAACTAATGGCTCTTTTTGTGACCGTTGCATGATCATCTTCTTATCTTCTTCTCTTTTTTTTTGTTTTGTAGCTTGTAATTTGCCGGAATGGTCATCACAAAGTTCTTGCAAAGTCTTCATTTTTTCTCTGAGTTTGCAGGATTCAACTTGTTTTGTTTTGTTTTTTATTTATTTATTTTAAGTTTTCAACTAAAACTATTTTTCCAACAGAGCAATTTGGAACTCAAAGATAACGCATATATTGTTTGTTTGTCTTTTTGTCTTGGAACAGGTTTCACCATAGTGTATTTTAGAGATACTTTGTCGGTTTTAGGATTAAAGCACTTGATGATTCTCGATAATGAAACAAGCCCATGGAGAAGGGTACATTCTTTGACGTCCATGCCTCCACTATTAGTTGGTACGTGAAGGAGTGTCCAAGGCTGACGAACCCATTGCACACAAAGGATTGACCCTGAGAAGTTTCTTTGAGCAAAACATCCAAGGCATGGACTTTGCGACAACTCATCACAAGTAAGCGAACAAGCCAAGCTTCTCACCAACGTTCGGTCGGCGCATCCTCAAAGGCAAGGTCAAGTGGCCGAGATTGATAAACACAGATGATTGTCCCTAAGAAGTTTCTTTGAGCAAGACATCCAAGACGTGGACTTTGCAAGCAATTCATCACAAGTAAGCAGACGAGCTAAGCTTCTCACCAATGTTCGGTTGGCGTGTTATAGAAGGCAAGGTCAAGTAGGGGGATGCTATTCAACTGGCTGGTGAATTCGAGTATGCCAGAGACTATTGGGAGTGGACGAAGGACATCCTCAACCAATATGAATACAAGTTGGCGGTGATCGGGATATACGACGCCGTGCATGCTTCTTTGTTTATGTATGACCACCACTCGAAGATCATCAAGGCGTTTTGTGAGGCATGATGTCCATCTACCAACACTCTTTTGACTTCCTTCGGAGAGTTATCAATATCGTTGTGGGATTTTTGCACCTTGGCGAGCCTTCCAGTGACAGGATTTCTACACGACAAGGTGATTCCTAGCACCATGGAGCTGAATGGAGTTGACGACAATGGGAAGAGATTTATTCCTCGCTATTGCAAGTACTTGTTTCATGCCTTCCACCTACTGCAACAGAACGTCGATAGAGGTTAATGTTCTCCAGTCACCATCGGCAATTGGGTGAGCTTTTGGTGTAAAAAAGATGTGAAGTATTGCCAAGTTCCGCCTCGGAGAGAAAAGAAGTCAGCCTTGTCTAAAGCCAACTTATAATCTTCCTGGTAACTTTGGTGCTCATGAAGGATGGTTTATGGTGGAAGGAGAGTTATTCTTGAAGTTTGGCACAATGGGGAGTTTGAAAGAAGACTTATATTTGGCGGCGCACTTGATTGGTTGGCTTTGCACCTTCGTCCTTCTAGTTGATAGTGTAACTCCATACGCCCAAGTACCTTCAAGATCACAAGTATTTTGGCGGGCAAACGAGCGAGCGAAGAGTAGGCCTTATAGTCCCAGTCTTGGCAAGAATATACGAGATCCTTAAAGGAAGTAAAGAGACCATCCCCACAGCAAAGAAAATTATCCAGGCACGAGGTATGGCCAAATTATTTACCACGGAGTTGCAAGGAAACTGTGCTTTGGAGATTTAGAGCTCCGGTTGGCTTAAAGACTGGGTGTGCGTGCCATGGAGATTTATAGAACTTCAAATGCAACCGGCTTAGAGGCTTATTAACTGCAATCGAAGACTTGTAGAAGTTGGAAGAATGCTTATGAAAATGCATGACGATTCTCTTTCTTCAAGCTTGGTAAAGTAATAGTTGCGCAGACAAATGATTTTATCCAAAGATCATGACTAAACTTAGAAGTTATCTAAGTTGCTTGCGTACCTAATAAAGGGATCAAGTCATAACGTAGTTCAAAGACCGAGATGATTTTGAGGGGGAGCCGTACACAGTTTATAATCATGCAGGCCAGGAGTATCCATTGCTTAGCCACCCTGGACAAGGTGGAGTATTTTTATGTTTAGCCACATGCAATACCTTCAGTGGAGTATGTTAGCAGTTTAAACACATGCATTACCATTAGTAGGTACAATACACAGTTTATACTCATACAGGTTAGAAGTGTGATGCAGTTTAGGCTCGTACATCAGGAGCAATCCTTTTAAATTTGTGGACATTTTATACTCGTATCAAGAAGTTTACTTGAATTTGATTTTAAGAGTTTAAACTCATGTTAAGGAGTTAATTTGAACTTCATTTTAACAGTTTATACTCATGTTAAGGAGTTAATTTGAACTTGATTTTAACAGTTTATACTCATGTTAAAGAGTACACTTCAATTTGACTTTAACAGTTTATACTCGTGTTAAGGAATACACTTGACTGACTTTTTTTTTATAAGATAGTTTATGCTCATATCCAGGAGCGTTTGCAGTTTGAAGATAAAGATTATTTGCCCCACGCCTCTTCTTGGGGTAACACAACCATTTCATGATCCTCAGGAATTCTTGGCATTTGGAAGACAAGATTCCATCTTATTGTTCCATTTTCTTTCATAATTGGGACGAGCACTTGCTTCCACTTGAAGTTTGTTAATTGTACAAAACCATCTTCATTGAACTTTTTGAGCTCATTCATAACTCGTCGGCGAGGCCATGTTCTTGGCTTTTCTACAGTACTTGAATAGTATGAGTTGATAGTGACTTCCACTTCATTGGTATGAGGAATTTGTTAGTAGAAAAAGGAGAAGAATTATGGCCTCCTACTTTATCAAAGGTAGCATGCACTGTTTTGACTTTTGGCTGAAAGCCTCTCTCAGTGAAGAAGTCGACTAAAGTTAAAGGGTCTCGCTTGCAACTACTTGATGATTTTTTTTAATCCAACATGTTGAGTTTTGGAGCTTTTCCCCAACTCATGGTGCTTGAGCTTAACTGCAGTTGGATTTCTTGACCACGTTGGATGAATTTGCTTGGCGCGTTGCATTTGTTTCCTTTGGTGCATCACCAAAATCCACTCGCCGCCATCATCAATTGTAGTAGAAGGCTTTGTCTTTGATTTGGTGGTTGTATCATTAGACACGTTTTCCACCCAAGTAGGGTAAAAACTCCCAAATTAAATTATCGCCGGTGCCCCTACAGGTGCTGAAGACAAAACAACCTTTTCTTAATTTTAGAGATATCCTCTCCACTTGCAATAGCTGTGACACTGGTAGTATTTGCGTCCGCAACATCTTCACTATCAATGATTATCTTTCCATCCTTTACTTGTGCCATGATTTTGTCCTTAACCACAAAGCATTTTTCTATAGGGTGACTGATGACTCGATGGTATTTGCAGTACTTCGGATCGTTCACCATCCCGCTTTCTTCGGGGCGCTTTGGTTCCGGTAGTTAAATCAGCTTTCTTGCCAGTAGCTCAACAAATATGTAGGAGACATCAGAGTCTGGGAATGGATACTCCCTCTCTTGCATCTCTTTTAGTGTTAGCCGACGTCTTTCACTTGGGATGTGTTGATTTCCTAACTTTTCTCCACTTTTGACATTGCCTATAGGGATTTTGACATGGGTTGCATTAGCGAGCATGGACTCTTTGGCGAATGACTCATTGTAGTCATAATTCTTCTTTATACTTATTTTTTCCTTCCAATGATCTCTCGCAGAAAAGTTGGTTCCATGATTGGCAATGCTGAACTCCATGTCATGGTTGCGAGTAGTTAGGCACTTCGAAGTTGCGAGGCATAATTCCTTGGAGAATGTATAAGAGCCCCCGGTGCATCCCTTGGATACACATCTCCATCGAAGAAATCTCTGAGAGAACTTCGGGATCTTGTTGGCTTTCTTGCTCTTGAAGACAACTTACTCCTTTTTGAATACCAAATGACCCCTATTTATAAATGTTTGTGTAAGGTCTTTAGATGGCTACTGACTTCTTCGGTATTTATTTCTTTAATATAAATTATTTTTAAAGAGAAAAAATATTATTTGCGTGTTATGATTTGATTGGTCCACGTAACCAAATATGCTACTTGTCATCATTTGATTGATTTTGGACTTTTAGATTGCATAACTTGATTTGATTGGTTGGGACACTTCATATTAACACATGGTGATGGCTCATTCGCGGGTAAAATCAATATTAAAATATCAATTAAAATTAATTATTTAATATTGGAATTAAATTTAAGAAATTCCAAAGTATAAAAAATAGAGAATTTAATTAATATTTAATATTTTAATTTACACTTGTCAATTTTTTAATTGGGCGAAATTTAATCGCAAACAATATATACATATACGTATCTATACGTATACATACAGAGAGAGACCACCCAGCAAAACTTCTCGAGGAGATGTACAATTCAATAGCATACTGCTAAGACTACAAAAATATTCTCCGATGAATCAACAAAGCTAAAATACTATACATGTACATGAGATCAAAATACTATACAGTTGGCTAACAAAATTGTATAGTTTCTCCAGAGTTGCTTGTTATGCAGATCTATTCAAACGTTCAAAAGCCGTGGCTGTCCTCTCAACATGCTTCAACAAAATCCCATATATCTTGTTCCTCACCCTTCCATAAGCCTCAGCTTCACAAGCATCTACATTGCCTTCTTTATTTACAATCACATCCAACCAATCACTCACCATTTTCACCTTATACATCATCCCGGCCATCCGTCCATCTGACTCCATCAACATGCTCTTTCTATCGACTTCATCCAAGTACTTCTCAACAGAACTCAAAAACAGCTTCCGACATTCATCCTGCAACGACGAGGCCAATTCAGTAGATGCACGTAGAGTGCTTCCCCGAGTCCACTCGTGTGAGTCTTCCCAATTAGAAGCCAATATAAGTGGCATATCCATGTCGCTCCTTGTCTTTTTCACTGTACAAGCGCCTTTCGGTTTGTTGCCACGGTTTGATGGGCTTGTTGTTTCCTTCGGAGTGCTTGTGGGGTTCACTGGACTGGCAGTCAAGGGATCGTCTGGCGAAAGATCAAGGGCCACAGCAGATTTTATCCATGTCATGGCGTTTTTCTTTCTCTTGAGCGCTGTGCTTAGTGTTTCCTTGATTGAGTTGGTGGAGCAGGACTCGGTTTCTTGGGTTCTAACTGGACTTATGCTTGTTAGGGACTGCATTATCAATCTAGTACGAGCCAAATCATCTCGTAGATCAAGAAACTTATCCACATACGGCTGGAGATCATGTCCTTCTACTAAAGGAAATTGTGACAATGTGCTGCAGAGAAAGATAGTGCTTAAAAATCAGCATTTCGCTTGTGTGTGTGTGTGTTCTTTTTCCTGAAAACGTCGACTTAAACTACTGATAAGCATGTGTTTGCTCACCTTAAGGAGTTTAGCAATCTTTCGGCAGCACAAGCCTCTTGCAAGGCATCAGCAGCAGCAAGCAGGGCAATGTCTCTTTGCGTAATGACCTCCTGCAGTTGAGGCAAGAAAGCTATGCACTTTAGTTTGATTGTGAATACTATGATTAAAATTTGCATAAAAAGTACATTTTTAGACATGATGTTTCTAATAATACCTTGCCAAACTTCACTAAATTTGATGGAAGTGAGCTCCATGATATTCCCATTTCTGCCCCTTTTCTTTCCTGTAGTAAACTGCTCAATGAATTCGGCATCTGCACATTACCTGCCTTCGATGACGCAGGTGTTTGGCTTTTTTTTGAAGTCCTTATTGATTTCCTATTCTTTGCCGAAACAGTACGTGATCTTCTTCTTGATGTGGAGCTTGAATTGTCATCGGAGCTGTCGGACCTCACAGAACGAATAGGTGAAGCCTGTTCATACCAACAACACAAACATGATATATATATATATATATATATATATATATATAAGAAAAGGCAACTAAAGCACATAACTAAAACAATAAAAATAAGCAAATTGCCCTCATCATTCAGAGTACTCTATATCATGCATCACAAACTGCTTTTCATCAACATTTCAGTCAATGCCCTTAACAAATGTAACCTTAAAACTTAAATTTCTGAGGTTTGGCTTGGTTTATAAAATCTTATGTAGTTTGCATTGATTGATTTTGCATGTCTAGGCTTCATTCAGCAACCACCATAACTAAATCCTCCTTTATCAAATACCAAACATTATACACCACTCAACCATTTGAAGAATACAAGATAATTTTACTAGATAAAACATTAAGCAACTCACATTTGCACTACGACTTCGAGGTGGCAGCTTAATTTCATTTTTTCCCGCAGAAGAATCAAAAATTTCCTTCACCCCCAAAATTTCAGATTCAGTCCAGCTTCTCCTCTTTGGAGTATTACGAGTCGACTCAGTCGATGAGTACACACTATCTGCACCATCACTATCATTATCAACAGAACTAGGCCTACTTTCTTGCAACACCCCTCCTACATCCTCCGAACTATTCTTCTCAACAAAATCTTCTGTCCTAACAGCACATTTCCTCATCCTAATTCTGTCCCGGCAATCTATCGGGCTGCTCGACGAGCGACATCTCGCATGATATCCACCCTTCGACCCCTCATTAATCCTTTTGCTACACACCTCGGAATCCGACGACCCACGGTTCAACTTTCTTGAAACGGGTGTATTTGTAATTTTTTTACAAATCTTTTTCTCCAAGATCACACCCTTTTCAACAACTGAATCAACGTTAGCTTTTTTTTCAAGAAGCCTCGCCAAACTCGCCGGCGAGACGATATCTTCCGGGGCTCCTTCGCAGGGGCGCCTGCCCGGAACAGGGGTTACGCCTCTCAGCAATGGAACAGGGTGAGCCCTCTCCAATCTCTGTACATATATTAATTGCCCGAGTTTCAATTTGTTACCAAGAATCATTTCATTCTGTTCTTCAGACAGAGAAACGTACAATGCGTGAGATAAATCGGAGACTTTGAGGAAAAATCCTCTGTTAGGAAATAGATCTCCTTCTTCCAATACAGGCACTATGCTCCTAATTTGTAATAAAACGGGCTTTGAATCATCTTCGAGGGCATTGCCATACTTTTTAACATCTTCCAGAAGCTTTAAGAGAACCCCATTCTTCAAAGAAGCCATTTTTAACATTTTCTTGAGAAAAAGAAACAAATTAAGCACTATGTACAATCAACCCACTAAACAATCCTAAAGAAAATGCAGTTCTTGGAAATCTTGGGATTGATATTCAAAATATGGATAATGGTTTTGTAGTTTATACATAATCAAGAATCCCTAAACAAGGTGAATGGAATTTATTTTGGCCAAAAAAGAAAAAAAAATCTAGAATCTTGATTTTCGAAACTGTTCTTGTGAAAATCTGGGAGTGTTTGTGGGATCAAGATTGCGAAGGAGAGGCGGGAGGAATGGGAGCTGAAATTTTGAGAGAATTTTCAGCAGATTATTCAGAAAAAGCCACTGAGAATCAGGAAAAATAGGAAGCCGTCAATGCGAAAACAAAAATGAAATTGTTGAAATCAATGGTTTTGGTCCTTTTTGGATTTGTACCTTAAAGGAAACCATGCAAAAAGGGCTACAAAGTCAATGCCCACGGTGGATATAAGATAAGTATTTGAATTTCTTTTAGTGTGTGTGCGTGTTCTCATTAATTGTGGGAGTGCGACAAACAAGCTATAATTTATTCATTGAATATTGAATATACGCGGCATATTAGCATACATCTTTCCAGGTAATGTGTAATTATTAATTAATTATTATAATTTAAAAAATTATAAATATCTCCTAAAACGTGTAATAGTTTAAAAAATATTTATCATTTATCAAAGTGAAACGAAATTATAAGTTTTATTTTTAGTATTTATGGTTAGGTTATGAGATGAGTTTTTGCATAATCTTGACAAATTCATAATATAGATGCTACAAGAAAAGTAGTTGTATTGGATTATATGTTATGATGTTCGGTAGTTATTGTAGTGATATAAAGTGAAATTACTTAACGAAGATTCGTCGATACATAAAGTTGATTGATGAATGTTTTTAGGCTTGATGAGTCCATTTCTTGGTGATTTTAGTGACTATTGTGGATGCGAGAAAGTTATTTTTTAACCATCTTTATTAATATTTATAAGAAGGTCCTAAAATTCGATAGGGAATTTGTAATTTTTAAAAACAAAATAGACTAGTTTGTAATTACAATAGTACCGAGTATATGCAATTTGTGCAAAAATATTTTCTTTTCTAGTCCATAAATTCATATTTAGGGTTTGAAAAAAAGAAAGAGGAAAAGGAAAATATATAATTAGACGTGGGTAAAATTTATTTTGATCCCCGAGGTTTAATTTCAATCTCAAAATAGTCCTTATATTTTTAATTAACTTTAATCTCATATTCCATTCATCCTTTGGTAAGTATTTCCGATAATAAAATATAAATTGACTAGAAACAACATTAAAACTATATATATATATATATATCGAACAAATTCTACCGGAATTCCACTGGAAAGTTGAATTTCCAGCGAAAATTCCGCCAAAAAATGTCGTTTTTCCCATAGTGGTTGCATGTCATACGAATGAAAAATATAAACCGTGGAAACGTTAATCATTTTTAGATATTCATGTGGCCTCTATATCATATAGTATATAGTGCATACAAATTTTTCTTGTAATTCTAAGATCATGAATACAACGAGCGAATAGCAAATGCCACCCAATGTTTTGAAAAAAAAAATCCTCCGAAAACCAAAAAAGGTTAAAAAACTTTATGATTAGGAAATTTTGCATAAAATATATTCCGTGTATTACGCGTATGTTGACTGTGAAAATTCATGTATAATAAGTAATAACAACTGAAATTACTTTTTTTGTTCATACAATTTGATTTTATTCCTTATTCAAATTTTTTTTTTCTGTTTTCTTAAAAAGAAAAAACAATCACCCCAAAAAACCCACCCCTAACTGCCAATCCCCAACAGCAGCAGGCAGCTTCTGTCACCTCTCACGCCATGAATTGATTTGAAAAAGGACAAAAAGGAGGGAAAAAAGAATTTGGGTTTGTTCTATGAGTTGAATCCGTACTTGTGATTTTCGATTTACTGCGTATATTTGACTAGTGAAAAAAGTAAAAGAAAACATTACAAATAAACAACTATGAAAAATAGAAATGTAAGTTTAAAGGTGTGATATCATGTAAAACATTGAATAATCCATTGATGTAGGATCCAAAACTAATATCCTAACACATGTATTTGTTCTCTAATGCTATCTCAATTTATATTTAGGTTTAATTGCAAAATTAAGTAATGTACATTATGCCATTTGGTAAATATAAATAGATCATGTTCCTTCAATTCAAGCCAATTTACATTAAATATAATTTTATAATGACAATTTTATTAATCCAAATACATTGAATATTTATTAAATTGTTATCATGAGATGAGACCCTCCAAATCTGACCGCCTATTTTTTTTTTGACAGGCCAAATCTGACCACATTTGCCTCGTTCGTATTTTCACCAAAACTGGCAACCCTCTTTTGGCCCCTTTGGTAAAGCTGTTTTGAAATCTGTGTATAAGCAAATAATAATTAACTAACACTTCGTTTGGTTCTTGAATTTTGATAAGAAAAATAAGAATGATTTTTTTTTTGAATACATATAATCGTATTACATCAATAACTCATCGAATTCGAGAACAAATTATACTATTATATCATATTTCAAACTAAATCATTCACAAACTATGGACAAGTTATTACAATAAACTACTATTAAAATAGAATAATAAACTAACATTAATATGTGAATAAAATTCACACATTCATCGATGGTAATCGAACCCAAGATCTTTAAAATCTTGGTGCGTCAGCTTCACCACTTGAGCTAAGTCTCGTCGGCAAATGATTTTTTTTAAATGATAGTATTTTTTGGTTTTATTTTTAATTATTTTCCTTTTTTTTTTTTGTAATATTTCTCAACAAAAATTTTATTCCAAACATATCATGAGCTGCGTAGAAAGAATGAAAGCTTACTGTTAAATAGATTGAATTAAAATGAAGAGAACATTGATAATTCTGTTGGCCAATGCCAGCTGCCAAATTAGCATGTGTTTTAAACTTCTAAAATAAATTAATTAACATAGCCGCCAGATTGGTTTAAGGGATTTTATATTATGCGAATAGCAACTGATAAAAAAAAAAAATTGCAATTTGGCAAGCAGTCAAAAACTGGTTATTTCGATATACATGCATGCATACCAGATGCACTAATCTGTGGATAAACTCTCCCTATTAAACTTTTGACTTTTTTCCCCAAAAAAAAAACAAAAAAATAATAATAATAAAACAAACTTTTGACTTTTTGCAATTTGTGATACTGAATTTACCCAAAAAGCCTCAGCCATTTGAGAAAATTGCACGGTTTTTAAGTCCATAATTAATCCATTTGAATTTGTATTAATTACGTGATGAGTAATTCATATTGGTTATGTAATTTATTTCTATTTTTGAGACAATAATTAATTGTTTTATTTGTTTCATAATATTAGTAGTTTTAAAAAAAAAAATTATTTCATAATATTTGTTACTTTGAAGATATCAAGAGAGCATTAATTTTTTTCCTCAAATTTACCCTCATTTATGATTTTTAATGGAATTTGATGAGGCATGATGGGAATAATTTTATCAAATTATTTTAAATTTAACTAAAAAAAATTAATTATTAAAATAATTAATTTGTATGAAAAAACTTAGAATGATTAATGTTATAATACATAAATAATACATCATAATTATAATAACATTTATTATATAATTGATTGCGCCTGAGTTTGGATTAAAATTTTTGAGAATCGTTTATGTTGTGCCTTTTGTTCGAAGGATATGAATGTCATTTTGCGCGTCAAACCACCCCTATAATTCCCGGGCTTTTCAACTAAGCTGGCCAGCACCCACCCCCAACCAATATATAAATTGACGTTTAACATCAGCACATCACGCACTTTACCAAAACACATCATCTACTACTAGTTGAGTAATTAAGAAACAAGGATCCATCCCCCGCCCCCGCCGCCGCCGCCGCAAAATGGAAGGCTTGATCCCGCTCCTCCTCCACGCCATGAAGAAACAAAGGCCGCAAAACGCCTATCGCTGCCTTTCCGAGAGCTCCTCCGGGCGGAGCTATCACCTTCTCCTCGCCGGAGATTCCGCCGCCGAGGGCTCCTCCCACCACCCGAGCCGCTCGGGTTACCAGCCACCGACCGCCGTGGATTCGGAGAATGTGAGCCACGCAAAAAGATTCGTCGCTAGAGGTCCCACCACGACCTCTCCTCTCCGTGCCGAGAATGGCTTGAGGCACAGGAGTTTTACTTCTGCTGCGCATTATCAAGTTTCTGCCAGGAATTAATCAAGGCCGATCAGAAAATGAAGACAAAAGAGAAACAAATTCTCAAGTTTAAAATCTGTGTTTTGATCTGTTCTGTTGTTCTTTTAATTCGTCCCGAAACAAGTGTAAATTTTGTCCGTGTTTATTAAATTTAATACTTTATTTCTCATTCATGATTGATTGAACTGTTAAGACAAAATCTTCTTTGAAGAGAAAAACAATGGATCAAAATTAGATTCAAGATATGAAATTTAAAAAAAGACCAAAAGAAACTTGCAATAACTTTTTATATCTAGAAAATCATGAATTTTGTACCAAAAAAGAAAAAAAGAAACTCATGAATTAATAAATCTTCAAAGTTTAAGAAAATATTATTGCTTACAAGTTCGATTTATAAAGATTATCATTGAGACAAATTAATTTAAATAACCTAAAAATATTGTTACAGAATTGATATTTTAAGTTTCTCAATTAGACCTGACAAAATGGTTTCTATGCTATGGGTCTAATCCAACCTAATTAATTTTGAATTGGGTTGGGTTTCAAAATGAATTGGATCAAAATGGGTTTAATTAATTATGATTTTAAATAATTTTCATCTAATTTTTTAATAATTTGTTAGTGAGTCTTTAATGGGTTCTTAATGTTGCAACCAAACCATTAAAAAAAAAAGAATTATACTATTTACTCATTTTTACAGATCCACAAAGTTTGTCTCTTTTTTTTCTCTCTCTCTCTCTACGGCTTTCTCACTCTCTCTCAACGCCTCTCTCTCTCTACATCCCAAGAAGAAATGCCAGAGACCACTTGCCGGAGATGTCCTGTGCCGCTGTGAGTTGGTTTTTTATTTGTTTTTGCACTACCCTTTAGCTTCTTCAGCATCGTCTTTCTCGAATCCATGACAGAAAGAATTGGGATTTTTTTGCTATTATGCTGCTTTGTTTCTTGAATCCATGACAGAAAGAATTGGGATTTTTTTTTTCTTGAATCAGCTCATGAAACGAAGAGGGTGAGATTTGATGGAGTTCATGAAACGAAAAGGGATTTTTTCTTGAATCAGTTCATGAAACGAAAAGGGATTTTTTTTTTCTTGAGTCAGTTCTTGATTTTGTGTGTGAACATTGAGATTTGATGGAGAGAAATTACTTATGATTGTAGCATATCTTATGATCTGATGAAGCTGATTAATTACCTGTTTGAATTTTGTATATCTCGTATTTGTCGGCGCAACTTGTTGGCTTCTTGCTGGTAAAACTGATCAAAAGACCAAGTAAAAATATATACATATATATATATATATGTGTGTGTGTGTGTGTGTGTGTGTACTCACATACACACACGTAGTTTTGATGTGTCAACAAGTAAAGGCAGTGTCTTGGAACAAGAAAGGAAAAGAAGAAAGATCAGTTGTACATATTTAATTGATTGAATGTAAATGCCAACATCCTTTCGTTTTACTAAATTCAAAATCAACTTTATGGGATTAATTAATTGAGCATTTTGATGGGCTATTTGTGTTTATCTGGTTTTCTCATGATATGTTCATTTTTATACTGAATATGGGGCAAGGTTGTCTTAAAGTGCATTATACATTTTAAGAAAATATGTTTTGCTTGGCTCTTGAATTAGGATAAAATATTGATAGTCGTGGCATTTTACATGATTTTAAGGGGAGTTTTATGATGGATGGTGAAGAAGAAGAACGCATATTTAGTGAAGGTAGTTCGTCGGTTGGATTGAGGAGATCTAGAAGATCTTCTTGAATTGTGTGGAAAACATTTGATAGAATAATTGAGGATGGGAAATCGAAAGCTAAGTGCAAAAGGTGTGGACAAGTCTATGCTAGTGGTCAATGTGGGACGACTAACATAAAAAGGCACATGACAGAGAATTGTCCATTTCGTGAGGGTCAATATAAAGAATTTGATCAACTTGTGTTTAGAGAAAAGTTAGCTCAAGCAATGATCAAGCATAACTATCCCTTTCGATTTGTTGAACATGAAGGGATCAGAGAAGTTTTTTCTTATTTAAATCCTAAGGTTGTTCATGTGTCATGAAACACAGTAAAAGCAGATGTTTTGAAAATTTATCAAATTGAAAAGGTAAAGCTCAAAGGAACCTTGGATTCTATAAGTAGTAGAATATGTTTGACGTCTGATTTGTGGACTTCACTTGTGTCGAATGGGTACATGACAGTTACTGCACATTATGTTGACAATGATTAGTTATTGCAAAAAAAAAGTGCTTATTTTTTGACATTTACCACCTCCACATGATGGTCAAAATATTGGGGAGAAACTAATTGGCTTTTTGTAAGAATGGGGCATTGAGAAAAAAGTTTTTACTTTAACTTTGGATAATGCGAAGTATAATGATGGTGTGGTTGATTTGCTGAGAAACCATCTTTCTTTGAGAATTCTTCAATATGTGTTGGGGAATTTTTACATGTGAGATGTGGTACTCATATCTTGAATTTGATTGTGCAAGCTGGTTTAAGAAAACATTGATACATACATAGAAAAAATTCGTGATAGTGTGAAGTATGTGAGAGGGTTTGAAATGAGGACCATAAGATTTGCGGAGTGCGTGAAGCAGTTAGGTCTTAAAACGAGTAAGAAACTAAAACAAGATATGCCTGTGAGGTGGAATTCTAATTATTTGATGTTGGATAATACTATGTTGTATTCAATTGCATTTTGTGAGTTGAAACTTGTTGACCCTAATTATAAATGGTGCCCAACGCTTGAAGAGTGGAGCAGAGTAGAGAAAATCATGAGATTTTTTAGGCCTTTCTATGATATGACTGAGCTTTTTTCTGGACAACATTATGCCACATCGAATCTTTATTTTCGGAATGTTTGGAGGATACAAATGCTTATAAAAGAACAAATGGCCGGTAAAGATAGTATTATGAGTGATATTGCAAAAAATATGAAACCCAAATTCGACAAATATTGGGAGTCATATAGTACTATATTGATGTTCGCCATTGTTCTCGATCCCCTGATATAAATTTGAATTTGTTAAGTTTTGCTATAAGAAACTCAGTCTGGGCACAGAATCTGATAAAGTCGATCTTTTAAAAGAGCAAATGGGGTTGTTGTTTGATGAGTATTTGCATGCATCCCCGTCAAGAGCAAAATAGTATTCAGTTGCTAGAGCAACTAGTGCAGTTGCTAGAGCAACTAGTGGGGGTGACGATGATGTGGACATTATGATGGAGGTAAATTTATTTCACTATTTTTTTGTTATTTTCTTTATAATTTTTGTTTAACCTAATATTTCTCTTTGTTTCACTTTTTTGTAGGAGTTTGACTTGTACAAAAGTCAATGTGCAAATGTTAGAAGCCAGTCACAATTAGAATCATATTTAGTTGAGACTTTAATTAACAGAAAATAATTTCTGAACCTAGATGTGCTTGAGTATTGGAGAGGAAATAGTGCTAGGCATCCTGAACTTGCAATGATGGCTCGTGATATTTTGAGTGTTCCAATCACCACAGTTGCATTTGAATCTGCATTTAGTCATGGTGGTAGAGTTATTGGGAAGTTTCGTAGTTCAATTTTACCAAAGAATGCAGAAGCAATTTTGTGTGGTCGAGATTGGCTTGAAGGTTCAAATTTTAAATATCCTTTTTCATTATTTTTAACTTTTTTTATAAATTTATTTGATATTTGGATATAATTATATTTTTTCCATACCACAGCTTATGAAACTGATGATGAAGATGAAAATGACCTTTCGATTGATATTGAGAAATTGATTGCACAAGTTGATAGTACCTCTTTTCAAGTTGCAGGTATATACTTTATTGTGAAAGTATAAATTTTTTACAATTAAATTGGTAAAACTTCATATAATTTTGTATAACATTTTTTTTTTATGGAAATAGATGATTAGCAGAGAATATTAAAATCTCAAATACAAGAGATTGAGGTGCCTTTACTGAGAATATTGAAATCTCAAATACAAGATATTGAAGGGCTTTTGTTGAAATCCTCACTCCAGTTTGCTTTTTATTTTTTTGTGAAATCAACTTTCCTCTTTGCTTGTGTAATTATTTCTTATTTTTATTCAACTTTATTTTCTAGACTTATAATTTATTGCCATGAGATGCAAGTTTATGTAAAATGTAATATTGAACATTGATTTTGTCAAAATTTATTTTATTTTTTTAAGTTTTAGTTTGTATGAGTAACTTTTTTTTTGTCTATTAAATCCATTTTGATCCGCTCCGACCCGTTTACAAACCGCACAAATCCGTTTACCACCCGACCCATTTCAACCCGTTATCAAAATCCATCATGAACACAACCCGTTTACAACCCGATCCAATCAAACCCGATTCAATTCCGATCCGACCCGCACATTTGCCACCCCTACTCTCAATCTAAGAAGTTCGGAATAAATTTAGTACAAAATTATATATTGAAACGTTTGGAAGGAAAGTTACTGAAATACTTTTTTTTTTGGAATGAAAAAGAAATTTTAAATATTTTAAGATAAAAGAATATATTAAGTTTTTTTTTAAAAGAATTTTTTCCTAAAATATACTTAATAATATGCATTTAACTCGATTCGTCATCTCAATTTTAATTTTTTGGAGGCCGAGATATAAAAACCCTCCAAACTGCAAAAATATTCTATCTTCCGCCAATGGCATACAAATCGGTATTCGATGCTTCCGCCATTAAATCGAACTTCGAGAGTGCGGGAATTAACCCTAATTTCGTTCCCCTAATTTGGAAGCACGTTCTGCAAAACCCTAATTGCCGATGGGATCAAATCCCGTCTTTGCCATCCGCAGCTTACGATCTCCTCAATTCCAAGTACAGACCCTGCACTTCCACTCTCCATTCCGCCGTGAATTCTTCCGACGAGGTCACCACTAAGCTCCTCATCAAATTACAGGTAACTCTGATCGGTTAAAAGCTAATGTTTTAGTGATTATGCTGAAAGTTGTATTCTTGTTTATGTCACTTAAGTACCTTGAAATTATTAAACGTTCTAAGCGAAACTAATTCATAATCGTGCACTGCCAAATAAATAAATAAAGAAAAGAAAAGAAAAGAAAAGAAGGAATGCAATGTGGAGGCGGGAATCTTTCTCGGGGTGAAATTGTCTACTTTTCGTGTGGAGGATTCTTGGCTAAAACCCAATTTTCTAGAATCGAATACTTCAGAGCTACCAAGTAGAGGACTTACCTTCTCTGTGAAGTAGAGGGTTAGTAATAGCTGAATGCTTGAACCAAGGGTTGTGTATCTTGAGCGGTCTGAATGTGAAATGATTGGAGAGTGTTGCATTCCATTTGTTTTGTGTATGAATTGAGTTAAACTGAGGAAAATATAGTCAGAGATCATATTCTCTTAATTGCCCTTTTTGCTTTTTTTTTTTTTTATCTTTTTTTATTTGAATTACCAAGAGACACCTGGATTCATTAACAAGTGCAATCAATCTTAGCACCCACCAAACCGTTTGAAATTTGCACCAGTAGATTGAAAGAAATCTTGCTGCAACCTACTGTAGTCTAAGGTTGTTAATCTTTCTTTGTTTCATTCAGTTATTATGTGTGTGAGTTTTTGTTTATGTTCATTTAGTTGGCATCCACCCACATGCTTTGGAGCTCAACAATTCTCCCCCTCCAATTCATGTAGGGGCTCTACACATTAATTAGAGGGTGAAAGTTGTTGACAATTCTCCCCCTCCAACTCATGTTGGGGCTCTACACATTAATTAGAGGGTGAGAGTTGTTGACAATTCTCCCCCTCCAACTCATGTTGGGGCTCTGCACATGAGTTGGAGGGTGAGAGTTGTTGGGCTCCGCCCCATGTGTGTGGATGCCAAATAAATGAAGGGTTTTCTTTTTGTTCATTAATTGGCCTCCGCTCACATGGTTGGGAGCCCAACAATTCTCCCCCTCCAACTCATGTGGGAGGCTTAACACATGAGTTGGAGGGCAAGAATTGCTGAACTCCACCCCATGTGGGTGGATGCCAAAAAGATGAACAAAAATAGAAATTCACACAGTTTATGAATGAAATGAAGAAAGTTGACCAAACTTACTATGGTACATTGCAACAATATTTATCGATTTGTGGTTGAAATTCCAACGGTTTGGTTAGTGGTGGCTTAATGTTTGGTGCTAAACCCCGTTAATGTAGCCAGATATATTTTTTTGTTTTTTAAGCTTTAACACTAATTGAAGGAAAAATGAAGCATGAGGAATTTGTCTATAATTCCATGCAATCCGTACAAGGCAAATGGGGACAGTGCATAGAAGCCATCATAGGAAGCAAGAGAAAGAAAGAAAAAAAGGAAAAAAGAAAAAGAATAAGTGAGCACAAAGGGTGTGCCTGCCAGAAATTTTTAAGGATTTTTTCTCTTGGGAAGTACAAAGGTGTTGAGAAGAGTGCGCAACAACTCGGAGGGTAACAATAGAATCATAGTTATGAAAGGCAAGCGCCTCGGTCACCTGAGGCAGAGAGGCGACCTTGGCTTGCCAGGTGAGGCGAGATTCGAAAGGCAAGGAGAGGCGCTTGCATCTGGTCGCCTGGAGGAGAAGCGAGGCGAGAAAAAAGCAAGAGGCATGTGCAACGTGTTTTTAGGAGGAAAAAAAATATTAATGAAGAACTGTCTTAAATAAAAAGAACCCTAAGATAGAATATTAGGGTTTTCACATTCAGCAGAGTCCAACAAAAGCTTCCAACCCAGTCACCTCTTCACCCCAGCCTGTAGTAGTCACGTCTTTACTCTCTCTCTCTTGTTTCTTCTCTTTTCTTTTCTCTTCACCTGTTTCTTGCTTGTGTATTTCTACAATATGTCTTATATTATTTAGGTTCTACTATGATAAACACCTCAAGTTCTACAAGAAAAATCCCTTATTTATTGGAAATATGTACATTTTTGAGAATTGAAAAGAACTCCCAGACACTAGAAAAGAACATTTTCAGGATATATATGTCTATTATTTATAGGCATTTTATATATTTTATATACATTTTTAATTATGTTTCCTTGTTCGCCTTTTGGTCACCCGCCTCTCGCCTTTAACAAGCTATTTTCTTGGGAGTTTGAGAGGGTGTTCGTTGGAAGCTATTGGGAGTGATTGTACAATAAGATTTTCTTTTCTTGAAGTTTGGTTTAAACTCAAGGTTATTTTCTCCAAGAATATGAGCGTCTCTTGCTGTCGAAGAAGAAAGAAATTAAATAGTCTTTACAAGATGTCTTGAGAATTAGTACTCAGTAGTTCTTTAAACAAGTGGATAAGTGCCACATGCCTAAACTATGCTATATATGCACACCTGCTAAGAACGCTAAATATCTTAGGTCCTTGCAAAAGGAAAGCTTACTTGTTAGAATCAATATAGTGCTCTCTGCTATAGTAGTGGTAGTGAGGTCAAGATGATAACTTTAAATAAAGAAAAAATAAAAAAGATTGAGAGGGCAAAATAGTGACGGAAATGAGGCTGATTATTATAATTCTCCAACTTCAAGTCACAGACGCACAACAGTTGCAATTGAAACCTTTTGGTTATTTTACACCCATAAGTGGCAGAGTTCATTTTAATGTACCTTGAGATTCAGCTATGTGTAATCCCTCCATTCCTGATAACTCTTAACTCTCGAATTTTCTATTCTCTCACGGCATGAGATTGATTTGATTGTCACAACGTTTTGGTTGGAAACCATCCCAATTCCATAAACAACTTATCTATGCTACCTGTTGGACCCATCATATATTTTGAATTTTACCAAGGAGCTGACATCTTCAATCTCGACATGGAATTAGAACATAAGTGAGGCAACGGGAGCAGAATACAACACATTTATATTAATAAATGGAGTTTTCACAACTAATACTAAAAATATATGTCTAACCATGTATGTTCGCTATATATTCACACAAACATAAACATGGTAGAGCCTCTGTTTGGGTGGGGGTCGAGCCTCTATGCCTGGCTAGTGCTTGTAAGGAACTAAGCGACTAGAAGATAACGGAAATAGTGACCTATTTGCTGGTTTAGAGGGTACTGTTTTGTGTCTCCGCAGAGAAGCATTCTTGAGTGTAAGAACTGGGTAGGTTTATGTTTGCCATTCTATTTATTGTGATGATGATGGTTATGTAATACGTACGTGTTTGCCATACATATGGCAACTCTCTTTTTTTTTTTCTTCCCTAGAATGGAGAATTTTTGGAGGCTGTGATTATGAGATATGATACACGACTGGGTAAATATGATGGGAAGCCTCGTCCTGGTGGTCCTAGGTCAACCTTGTGCATATCCTCCCAGGTAGGAGATGCTCCATCATTGATCAAACATATTATCACTGATTTTGAATGAGTTACTCTGTATTCAATCTGAATACTACAATACGTTAATGATGGTCTTTCTTTGGGCTTTAGGTTGGATGCAAAATGGGTTGCAAGTTTTGTGCAACAGGAAGCATGGGATTTAAGAACAATCTTTCATCAGGAGAAATTCTGGAGCAATTAGTGCATGCTTCTCGCATAGCGGTCATTCGCAATGTTGTTTTTATGGTAATGAGTGCTCTCTTTCAATGAAACTGCATGGTAGTATCTAATTGAATTGTTCAGGATTTTTGTTGGTTGTTAACTGTGAAATGGATATTGTCAGGGCGAAACCCTTTCAAGTGTTCACAGTGTGGTATATATGAAATTTACAGGTGTTTTTGATGACAGTTGATTATATACTGTTGATTTTTTGTCATGGAGAAAATAGACATTTCAAAATGTGTTTGTCATATTTAAATTTCAGCTAAACAAGGACCAAGTTTGAAACCACTGTTTAAAGATACGTGTTTGATACCTGAGAAAACCGTTCCATGACGTTGTGATTCCCTTTGGTTTTCTAGTGACTCTTTGATGATGAACATGAGAAGCATATCCGTAGCTAATGTAACATGTGATGTTGATTGTTGTAATCACTTTGCTGATCTGCAACTTTAAATATGTAGCTGAAAATATTGGTTTGATAATGTTTTTACTTGTCCTTAAAAGCTCAAATAAGATTGTCTCAATTGTAACAGTGTGTAATTGCTGTCTGAGCATGAGTATGGATTGGTATTTACTTTTTCATAGTTATTTGTTCTGAGCAGGGAATGGGAGAGCCACTAAATAACTACTCTGCTGTTGTGGAAGCCATCAGAGTCATGACCGCTCCACCATTTCAGTTGTCACCCAAAAAAATTACCGTCTCAACGGTGCATGACATACTTGCCTCATTCAGACCTCTTTTATTTTTGTGTTGCACATTGCTTACTTTGAACTGCTTATCAAATTTAAACCGATAGTTCTTCTGAAACTTCTGCTCCTATTTGTAAGGGAAGTAACAACTCTCCCTCCTGGTTACAGACTGTTCAAATGTCACTAGTCATCTGCTTGGTCATGAATTATGTACAAAATGATGTGCAGGTTGGCATAATCCATTCTATTAACAAGCTGCAGAGAGACATGCCAAACGTGAACCTAGCTGTGTCACTGCACGCACCTGTACAAGACATTCGCTGTCAGATAATGCCTGCTGCAAGGGCGTTTCCTTTGGAAAAACTAATGAATGCATTGCAAGAATATCAAAAGACCAGGTTAGGTGTTTTTTTTTTTTGGTTTTTTCCTCTTCTTTTTTCCTGCATTCACATTATTTGTCCAGAATGTGTCTTCTCAGTCATTCATGGCCATGCTTTTTGTTGTCTGGGGATGGCCAGAATATCTCATTTGGTTTTTCTGTAGTCAGCAAAAAATATTTATTGAGTACATAATGCTTGATGGCGTGAATGATGAGGAGCAGCATGCGCACCAGCTTGGCAAGTTGCTTCAGACATTTCAAGTGGTAAGCTTTATTTGCTTTGTTTGTCATATTCAGGAGGCCTCATATGCAACTTTAATGTCAATCTTTGATTTCTGACAGGTTGTAAACTTGATCCCTTTTAATCCAATTGGTTCTCTAAGTCCTTATAGAACCACCGATGATCAGAAAGTCACCAAATTCCAGAAAACACTTAGAGGAACTTACAGCATTCGGACAACTGTCCGTAAGCAAATGGGCCAAGACATAAGTGGTGCCTGCGGTCAGCTTGTAGTCAAACTCCCAGATAAGAGGTCCTCTAGTAACGCAGACATCTTAACCGACATTGAAGATCTTCGTATTTGATGTTTCAGGTCAGACCATCTACGTTGGTTATGCATGATCATTTATGCATCAAGTAAAGAATCACATAATTTATAACTTATTTCTGATGGTCTTTATGGACATGAAAAACTGAAATCTTATATCTGCATAGTTTTAGGTGATGAAGTATGTGCATCTTTTTTTTAACATGTGTACATCCACGGCAAGAAATTACATGTTGGCTTCTATATCCGACTTCGCATCATTTGTTCTTGTACATCATGCATGAAATTCCAACATAGGGTTGCTGGAGAACGAATGGGGGTTTGTCTTTAAGCTTTATGTGGCAATTGAGTTAAGTTACTGGTAGAAGGATTAGCAGTGCACTGGATAAATGATGAAGTCGGATGATTATTGCAATCAAAGTTTGGATTAGAAGACTCTGGTTTGACGCTAAATTCTCTTGAAGACAACGAGCATAAGATGTCAAATAACCTTGTACTGCTGTTGAGGTCCTAATCCATGTCGACAAAATGTTGTATTCATCAGGTGTTGCAAATATGAGCGAGTAAACTTTTTGGATAGGTTTGTCAGGTTTAGTTTTATGTGATGTGAAATCTGAGAATTATGTTTGCTTTGATATATTGATTGGCATCTGATCAATATAATCTTTGAATTTTATTTTGGTCTATAGGCAACAGATGAGTGTAATCTTTGAGGTTTTATTTTGGCACAGTAAATAGCAAATCAGTGAAATCTTTGAGTTCTGTTTTGGTAATCTTGGCATCAGATTTATGTAACACATAAGATATTCATAACTTAGACGCACAACCCTTGATAAATATCATAATCATAAAGTTTTGATTACTAGAGATAAAGAAGAACTACGCTTAATTTTAGTCTATATATATGGACATGGCATTGCAAATAATTGATATCCCACCCTTCAAATTAAAGAATTTCAAGACCAAGGATGTCAAAGCTTCTGTATATGTCCTTTGTTGTGTTAGTTTGCTTTAATATATTCTCAGGCATGGCTTTTACTCGATTGATCATAGTTAAAATATAATAATTATTTTGCTAATTATTATCTCACTTGTATATCTATTTGTTTTACAGGTTGTTTGGGCGTTGATAGGCCACTATGCCATATTGTTATAAACGAAACATGCCCCTTAAGTAATTACCTGCACTCGTGCGATGGTACATGCAAGAATCGTGTTGGCAATCTTTTCTTTAAAGGATTCTGCAGAACACATGGAGATAGCCATGGAGTTGAGACCACTGACTGTAGTTGTTTTTTCTACTGTCCATGAAATCGGAACACTTAGTCACTTGTAATTAATTTAAAAGGCAATAGCTTACAATTCAACAAATAGATTCTGGTACAAGTGTTCTTGATATGAATTGAAATGGATTAATCTCTCTCTCTCTCTCTCTCTCTCCCCCCCCATTTAGGGAAGCCTTTTTCAACAAGGGGTTTCTATGGGCGCTCAACTTATTTCTTTCTAGAATTTGAGCATAGTAAATTAAAGTGTGAGCTTAATATATTAAGTCTCTAAGAATAATAGACATTGAAAATCAGCCAGAGAAATAAATTTCTATTAGTAAAAAAGTGAAAATTAAAATCAAAGAAGAATAATAAATATTTTTCTATTAGTACAAAAGTGAAAATTAAAATAAAGAAGAATAATAAATATTTAAACATTATACTTTCCAAAAAGAATAGTTCATTTATCTCTTAATTCTATCAATATATATTGGTTTAAAAGATTCATAAGAGTGCAAAACATTTAGAGAGTGTTTGGCTAAGCTTATAAGCTCTTTAAAATATCGTATAAGATATTTGAGAGCTAATAAACTCCTAAAATTTGTTTGGTAATTTTTTTAGTAAAGGAGCTTATAAGTTCAAAAAATAAGCTGTTAGTAGCTTATAAACTCTAAAAAAAAAAAAAAAAAGTAAAGTACCCCCAATATTTTTTTTTAAACAGTTTATAAGCTGTCTAACATCAAAACATTAAATGACATAAATATCTTTATTTTTTGTCAAGGTAACATTCCTACTATCTCCAAAAACTAATTATTTACATAAATTAATTTTACATTATTATTTTTTTTATTATCATTAAATGTAAAATAAAATATAAGTTTTCATTTTTACCAAATAGAATGATAACTTATAAGCTTAAAAAATATCTTATAAGTTACAAGATCTTATTTTATCTAAACACTTTATCAGCTTATTGTTTAAATAAGACGTATAAGTTATAAGCTCTAAAAATATCTTATAAGTTGTACGAGCTTATAAGCTCTTTAAAATAAGTTTAGCCAAACACCCTCTCAGTGAAATATGAGTTAGCCAACTTTGATTTCAATAGTTCAAGGAATTCGGTCATAGTCGATCAACCTAAACCGCGTAAAAGAGAAATACCATAAAAGTTATTCTACAAGTAGTAGTAAAATGTTTATCTTTCTCAATGAAACTAATTATTTAACTTGTTTTCTTATTTAGTGGTGGTAATTTCTGATGTGACATGATAGCTTAATACGAAAATAGTATGTTCGGATTTGGGGATTATGGGATGGATTGAAAATGGGTCGAACCCAAAAACAACTCTAAAAAAATGTGTTGAGTTGGGTTGACTTGTGGGTTACCCAGACAAACCAAATCTTTTTATGGGTTAGCCAATAATCCAAACTAACTCGATTCAACCCGACTTGAATCATATATGTATATATGTATATATATTAAGAAAAATATATTATATATATAAAGTTATAACATATTAAAGGCTATAAACTTATAATTGATCATCAACAATATATTATAGGAAAATTTATGAAGAATTAAATAGAGAAATTTTGAATAATTAAAATACAAAATGTGTTAGATATTCAACGAGAAAAGAACGTTAACATTTTTGATTAAGTGAAAAGTCGATTTCCATAAATGCGGGTTTTATTTTAGTTTGATACTAGTTTTTTCTACTGTACAGTAGTTTGTATTTCATTGTTATTTGATATTTGATTGTAATAGTTTTCTCTTCATTTGGAATATTGGTGTTATGATTGTCATAGACCATTGATGTAATTGGTTGATTGTAATAGATCGATTTTTTAAAAAAAGCAAAAAGTCAAATTTAATGCAAAAAATATGCTCATGTTAGTCATAATCATCTTTTTTTCAAAAAAGAAAAGTATATATTCTATCTTTAATTGTTTTATTTGCAAATCAAGAAGTTTTGTATTGATTTATGTTAATATTAAATGAATTTTTTCATTGTAACATTTTGTCGATATAGGCCTGTAAATAACACTTACATAAATTAGAGAAAGAAAATGAACTCAATAATTTTAAGTTAAATTTCAAGCATGTAGGTTGTACACAACCGGTCATACAAAATAAATGCGCATAGTATAGTTATAAAAATAATGAGAAATAAAGTTTTTAAAAAATTGTAATTTTTTCAATTTTTCACTCATTAATTTTTTTTTACTTTAGGTGAGAGACTGAAATTCATTTAAGTTCGCCATACGAACTAAAAACTATAACACTCTCAATTTAAGCACATTAATCTCAAACTTAACCAATTATTGACAAAACTGAATTATAGTATAAACTTCATATCTTAAGGATTCATGAGAATATGAATTTTTTATTACTGCATAATCATATAATATTTCTAACTTTTTGTGACTATTTGAAGATTTCATAAGAAATTTAGTAAGAGAATACTTTGCGAAACAAAAAATAAAATATAATTTAAAGTAAGTAGAATGAGTTGTGGTGTGGGTTATTAGGTCAACGGGTTGACCTTATTTAAGTTAGGTCACCGACGTTGACACGAACCCAATTAGGTTAGGTTAGGTTGAGGCTTTGTGGGTTTGCCGGGTTATGAGTTGGGTTAGAATCAATAGATTTTGTATTGAACCTTTATTCCAATCCAACCCGAACCCACCTAACCCATTCGAATTGTCAACCTTAAGTGATAGAAATAAGATAATCGAAAGTCAGTGATATAAATAATTTCAGCAAGAGTAATTGTTGAAATTATTTAGAGGGCAAAATTACAGTTATGTCCATAAAAATTTGCCGAAATTATAAATAACACCCTCGGGTATAGGAAATTATAGTTATCATCTTCAAGGCTTGAAAAATTATGTAAAAATTAATGGAGCACGAGAGATCCCCATATCGCCTTTAGTGTTTGATTTACAAGCACATCCCCTAAGATTTGCTGAAATTATACAAAAACCCCTCAGGTATTAGATTTTACAACTGCAACCCTAACGGTGGCAACAAGCTTCCCTCGTCAGAAAATCGTAAAACATACATTTTTGAAATATATAGCCAATTTAATAAACTAAATTAATTATAATCTAGATTGATAAATAAAGTTCACCGAAAACTGAACCACTAAAATTATCAACTACAAATGCATATGCATAACTTACGTACATATTTGATGGGCTTCTAATATGACTCAATTACATGTTCATAAATTGATTGATTACATTTATGGAATATATATATATATATATGTGATGACTAACATAAATTTGGGCTAACATCCAGGAATCAAAGAACTTAAAATAATAATTATGACAATGAGCTTAATCATATATATATATATAACATTATATATATATATATATATATATATAAATAGATACCACATAATATATAGGAATAATACGAATTGATTAAGGAAAAGTAATAATAGAAAAACTAATCAATGGATATAATTATAAATTATGTTTAATAAAATAATTAAGTAATAAAGAGTAATTTAAAGAGTTAAACATAAATATGCTTGAATGTAATGGAATTAGTTCAATTATAATGACAACTAGTCCACCTTATTATCGAATAAGCAAGATATGGAAACGTAAGATGGACATTATTTTAAATATATATTAGATTAGATTAGAATATATAACATTATATATATAAATATATATGTACATAGATTTTACATAATGTATAGAAATAATAGAAATTAATTAAGGAAAAGTAGTCAAGGTAAAAGTTAAATATATGTATATATCTATACTATTATATATTTGAGAAAGGTGTTTGACTCAAATTCATCCAATTTTGACCAAATTCTAATTTTCTAGTATTTGATTTTTTTTTAAAAACAAAACATATATGTTCAAAATACAAGATTCTCAAAAAGCACACAATCAAAAAAATAAATAAATAAAACTTGCTGATTACAAGACAACCTACTAATTACAAGACAATCAAAAAAAATTATATTTTCAATGAAATTATTTTGACATTTAATTTAATTCAAGATTTCCAAAAGGTGCATAGTAAAAAAAAGATGTATGCTCAAAATACAAGATTCTCAAAAAGCACACAATCAAAAAAATAAATAAATAAAACTTGTTGATTGCAAGACAACCTACTAATTACAAGACAATCAAAAAAATTATATTTTCAATGAAATTATTTTGACATTTAATTCAATTCAAGATTCCCAAAAGGTGCATAATAAAAAAAAGTTGTTCATGACAAAGCAATCAAAAGAAAAATGATGATTTAAAAAAATGTTGATGACAAGGCAATAAAACAAATGAAATTATTTTCACATTTAATTTAATTCAAGATTCCCAAAAGGCACACAACAAAAAAGTTGCTGATGACAAGGTAATCAAGAGAAAAATGCTGATTTTTTTTTTCATAAACTTTTCGAAAATGCACACAATCAAACAAAAACCTGATGAATTTTTTTTTAACCTTTTCACTTGAATATCAGTAGGCACACCTTCAAAGATAATTAAAAAGAACTTGAGTAGGTTCAAGTTATTTTTACGTTTCCTATTTTTGTAGTTGTGCATGTTGGTACCTTTTGAGGTAAGTTTCCAAACCATTTTTACGTTTTTTTTTCCTTTCTATGTTTTCTATTTTTTTTGGATTTTCTAGTTTTTGCAGTTGTATCTGTTGGTCCCTTTTGAGGTAACTTTCCAAACTCCAAATTTGTATATGTATTGTTTTTTGGTAGGAAAGGTTTAATGATAAACTCCATATTATAATATTTTGTAATAATTTTGATCTATACCTGATGAATGTGCTATGGTTACTTATTCTGTGATCTGTTTATTTGATATACTAAATTGCAAATGCTTATGTGTTTTATGATTATGCTATGCCTGTAATAATACTAACACTTGATTATTTCATTTCTTAATTTATTTTATAGTTGGTGAAAAGATTCCAAATTAAATATTTAATTAAGAAAATAATTTTATACACAAGATGAATTATAAACCAGAGCAAGCGAGGTGAAAGCTTAGCTCCATTATTCATTTCATTATAATAATCTAGCAGTGAGGTTTTCGATTTATTTTATTATTATCTTTTTTGAGAAACTATTTAGCAGTGACTGTTAATGATCGATAACGATAGGCATAGAATTTTATAATAAAGTTTACAGCACATAAGTTTGTCTTTTGAGATAGAACCAATCATTTTCGATGACGACGACAACAACAACAACAACAATAATAATAATAATAATAATAAGAAGAAGAAGAAGAAGAAGAAAGAAAGAAAGAGGTCGAAGAAAGTAAAATGAAAGCAAGAAATTGTTTCAGAATCAAGCTGTATATTTCAAAAGTTTACAAGAGAAGGTATCATTATAATTTTATTTCGTGTAAAATAATATCATAAGTATACTAATATAAACTATAACATTGTTAGGAAAATGGTGCAAGATTATGACATGATCACATCAATTCTGTCCTAAGTCGTGCATTCGCATTTATTATTCCTGTACCCCCAAAATTTGCAAGGCCAAATGTTCGTTGCACATTGAATTTCATTTTAGGTGTCGATTAGTCTGAGGAGTGTTTCCATCTTCCGAATAGATTAGTGCATCTGCGAACATAAAGTGTAAGGTTTATTGCATTCAATGATGATAAAATCATAAAATTATTTTTTTCAAAAAGGAACTATTAGTTATAAATTTGCCTATTATACATATTATTTGTTTTAAACATCGGTATGTTCAATGTTTTTAATGAATTATTTAACAAATTATTTGATATTTGTTATTAGATAATTATAGTTTTTTTTGTGTTTACAAATTCATCTTAAGAAGATATGGTGTTTCCATCAACCGATTCGTAAGATTTATATTAGTTTTAGTCTTTATTAATGCATCAAAATTTTACACGTTAGATTATTTGATATTGAACTTGCAAATTACTCCATTTTTCTAAATTTTTATTAATACAGTGAAGAGGATTTTTGTTATTTTAGTAAAACAAAGCCTCATTTTTCATTTTCATATCAAGAGTATGTTATGCAGTTTGATCAAAAGAATTACTTCTGTATTCATATAATTTAAAAAATATATTATGCATAGAATTCTTTGCAATATGAATTATCAATACGATATTTAATTTAAATTTTTATTTGATATCACTCATTCCGTGTATAGCACGAGTTACATACTAGTGTATATATATATATATATATATATATATATATATATAAAGACAACTTGTCCACCTCATTATCCATATAAGCAAGGGATTGACACATAAGGTGGAATTCATTTTAAATATATATTGGATTTTGGGAGCCAAATAATGATGTTAATCCCAATACCAATAACTCAAATTGGACCATCTTGAAAAACTGAAAAAAGATTTAATCACAAATTAATTGAGGCTTGCAAGTGGAGATTACACTGCTCAAAATTGGCTAAATATGGGGAGCAAACACAACCTAAATATTCTTAGCGGCAAAGGCTTTAAAGGCATGTATATCAATACAGTTCCCCAGAAATCAGAATTCGCTGTAAGAGGTAAGAAACCTTAATTAGGTGCATTAATGTAGAGTGGTAATTACAAAATACTCAATTTAGGATTACGTACAATAGGAAAATATATAAATATAGCACATGACAAGGACTTTTAATATTTGTAATTCAGTGTCGATTAAAGACTCTCAAACAATACCAATAATTCGAAATGGCAAAGCCCATTGCATATGTTTTGCTTATGATCATATGCTTCAATCTATTATCAGGTATGAGTTTTACAAGTGTAATTTCTTTAGAATCAAAATATTGCTTATGATCATATGCTTCAATCTATTATCAGGTATGAATTTTACAAGTGTAATTTCTTTAGAATCAAAATATAATAAACTACGGGGGTGTTCGTTAAAGTTTCAACTTCTTGAGAATTACTAAAAGCAGAAGTAAGGTTGAATAGGCTTTCGGATTTAGTTTGTACTTTTTTTTAGGGATTTTAAACACTTTAGAAGCAGAAGTATGAAATAACTTCTTTTTTTAAAAAAAAAAAAACTTTTGCAAACACCCTTTAAATGCTGGGGGAAACGGCCAATGAAACTTTGTTTTATTTCAATATTTTTCGATTAATACTTATTATATTGGTAAAACATATGCAGGGTGTTTGGTTCTTGGAAAAAATTGCACCACTGAAATACCTAAAGATTGTGATATTAGTGATCCCAATGCATGCAAAAGTGTGTGCAAGCGGATTAATAATGGACGAGGTCTTATTGGTGCATATTGTGCGTCTATTTCTGGGGGCGGAAGGAGTTTTTGTTCTTGCGTTTTCACTTGCTAGATGGGATTTGGAATTAAAAACCCATCTCTTGTAACGGATCTCTCAAACTATTATTGAAATAAAGAAATTATTGTGGCAGTTCAAAAAAAAAAAAAATTCTATTTCTTCCCTTTCATTAGAGTTTCTTTTTTTTTTTTTCCCATTAGAATGAGTAATTTAGTAATAAATGCGAACTTATAGTTTTTTATTGAAAAATGAAAAAGTTGGTATCTAATATATACATAAAAAAAATATTGATAAGTGTATGTATTCAATTTATCAATATTATCTATTGGCTATAGTATTAAAATATCATCTAAGAAATTTCCGGAACGAGAATAAATTATTTTGAGAATGCTTTGGTTTAATAATGTTCATTATTCAAAAATGAAACCTAAAAACGGAAATCAACTTCATCCTTCTTTTTTTTTGGTTTTCCAGGGTATCCCTCCGGCCGACAGCCAGAGGACTAATCCCCCGTCCCTACTGTCAGCGCACTAAAATAGATTAACCTGTTCAATGGAATGTCTGATCATTTTCATTTGTATAGGTGAAGTGCTCACTAATTAATATTGATCTATCAATTAAAATCAAGAATGGTTATTCAATGAATTAGAAACAAAATGGCCAATCCTTACCATTAGTGTAAAATCTTTGGTTGCCTTGGAATTAAACAAACTGTTCAACTTCATTATTCGCACATTATGCGTAGGCCTGTCAATGGGTTAGAGTAGGGTCTTACCTGCTCCTACTCATTGGGTAATGATACCCAACGGGTATTCACACACTACACACATTCTTATCCAATGGGTATTCATACACCACACACATTTTTCACACGCACACATTGTACACAGACACACACATAATTTTCACACATTGTGTGTAAACACACACACTGTACACACACACACACACACAGTTTGTGAAAAAAAAAACACACACACACACACACATACACACACACTGCACACACACTGCACACACACATAGTGTATGAAAACACACACTGCACACAGTTTTCACACACTATGTGTAAACACACACACACACACACACACTGCAAACAGTTTTTACACACACACACACACACTGCAAACAGTTTTTACACACACACACACTGCACACAGTTTTCACACATTGTGTGAAAACTGTGTGCAGTGTATTTTTTCATGCAGTGTATGTTTTCACACACTATGTATGTGCAGTGTGTGTGTGTGTGAAAAATATGTGTGTGTGTGTGTGAAAAATGTGAGTGCAATGTGTGTGTGTGTGTGTGAAAAAAATGTGTGTGTGTGTGCAGTGTGTGCATGAAAACTCTATGTGTGTGCAATGTGTGTAAATGCGTGTGTATGTGTTAATTGTGTGTGTAAGTTAAAAAAAACATAATATCAAAAAAAGACAAATAAAAAAAAATATATGATTGGGTAGGGTTTATACCCTATCCTAAAAATAAGATATACCTAATACACATATCGAATGGGTAAATATTTAAATTAGGTAGGGTAGGATATAAGGTATGTTTAATCGGGTATTTTTAGGATAATGGTTAGGGTAGGATAAAACTCTACCCATTGCTAGGCCTAATTATGTGTAATACCATGTCGCACATCAAAAAATTAGGAAAAATTTGAATTCCTTATATTTTCCCCAAGAAATAAACTTTGCTCTAATTAAGAGAAGTTCTTCTGTTCATCTAAATATATTTATTCATGGAATTATGTCCTAAGTTAAATGTATAGCATGAATTGATAAAAGGCAACGAAGACAATACATATAAGAGAGAAAAAGAAAATATATAGATGGGTAAAAAGAAAAAAGAAACTAAAACTTTTAAACAAAAAATCAAAATTGAAGTAAGTTTTGAAGATGTAAATAAAAAAATAAAAGCTAATGATTGGACATTTTGAAATCATATATATATATATATAGTCGAAAATGAATTATGAAAATATTAAAATCGATGAATGTATCTCCATTATATAAAATTATAAGTAATTAAATAAAAATAGAGCTTTTAAAATGAGGGAAACAAAACTCATAATTTGAATGAAGAAATAAGAATATATATATATATATATATATATGTACAGACACACACTTATATATAAAAGCTTTAAAATTTAAAATAGAAATGGAGAGAGTATGACAAATTTTATTAATATTAAAACAGAAAAATGAGACTATAAATACAATATCCCTTCAAGTTAACAAAATAAAACTAAAATAAGAACATATTTAAATTTTGAAATACAATATCAAACAAATAAATATAAAAAATCATAATGGTTGGCCTTCAATTAATAATCTTAAATAATTCAAAATTTCAATAATTTTAGATGCCAAAATAAACAAAACATTAAATGATTGATCTTTTACAAAGTATGAATAAACACAAAATGAAATAACTTGTAGAAAAGCACGTATCAATATCAATCAATATTTGGTATCCCATAAGGAGATGAACAAAAATAGAAAATTTTGAATTAAACGAAAAATTGATGATTTTAGTAAAATCAAGCTAAAACACTTAAAATAAATAAAACGTGCTATATATTGTCAATAGTTAAATAGAAAGTGTACCTACTAAATACAGCATAATCTTTTTGACAACTAAAACTTATTTCAATCTTGAATTTTTTATGATTGTAGAAGGCCAACCACTGTGATTATTTTATATTTATTTGTTTGATATTGTATTTTAGATTTTAAATTTCATTCCTATTTTTATTTTATTTTATTTTATTATCTTGAAGGGGTATTGTATTTATAGTTTCATTTTACCCGGTCAGTTTTGTTTATTTTTTGTTTGATTTTATTTTTGTGTTGTTTTTGTTTACTTGTGCTATTTTGAAGGGATGTGTTGTATTTAATAGTTGTATTATCTATTTAACTATTGGCAAAATATATCACATTCTATTTATTTGTGTTTAAAGTGTCCTAACAATTAAGTTGTTTTATTCATGATTTCATTAAAATTATCATTTTTTTTTCATTCAAATTATTTGTTTTTGTTCATCTGCTTATGGGGTTAAGGGTATAAGACGAGTTGAGCCAGCTCAAAAGCTCAATGAGCTAGCCCGAGTTAGGCTCGACTCAAGCTCGATTTTTTCAAGCTCGATCAAGCTCATCTCCTTTGCGAACCTTGCTTGAGCTTAAAAATAAGTGTTTAAGAGCTCGCGAGCCAACTTATGAGCTTTAATTTTTATTTTAAAATATATCAAAAATAATATAAATTATACAAGTATTAGTATCAAAACTATACATAGTATTGGCGTCGATATTCAAAATATTTGTTATAATAATTCAACTTTTTAATGTATGCATATCAAACATAAAAAAAATCACTTTATTTCAAAATTTATGACAAATTCTATTGGAAATGAAGTCGATTTTAAGCTCGAGCTTGAATGGGCTTGCTTGTAAATGAGCCGAGCTTAAGGTCAAAATTTTGGTGATGAGCTTGAACTTGAACAAAAATTTACAAACTAGACAAACTTGAGGTTGAGCCCAATTTGTTTTTTTCTTTGATGAGTTTGAGCTTGAGCCTAAATATTTTTAAAGCTCGACTTGTTTGCACCCCCTATATGGGATGGTAAATTACATTCCTATTTTTGTTTTATTTTGTTATCTTGAAGGGATATTGTATTTATAGTTTCCTTTTTCTCGGCAAATTTTTTATGTATTTTTTTTTTTTGGTTTACTTTTGCTATTTTGAAGGGATTTAATTTGTTGTATTTATATAGATTTATTTTCTATTTAACTATTGATTAAATATACCTATACAATAAAATAATGTTAAACTAATATACCTGCATGGAATGGATAAATGGTGTTATAATAAATTTGTGTTGAAGGTCATGCACCATCAAATTAGATAAATCAATAAAAATAGATATTAAAAAGATTGAAAAAGCAAAAATAGAATTTAGATAGGCTTACCATAAAATCATACGTTACAATTATTCCTTTCAATCAAAACTTCTTCAGCCTTTATTCAAATGTAGCTTTGTTCATTATCATGGCAAATACAAAGCAATTCAAAGTAAATATAAATACAGTAATACATTTTTAAGAATATCATATCATCACTTACCTAGAGATGATGGTACAGAGATGGAGAAAAAGGTATACAAACTTTAATTATGGATACATGTGTAAACGTATTTTTTTTTCTTATTTTTAGTAAAAACTTATTTCATGGACTTTGAGTTTCATCTAATAAATCAATTTAATTATAATCTAGTTTGAAAATCAAGTTTACAAAAAATAAACCAGTAAAACTATCTACCACACAATTCATATGCAAGTTGTAAAGATTTAATATGGCCTTCTAGTATGTCTCAATTACATGTGTATAATTTAATTGTATTTATTCATGGCACTTAAATTATTAATATTATTATTATAATTATTATTATTGTTGTTGTTGCATATAGATAAATGTTGATATATACATGTGCTTTGAAATCGGGCCAACTTCATATGTAATGACTAACATGAATTTGGGTCAAAATCAAGGACTTAAAGAGTTAAAAAATAGTAATTAAGATAATGACTTTAATTATGTGTTCAACTTTTTCAATTTTCAACAGGTGATCAAATTGTTAGGTTAATTTCATTCAATTTCCGGCAACATTGCTAATTACGATGTAATTTGTCCTAAGTATGACATTTTTTTTTTTAAATTTATGTTCTAAAATTGAAATGAAAAAAATAAATGTCCCAACATCGCAGAAGATGCAACATATGGTCCTAAAATTGTAACTTTACCAAAAAAATAATAGAAGAAAAGCGCAGTATTTGCTAAGCAATTAAATAAAAATAAAATTTGAAAGAGTAACAGTGAATAACATTAAACGCATATTTAAAGAATTAAGTTATGCCCATAGGTATAACATATAAAACCCATAGGTGGACGTGATTGAAATAAGTCATCGCCATTATCATTTGTTCCCCCTTTCCAAATACATTAAACAATAATTCATTCGGCTTTTTCGGTATGAAAATAGCCCAAAATAATGGTATGTATATAATCACACACACACACACACACATATATATATATATATATATATATATATATATAAACAGAAATACAATAATTAAATGCATGTTTCGTTTTTTTTTTTTATCCTAAACTGAAATTAATTAGTAAATGAAATATCATAAAGGAATGCTAAAACCAAGGATTTGGTGAAACCCAAAATAATTAAGACTGAGAAATGTTATTTGAAAACTGAATTATAAGTGGGAATATATATATATATATATATATATATATATATATAAAGCATAATTAAAGATTTAGATGAAAATAAAATGACAAGCTTTATAAATTTTTCAGAAACAAAAAGAAGAAGAAAACACAGGTATTAAGATCCAACAAATTCCATCCTTCCAATGAAAAACCTAAATTAAAGTAAAATAAAAATAAAAAGACTGCTCTTTTGAACATGGTCATTAAGTGAATACAGATAAAGCCTAATTATTTAGGAAACAAAGAAAAATACATAAATAAAATTAAAAAAAAAATAGAAATATAGCAAATAAATGAATTACTTCAATATTAATAAAGTAATGACAATCAGGAAAACAACAAAAATATAAAAATTATTCAAGAATATAAATGTTAAAATACATAGAAATTAAATATTGATGAACACATAAAAACTTATCATGAAAAGTTGTGTTCCACAAAAAAATATACAAAATTTATGTATTATAAAAAAATATGAAAAGCACATAAAATCATGAATAATCCTCTTAAATTCGATAAAGTACTAGTGAGAACATATAAAACAAAAAACACGAAAATGTGGAAATCGTTGCAACTATCCCTATCAAAACATGATTATAGATGCTAAATATTACAATTAGGAATTGAATGTACAACAGAAGTCCAAATGAATTAAATAATTTGCTCTTTGCAAAATGACCATCAAGTGAATAAAAATGCAATCTAAAGATTTACAAAACAATATGAAGTCAAAATAATAAAAATAAAAAATTTAACAAACAAATGAAGAAGTGAAAGAAAAAAGTAATGACAATGAAACAAAAAACACAAAAATTTAGAAATTATTAAAAAAAATATAGATATTAAAACATGATCAAAGAAATTAAAATTGAAAAACGTGTATCAGACATCAGTAATTCTCTTAAATCTTCTGTCTTTCTTTCATCCAAACATGGACCCGACAATCGAAAATTGCCACCAAAAGGCGGTATAGTTGAAAATAGAAGAAGTTTTATGGTGGAAGAAGAGGTTTTGAGAAATTGAACGTGTAGTAGTGGATAAATATTTCATAAAGAATATTGAATAATTACTAAATTTATGGATTCTTTTTTTTTTTTTGAAAGGAAAACAATGCATAATTAAAATAAATTGTCAGCATACAAAAAAGGAATAACAAAATCAGGGATATCAAAGTCCCCTTCATTTGAAAACGTCGCTAATCTGGCAAGGTTATGTGCTACTTTGTTCCCATCGCGGCGAATAAACTTGAACCTGCAACTCCTCAATCCCGCTACAAGATTATGTATGTCATGAGTAATGTTACCCACACTAGAATAATCAGCTTCAATTGTAGCAAGTTTGGCTACTACCGATAAACAATCTCCTTCCAATTCCACACACTGCCAACCTCGCTCTAACGCCATTCGCGCCCCATCCATCGCAGCCAAGGCCTCCACATGTTCCGGATCAAGACAACCCTCCCAACGGCGCACCCTCCACCCAATACAAACCCCATCCGATCGACGAGCCACCACCCCAGTTGCCACCTCCTGTTGGTTAGCAAAGATAGCCCCATCAAAGTTTATTCGTATATACGGAGATGAGGGGGCTTGCCATGCAACACTAGCCGTTGACAACTGCTCATGAGGACTAGAGAGATTAGCAGCACAAAAAGCGCCATAATATGAGCGAGCAAATTGTACTAACTCTAACGGTTCCAACGACTCAGATTCCATCAAATGTCTAATTCCGATTCCACCATAAACTCCAAGCTAAGATAGCAAATATAGCCCTCTCTCCTTTATCCAGCCTACTGCACACTCCCCGAACCCACTCTTCCGGACCTTCCACCATCTTCTCAATCACCCTCCACGGTAGATCCGACATACACCAAACTTGCCGCGCAAAAGGACAGTGAACCATAGCATGATCAAGATTTTCCTCGGCCATCCCACACCACGGACAACGAAAGTCACCCATCAACTTCCTCTTAACCAAATTACTTGCAGTAGGGAGAGCATTTAGACATACCTTCCACAAAAACACCTTAACCTTCGGAGGAACCTAGTAATTGCCATATAAATAACCACGAACCAGAAGAGCTCGAAGTAGACACAGCCCCCGCGTTTCGCGAACGCATCTCTCGAGCCAAGTGATAAGCTGTCTTAACCGAGAATCTCCCGTTCTTTGTGTAATGCCAAATCATCAAATCACGATTTGAAACTGCCCCCAACGGAATCCCAAGAATAACCTCCGCATCTCCCTCGTCAAAGGTTTGACGTATCAGATCCTCATCCCACTGTGGTCGGTTCGGAAACCTCAACTGTGATACCCATCGAAGAGTACAACCCTCAGTCGGTTGAGTGATCGGCTTAAACGTGAACGGCCTCGGCAACCACCTATCCCGCCACATATCCACCCGTTGGCCACTCCCTATTCGCCATCTAGTGCCTGAGCTTAAAAGCTCTTGAGCTGCCAGGATGCTCCTCCAAGTAAACGAAGGTCTCGTCCCCAACCCAACTTCAAAAAAACTTGAATGAGGGAAGTATCGGGCCTTCAACAAACGACTCAGCAAATTGGATGGTTCTGTCACCAGTTTCCATGCCTGCTTCGCTAACATAGCCAAATTGAAATCTTGTAACTGTCGGAACCCTAACCCCCCATCTTTCTTGCTCTTACATAGCTTTGACCATGCTACCCAATGAATCTTCGAAGTATGCCTATTATTCCACCAAAAAGAAGCTGTCATGGATTCCAATTCACTAAGTAGTCCAATGGGTAGTTTAAAACATCCCATAGCATAACTCGGTATCGCCTGTAAAAACGACTTAATCAGAATTTCTTTACCAGCTTGTGACAATAACTTCTCATTCCACCCTTGGATCCGAGCCCACAGCTTATCCCTAATAGAAGCAAAAATATCCTTCTTCGAACGGCCCACTATAGCCGGAAGCCCCAAGTATCGCTCATGCTTCTGAACTAACTGCACCCCCAATTCTGCCGCCCCCAACTCACGCAAATCCAGTGGGATATTAGGGTTGAACACGACTGTAGATTTTTGTAAATTGATCTCTTGCCCGGACACCACCCCGTACTTCTTCAATACCAGCGGAATGGTCGCTATTGCCTCAGAAGTGGCTCGACAATAAATCAAAGTGTCATCTGCGAAAAATAAGTGTGAAATACGTGGGGCTCCTTTACAAATTGACACCCCCCTCAGCATATTCCTGTCCTCCTCCATCTGCAACAAAAAACTCAAAATTTCTGCACAGAAAAGAAACAAGTAAGAGAAAGGGGGTCGCCCTGGCGAATTCCCCGACTTGGAATGACCGACCCAAATTGCTCTCCACTCAGAATGAAAGAATAACTCACAGACCTAACACAACTCATAATTAACTCAACAAATGTCACATGAAAGCCTAACTTCAATAGAACCCGTTCCAAGAAGGTCCATTCAACTCTGTCGTAAGCTTTACTCATGTCTAACTTTAGAGCTAAGAAACCCTCCCGACCCTGAGTTTTAGTTTTTAAAAAGTGATTCAGCTCAAAAGCAACAAGAGTATTATCAGTAATCAAACGACCCGGAATAAAACTGATTGAGAAGGAGAAATAACATCATTTAAAATAGGCTTAAGACGGTTTGCTAAAGTCTTGGATGCAAGCTTATAAATCACATTACACAGACTAATAGGACGGAACTAGGTAATCGCTTCGGGCTTCTCACACTTTGGTAAAAGTACAATATGTGTGTAGTTCAATGACGGCACAAAATCATTATGGTTAAGAAAACGTAGAACACAAGCAATGACATCATTTTTAACAACATTCCAAAAGCGTTGAAAGAAAACCGGGGGCATACCATCTGGACCCGGAGATTTAAGAGGAAACATTTGAGACAGGGATTTTTTTACCTCCGGCTCGGAATAGGGCTCCAGTAGTCAGGCATTTGCTTCGCTACTCACCTTTGGTGCTAACCCTGCAATAGCTGCCTCAATCTCAGATACCGCTGTTTGATTTGATGCAAAAATACGGTGAAAATATCGTTGAATAATCCCCTGGATTGGCCCTTTCTCCTCACACCAATTCCCGTCTTCATCCTTAAGACCTGTGATAGAATTCCGTACAAAGCGCGCAGAAGCTTTCTCATGGAAATATCTCGTGTTCCGATCCCCCTCTTTTAACCAAAATTGCTTCCCACGCTGTTTCCACATAATCTCCTCACGGCCCTCCAATTCTGCCAGAACTGCTCGAATTTGTCGCTCCTCTTGTTTAGACACTTCTGAGATGCCCTCTTTTCTCAACTGACCTAAACGTCTAGACAGTTCCATTACCTGTTTCCTAGGATTCCCGAATTTCGAAGAACTCCATCGAATTAGACCGACCCTGCAAGAATCCAAACTATCCCAAACTGCCTCAGACTCAGCCAACCCTTCCCTCGAATTCCAACACTGCTCAACCACCTCTGCACACTCATCCGATCTTAGCCACATAGCCTCAAACCTGAAACTCTTCCGCCTCCCATAGGACTTCGTAACCGACCCCTGTTGAGTCACCAAGATCGGGCAGTGATCCGAATTAACACAGCCCAAATGTTTAACCAGCGCTTTTGGAAAAGACATTGCCCAGTTCATATTCACCATAGCCATATCCAATCGTTCCCTGACTGTATGTGGGCTCTCCCTATTGTTCGACCATGTATATCTAGACCCTGTGAATCCCAGGTTATGCAAGTGACAATCCTGCATAGCGGAGCGAAATCCCTGAATCTGACTAGGCGGTTTATCTGGCCCTCCCTCTTTGTCAGCATTAGACAATATGGCATTAAAATCCCCCACACAAACCCAGCTGCCTCTACTCAAGCTACTCACTCTCCGTAACATATTCCACGCCTCGAGTCGATTATGGGCTTGTGGGTCTAAATTTATGGATTCAATTAGGTAGAGATTTATGTGCAAACTACTAATTTTAAAGTTATCAACAAACGACAAATTTTTAGAGAATAAAAAAAAAATAAAAAACACCAAAAAATTCTATTCGGTCAAAGTCGTACAATTATGGTCAACGGACTGCTCTCAAATATATAATACCATAGATATATGTATAAGTACATATACAATCATATATATGTATATAAATACATATACAGTCATATATATATATAAATATGTCAAATAAAGAAAATAATATTAATCATTTTATTCTATGAAATAGTCTTTTTTTTTCCCTTTTCATTGGATTATAAACTACTCTATAATTATAATGAAGCATTAATAGTTGATTTAATGAAAAATGTGTACTGCCAGAAGTTGGCTGAGTGAGAAATATATATGAATAAAGTTAATTTGATAATCCTTTTAAAGGAGAGGAAGCGAATTTATGAATTACAGGAGTGGATCTATAATTAACAAAGTGAGAGAAATATAGAATCTTTTCACCTTTGAGGATATTGAACGATAACAATAAAATAGAAATTAGAAAACATATACAATTTTTGAGATTAACAAAGGGCAAAAGAAAAATTAATTAAAATTTATTCTGACATTATGAATTTCGCTCTCCCAGTATCACTAGCTATAGCTTGAGGAGGTAAATAGTACAAAACTTTATTTGGAGAGGTGTTGGGTGCAAAAGAAGTAGTTTAAGCGGGGTAAAATGGATTTACCCAAACATTTTCATCCATATGGCAATAAGAGTTATATTATGAGAAAAAACTTTAATGGAATAACTTTTTATTAAAGTAATATTTAAGAAAGACAAACAAACTCTTTTTATTGAATCCCCTTTCTTATAATGTCTCCGTCATTTAATTTCAAGATCCGAACAAAGGAACCCAAGGGTTATGAAAGTGCAGTCACAAATTGTTCTATAACAAGGACTTGATTATACAACGCAAGTTTCGGGTCGAAAAAATAAATTAAGAGGTTAACGTCACTAATGGTCCCTCAAATTTAAAGTTTGAATAGCTTTAGTTTTTGAAATTTAAATCATCATGTTTTAATCCTTTATATTATTATATGTTTCATGCATAAAGTGAAGTTCAATCAACCGCTAGTAGCAATTGAACCAGCCCTTATTAGCAGTGATTGGAAACTTAAGAGGGTGGTGAGATTACCTATGTCCCTAAATGAGACGAATAATGAGGCATGCTATAATTTTTAGCTTTATGCCCTTAATTGAATGCACCAGTTATTGAGTAAATGGAGGGAATCTTGAATTGGGATATACTACCTCCGTTTCGCAATATTTGTCGTTTAAGGTTTTTTCACGCATATTAAGAAAAAGTTAGAGAGTGTATTATACTAGTAGTGGTTTGGGAATAACTTTTTACTAAATCCCCTTTCCCATAAAGTTTAGTCTTTAAAATTGAAGATCCAAACAAAGGAGTCCAAAGGTCATGGAAGTGAAAACGTGTAGTCACAAATTATTCTATAACAAGGACTAGATCATACAACACAAGTTTCGGGACATTATACATGGGACGGGTCGATACAATCATACGTATGCAAATTAAATGAAAAATTGTTCTATACAAATCAGAAATTTTGGTTTGTTTTTACAAAGAACATATCAATTGGAATGTGCTTACCATTGGAAGGAGATGCTTTCTGCCTTTTTTCTCGTCCTATTGTAGCTCATTTGATCCTTTTGTGAAAACCTGGGACAAAGTACACAGGCATTAAGGTTGTACGCTTGAACTTGAGAATGGACACTTCTCTCGGTCCGTGATAAAGCCATCTAAATAGATGAACTAGTGAATTACCTTTGCTTAGGCTTGAGGATTCTGTTCATGTTGCTCGACTCCTCATCTTGCAGCATTTCCGCAAGATGGAAATCGGAATGCTCTTGTCTTTCCTCAACGAAGCTGGGAGGCAATTCGATCCCACATACAGAGCATTGGTAATCATGCAACCAAAAGACGGGTTCTTTCAGATTTAGTGAATGCCCTGGCTCATCATCAGTGGAGCTGACTCCACTCTTGGGTTGATCCAGGATGCTCTTCTTAGAAAGCGCGGGAGATGTATCTCTTTCAACTGAATGACCAGCTCCATCTGAGAATAGATTTTTTGCATCTCTAGTTGTATCATGGTTATCGACCTAAGTAACACACGAAAAATTGAAGTTAAAATGGAAATTCGTCTGAGTTAAGATAGCAAATAAGATAGTATATTATTTTTCTATACTAAATAAGATAGTACGATTATCCAAGTTTCAATATTGAAAAAAGAACCAAAATTAGAAATTGTACATTGTGTTTGAAATCATCAATCTGGAGATCAGAACTCCCAGCTTCTGCATTATTGTCACAATGCCTAGTGAAGGTATGATAAAGATCTGGCATTTGATGGGCATCCATAGAATCAATTGATTCACATGGCCCAAGTGTATCACTAGAGAAATTGATCTCGCTGCGACTCACAAAAGCATTATCATTACTATTGGACTCCTGAAGCGCTTGCCCTCCAGGCCCTCTTCCTGAAGCATCCTCTGTGACTATGAAGTTAGAAAGTGTTTTTTGTTTAGGGTCCACTGCAACACCTCTTCTGCCTTCACTGAAGTGTGACATTCGCAGTCCTAAAACATAGATAACAAGATTAGAGCAGAGTAATGAAATCTAATTGTATACACAGAGGCACAGCAAGATTTGACAATTTAAAAGGTTTCAGTAACACAGAAATGGTTTGCCATTCTGAGATATGCTGCATTGTTTGACACACAAAATGACCACAGTCAAAAAGCTATAAGGTTTAGGGAATCCCTAGCAAAAAACACATATTGAATCATAAAATAGTTAATAAAATGTTAAAGTGACTAATATATAGAAAGATCCCATGATTTGCTAGAGGTGCTCGAGATCATAAAATGTAAAAGAACTATCACAAAAGTTTCTGCATGATAAAAAAACTTCTGCATAAAATATATACAAATCATATTTAGTTTGCCTACCCATCAGTCTGAGAGATAATGGAAGTTCGGCCTTGAGAAGCTTTGTCGCATGTTTCAGAATATCCTCACTTGTACAAATATAACTTGGTAGGGTCACTGCCCGAGTTCGAACCTGGAGTATTCATATTTTTTGTATAAGCAACAACAAAACCTCACCCCCCAAACTCAGACAAAGAACAGAAGGAGATGCATCTAAATAGGATGGAACATAAACAAGAAATTCCAAGTATTATCAGACAGCTAATAAAAGCAATCAACCAGATCAATTTAACCAGGAAACAGTCATCAGAGAAAACCCAGGACCAAATAACCAGTTTCATCAAATAACCCAGGCATTTCATGTCACAAACTCTTCATAGTGAAGGTCTTGGTGGGGGTTTTCACCAGGTACATTGAAAAAGTCAAAGAAACCCTTTTTCCTAACCTCTGCAGGTAAAACATGTAGAAAAGATGCAACTCAGCAGTTAGGCCGCTCAACAAACAGATGAATCAATCACTACTCCTTGCCATTTAATGGCCAATGACTCGATTTCCAGATCAAGATTTAAGACAGAGAAAAGAAACTTGCCCAAAATATGCGTGCAAACACAATCTCTAGAAATAGAGTTAAAAGGCACGGAATTGCAGCAATTCATCAACTAATACCTCAAAACATGATGTCTTCAACTTTAGTGTCAATGTTCTTCCACAGAGGCCTTGTTTCTTCATGTCAGAGGAAAGATTTTCTGAAAGATCAACTGCAAAAGATATGTCCTCAATCAACTTGCAATAATAAAGTTGACAGCAAAACAAGATATTTTGAGATTGCATTTCCACATGAAATACCAGTTGAGAACCAAAACCTGTTAACTAAGATTTTTGTGTATCCAACTCATGTTAGCATATTATCCTTTTATTGAAATACCAATAAAATAACTCAAAAAACTTCATATTCTGGGCATTGCAACAAGGAATGGGTTGGATACCGAAACAATCATGGAATAGGAAGACATAACAACAGCTGGAAGGAACTAATATGTCCGAGGTTGATGCTGGACAACAATCTGTTAAAGTCATGAAGATTGGTGACTATAAGAAAGCAAAAGGCTAGAACATATCTCAATTAGCAACTAGAAAGCTATTGCTTATAGAACTTGGAGATAACACCCATTATCACTAGGCACTGATAATAAAGATCCAGGTACATGGCTAACGGAGTAAGACAAAATAGATAAGCACTAACTGAATAATGTTCTTGAATTAGGATAAAAACTTAAATTTTCCTAACTCTTATCACCATAGGATGGATTACAACTGGCTATACCTTTAGTAGAGTAACCAGCAATGAGGTAACAAGAAAACTTGGATGAGCATTTTTGTGTATACCTAATTTCTGGAGAAGTACTGCCTCATCTCCAGTAGGTGAAAATGTTCTCTCATTGCTCATACTTTTTCTCTGGGTGACTTGTGGTGTATCGGTTCTTCCAAGCCCCAAACCCACAGATAAGAAAAAATCTGCAAAAAGAAGCAAATGGTCCCTGATATATTTTCATAAGAGTTTGTTTTTAAATCACCATAATGGAAAATTCAAAAGTAGGTAATTTACTACTCATTCTAACAGTTGCATCATAAAGTCAGACAATAGAATCTCAACAATCTTAAGACAAAACCCCGTGGTTAATTGATACCTAGTGATGATAATTTGCAACAATTCTTGCACAGGTTCTCAAAAATTCCACACTTTGAAGATTACTAGAAAGACATTACCAGTAATGTCACACAAACCTGCAGATGCATGCGAAAACAGTGCACAGATGTAGCTACTTTTCTGCAGCATTTCCTCACATGTTGTAATTCCAAAAACCCCCTTCAAAATATTTTCGGTGACCTTGCCAATGCCGCCAATCTACAAATGGAGTTCTTCAATATAAGGTTGCAGGATGTGTGAATTTCAAACAAGTACCTTATCAACAATCAAACGGAAAAGCCAACAAAAGCATTTCAATGAGCACTGGAAAAGTACCTTTCTTATAGGCAGAGAGGAGATAAATGTCATAACAGCCATACGCTCATTTGGTAACACATACTGGCCATTTGGCTTATTGATGTCTGAAGAAACCTGATTAAAAGGAAGAAAATGCAGACTTCACATTAATGGAAGAATTAGCCAAAGGTAGCAGATCAATATCTGATTCTTTTCCATACATAATTAGTTCACCACAAAATTATAAATCTTGTCATATTAACCATTTTAAAAATAGAGGTGCAAAATATCCTAGATGTTCTTATGATCCTGCTCTTGCAGCTTTATCCATGATTCCGATTAGATTAGATTATAAGCAGATTTTCCTGGTTTTCCCTTTCCCTATATTATTACAATGGTAACCAGATAAAAACTTTATCATGAGACATGATGTACAAATTACTTTCTATGTCAAAATGTGAGAATCTCCACCAACATCTCACCAATTAACTGACCAAAATTTAGCATTTTACTGTCATCAAATATAAAGGCGTATTACAATCTCAGGTGCTAAAATCCTTGATTCTCAATGTAACAGTAGGACACATACATCCTTGAGTCTAGATATAAAATAGATGCATAATTTCTACAATTGGTAATTTCTACAATTGGTAAAGATGCACCAACAGCCTTTTTGATTTACCAGGAAATTGGCCACATATTGACTTTCAAAACATCTGGTTATTACTTTAATAATTTCTTCAATTGTTAAAGATGCACCAACGGCCTTTTTGATTTATCAGGAATTGGCCACATATTGACTTTCAAAACATCTGGTTATTACTTTAAAAGAAAAACGGGATGACAATCCTCTTTTGTTCTTCTGTTATAAAGCAAAATATATGCAAGAGATATGCCAAGTTCCACAGTTTTTCCTTTCAATCACAGAACGGGAAACCTTATTACAGAGGTCAAGTTGTATGCCGCAACTCATCTAAAAAATGAACTAAGTGAGCAACTTTACACAGCACAAAATCAACACCATCCAGGAAAAATGTTGTTTATTCTGCATTAAATAAATGGTGAAAAATCGAAATAACAAAAGAAGGTGCTTCAACATAATGCGTGGACACCTTAGCAAGTAAGCGATTTGGTGCTACCCCAGCACTACATGTCAGTCCAGTCTCCTTGTGAACACTTTCTCTGAGCTCTTCAGCCACCTTACGAAGCATAATTTGCAAGCGTTAATGACAATTACAGTCTTTGAACAAGACAAGATAAATAGAAAAACTAAAGATAGAAAAGTAATAAAATGAATGATGCTGCAAGGGATTAGATGAATTTCCAATCATATGATAGTTCATATTTTGACATACTTCTCCACCAGTCATTCCATTTTCGTTGCAGAAGTTTGTTATGTCAAGGTATGCCTCATCCAAACTTGCAGCTAAGAAGTTGGGATCATATTTCTGGAAAACTAATGCAAACAAGCGTATTAGTTTGGAATTCAAAAAAAGTAGAATTTACTTTACATGAAACAAAGTGCAGAGGAAAACATAGCTTTTAACCTTTTCTTGTTAAATCACTATAATAAGTGTACTTCTTGAAGTCTACTGGAACAAAAACAAGTTCAGGACACAATTTACGTGCAATAAATCCAGGCATTGCAGCTCTAACCCCATATTTCCGCGCCTGCAAAGAATAATTATGCCTCATTAAATGCAAAAGCAACAGATAAGACTCATGACATTGTTCAAAATATTGTAGTGTAATTTCCAGGTTGTGGCATAAGCTGAACGAAAAATCCTTCACAATGAATCATTAACACACAGTAGCCGTGCCAACCTCATAATTAGCTGTTGAGATCATAGACATGCCACCAACAGCCATTGGCTTTGCCTTCAAAGCAGGATTGCACAGTGTTTCAACAGCTGCATAAAAAGCATCCATATCCACATGAAGCCAAATCCTAGACAGATCACGCATGGCTTCTAATTCCACAATCCTCTTATCAGCAATCTGAGAATGACTTTTGAAATGTCAATAAGAGCTGACATATGTGTGCAATATCATGTATTATATTTAATAAAAATAAAATAAAATAAACTGTTTATTGTTACATCTTTGGTCATTTTTATGGAATCTATTCTTTCCTTTCTTGTTTCTAATTCCCCTCCTCCCCATGCCCCCCACCCTTCTAACTTCATAGTCAGTTCCCTTGAAACTCGAAAGAATCATGATGCACACAATGATAGAGTAAAGACATGCATCAATCTTTGCATACCATTATAAATTCCGACTTCACATTGAATTCACACTTGAAACTAATTCAGTATGGAGATGCGTATTAAGGCACATCAAGCAGAAACTTTAAACAGTATAAACTACTTGCATTATTTTCTCTACTCTTTCTCCATTTGGGACTGATTCATACCTTCTGATAATGTAATATATCCGTGGCAGTGAGCTTGGCAAACTGCGCCTGCATACTCTCGATTTTCTGCTTCATATAAGCTTCTTTCTTTTCCTCATTCTCAAAATACTTGGACCCTTTGCTCATCTCATACACTACTCTCTGCACTTTTTCCTTGTCCACCCCTTCCATCCCTATTACAGATCAAAACCCCAAAAATTCAATCAAAAAATTAACATAATAAAAAAAAACAGAAACAGAAACTCAATCTAGTAAAGTGGGACAAAATTTAACAGTAATCTCTGAACTTCCGATCAAAATACCTGCTTTTGCGGTAGTATAAACAGTGTTATAGGATTGCCACGGCCTAGCGGAATCGTCCCCGGAAACTGATTTTTCATTTTTCTCTATTTTTTCTTCTTTTTCAAGCTTGCTCGACATTTAAATTGGGATTCTCAGATTTTTGTCCAAGAAAGTGAGCAGAGGATTGAAAATTGCAGAGTACGCATTTAAATATTTAATTATGTAGTCCGAAGGAAAAGATGGAGAGGAGAACTTGCAAGAGCGACGCGCCAAAACGAAATAGTCCCAATCAAGGGCGGGGAGTAAATATGAGATTTACAAATAAGGACCTAAACAATATGAGAATGACGATTGAGTTCAGTTATAATCTTAAAATTGCGAGAAAGGACTCGAGAAATGAAGTGATTGCAAATGTCCTATCGAAGAAAAGTGAATTATGAAATCACCCCAGAGATTGAAAAAGGGAGACAAATTCCATAACCACTCTTAGAAATGAAGAAATCGCACCAAAAGTTCCAAAAAAAAAAAAAGACGTATAGGTGGGCAAGACATATCTAAGCTTTCCCATTCCACGGGAAAGTATTCCAATTATAACGAAATTTCTTTTGTATGTTTGATCCATATATGAATTACGAAAATTGTTAACAGTACTCTAAAAATTATTACTTGCATTTTATCTTTACTTTTTTATTGAAAATTAATTAAAATGCCCATTTATTTTAAAAATATAATTAGATATACTTTACAGTTTACTCCATCAATCATTTGCTATGTTTCATTCACTCTTTTAAACTATTAAATGCGACACTTATCCTGTTCAATTAAAGAACTGGTCAAATTATTCTCATATCACTTCTATTTATACAATTTTAATCTTTTTTATATATGAGCATTTTAAAATTCAATTCCAAATTCGTTATTATTTATAAAAATAATATTTGATTTTTATTTTAAAAATAATTGATAGTTTGAGTGAATTGAAATGAAACTAAATTAATAAGTTATTATAATAATACATAATAATTAAATACCAAAAACTATTCTAGACTTCTAGTTCTTTAACTTAATAAATTTTTTAAGTATGAATTCCAAGTTAGGTTCAACAATTTTGCATAGAAGTAGCGAAATGGTTCTCAAGTCTCAACCCATTAGTCCAACATATTTCAAACTGGATTGAGTTGGTTTGGGTCTTATGCAGTTGAGGTTGATATTGATTTTTATATGGGCTGATAATGTGTTGATGTTGAGTCCTACATGGATTACCCCATAAACAACTTTTTTTTTTATCTGATGACAACTCATTTTAATATTTTGGAATCATTTAATAATAAAAACTAGTAATTCTAATTTTATCTTTTTTGCACTTGATTAAATACACACAATAACGATGCATTAATTGGACCCATTAAGCATCATATTAAACCCATCTACAACCCATTATTTGAAATGTATCTCCAACTCAACCATCTTCAACCCATTATTTCAAACTCATCTCTAACCATGTCCATCTTCAACCCATCTACCACTCATTTTTAAATAAAAGTGGATAAAATTATCTTAACTATAATTTAAATATATTCTTTAATTAAATTAAATTATTATATAATTCAATAAACATAAATTCTTTACAGAAATGAGTACAACAATTTGTTTTAGAAAAAAAATACACAAATTGAAGTAACTAAGGAAAATTAATAAAATTATTCATGTAAATTTAAAAGAGTCTAAAGTTTAGTTTTGATTAAAGCATAAATGGCTAGGTTTCTAGTTAAAACATAATTAAATTTAGATTGTAAATTGTTGTTATAAATACTTTGTGAACTATATATATAGATATACATTTATATAAATTTAAGGGTATTCTTGTCAAAATTCATTGGGAGGGAGGTGAGTGCTGCATATATTAGTATATAGAGGTAAATAATATATATAGCATATAACTAATTGGGGGGTAAATTGTGTTTAATCTCATTTTAAAATGAATGGCCATTTTTGTTGATTTTTCAATATAAAAGTAAGAGCTAGCAGGGTACCACTAACAATTTTGGAGTGTTCAAACAATTCATATGAATTATATCGTCCAAATTATAATATTCTACTTTATATTTTAAATTCTTAAAATAAATTAAATATGTTGGCAAATCTAAACGATTTGATACATATATGGAGCCAAGACCAGAATATCTAGAAGAATGTCCCAATTATAAATAATTCTAAGTGCTTTTGGCAATAATCGAAAATGTGTGTGTGTATACACTTACACAAGCATGCACACCTTATTCTTTTGTCCTGGAGCAACAAAGCCTTCTAGTTGCTCTATATAGATCTCTTATTCGAACTCGCCATTCAAAAAGGCAGTCTTCATATCCATTTGATGTATCTCAAGGTTATGCAAAGCTGCGATAGCAATGAGAACTCTTATGGACATTATTCTTGTCACTGGTGAGTATGTGTTAAAGAAATCAAGGTCTTCCTTTTATTTAAATCCTTTGGCAACCAGCCTAGCCTTGTATTTATCAATGATTCCATCTGCTTTATACTTCCTCTTGAGAATCCATTTACAGTCCAATGGTTTAGTACCAGTTGAGAGGTCAACCAATTTCCAAGTATGATTTTGCATAATGAAATATATTTCACTATTTATGGCTCCTTGCCACAACAGAGCATCCGAACCAGACAATGTTTGTTTAATGGTTCTACGCTCATCATCTAAAGTACGAACCGAAGCTCTTAGCTTTTCTAGCTAGTTTACTGTGCCTTGGTTTCTCATCATCTTGTTGACTACCAATCTCAGCATCATAAGTTCTTTTAGTTAAACTTTCTTCCCTAGAACCTTCATTTTTCCTTTCTTTACATGGAAAGATATTTTCGAAAAATACAACATTCCTTGACTCGATAACTGTATTTTCAGTTATTTCAAGAAATGTTAATTTGTGTACAAGGAAACGATATGTGCTACTGTTATGTGCATATCCTATAAATACACAATCAACCATTTTTGGCCCTTCACTTGTTTAGGCTTAGGTACTTCTACTTTCGCCAAACACCCCCACACTTTAAGATATTTATAAGAAGGCTTATGTTCTTTCTATAATTAACAAGGAGATTACTTCTTACTCTCATGTGGTATTTGTTAAGAGTGTGGTTGACCAAAAGAATGACTTCCCTCCTCAAATTTTGGGGTAGTCCTGAACTTATCAATAGAGCGTTCATTATCTCTTTAAGAGTTCAATTCTTGCATTCTAGAATGTCGTTAGATTATGGTAAGTATTGAGTTGTAGTTGATGAATAATTAATTTTTCAAAGCAAAACTCTTCAAATGGAGCTTCGTATCCTCCGCCTCTATCACTGTGAATTATTTTAATTCACTTGCTAAGTTGATTTTCCACCTCATTCTTATAATTTTTAAATACCTCTAAGGCTCCATCTTTGCTTCTTAGCAAACATACATAACAAAACCTTGTGCAATCGTCAATAAAAGTAATAAAATACTTTTTCCCACATCTAGTTTGAACAAACTTTAAGTCACAAATGTCACTGTGAATCAACTCTAGAGGTTTAGTGTTTCTTTCAACTGAATGAAAAAGTGTTTTGGTTAGTTTTGCCTCAACGCAAATTTCACACCTTTTATTCAAATCAACATTAAATGAAGGTAGTAATTCCAAACTTGCAAGTCTTTTTAAGATGTTAAAATTAACGTGTCCAAATCTAACATGCCACAAATTTGAACACTCAAACAAGTAAGTAGAACCAATTATTTTACTATTATTAAAGTTGTGTAGTATAGTAATTACATTCATTTTAAATAGCCCATTAGCTATATAACCGTTTCCTATAAACATACCATTCTTTGTTAACACAAAGTCTGACTCAAACATTAGCCTAAACCTTGCTTTTGCAAGCAATGAACTAGAAATTAGATTTTTCCTAACATCTGGAACATGTAGTACATCAACCAAGGTCAGCTCCTTGCCCGATGTCTTTTTCAGAACCACTTTGCCTATGCCAACAACTGAGGAAGTGGCTGAGTTGCCCATGAATAGCTTGTGTCCACTGATCGGAATATAGGTAGAAAATAGCTTTTTAATCGAACAAATATGGCGCGTAGCTCTGGTATCGACCCACCACTCTCTCAGATTATTGATCAAGTTTGCCTTGAAAACCACCACTGAGAGGTTCAAATCAGACATGTCAATCAGCACACTTTTATCTTCAGTTATCTTGGTCTGGTCTTTTTGCCCTTTGCCATTCTTTGGGGCCTTGTAATCTTTAGCCATATGGTTTGGCTTGCCGTATTTAAAGCAATCCCCTTTGAATTTCTTGGCATTATTTTTCTTTTAACCTACATCAAGATGTTTCCTCTTTTTGGTAGCGTTTGACTCCACCAGGTTTACTTTTGCCTCCATTTGTAGCTTGCTGGATTTGAGGTTAGACTTTCAGTTGTCCTCTTCAATCCGAAGCCGAACGATCAGATTCTAAAGCCATATCTCCTTCCACTTGTGCTTCAGGTAGTACTTGAAGTCTTTCCAAGCTGGTGGAAGCTTCTCTATCATCGTAGCTAATGGGGGTCGAATTCGGGGCTAATCGACCTCTGTCGGTCTCTCTGATCGAGTATATGAACGATGATGTACGAACGGGAAGTTTATCCTGCAACAAGGGAACGACAACGTGAGCTAGCCGAGATGGGTCTTGGCTAAAACCCTCCGATGCTTAAGTCAGTCGATTGGTTTTGGGGAGATTTAAACAGAGTAAGGGCACTGTGCGTAATTAATGTCTGTCTCTTACCATCAATACGGGTGTATTTATACTATGTCCAAGTAGACCGCGCTCCTGTGGGCCCACCAGACCAGGTAGGTCGTTGAGGGCTGACGTGGGTGACCCATGAACCTAGTCGTAGGGTCCATAGGCGCTAGCTGGCGCTCCATTAATGAGGTATGGAGTTAAGTGGCTCCCTCATACCCAGTCTGACGGAGCATTTAATGCCAGCAGGGATCCGTTGGACTCGGTAAGGTCTCGGTCGATCCTGAGGTTGACCAGAAGGGCCAAGGAGCTGGGTTCGATCCGAGAGAGACATCGATTTGCCGGGGCCATCAGGGAGAGAGACCAGCGAAGCCGATCGATATACATCTGCCAATCGGAAAGGTCTTGAGGGAAATCGATCGGGGATATAAGTAGGGATGGCAACGGGGCGGGTATGGGGCGGGTTTAGCAGGACCCGGGACCCGCCCCGCCTGCCCCTATGGGGACCCGGTCCCGGTCCCTGTTTGGACCCGCCCCCACCCCGCCCCGTACCCAGGCGGGTTCGGGTAGACCCGGTTTACCCGGTGAGTTCATTCACCACAATTCTTTTTACAGGGGAATCAACACAAACATTGGAATGATTTTTTTAACTATGAACACAAAATACACAAATACCATGAGCAGTTGAATTTTACCTCAAGTACCACGATTGGGTGCTGAAGCAGCTACAGGTGGACCATAAGAATATCTCCAAGTTCCACATACAGCACATTTATCCATCTGTATGTCATTTTCCAAAGTACAAAATCTACATGCCCAGTTCACATTTTACATGCTATTATCCTTAGGCTTTTGCGCTTGGCAGAGCTCGCATAATGGAGCTAATGGCTACAATAATCAGCTACATAAGATGACAACAAAAGGAAGGAACATCAAAGAAGAACCACTTTTTAAGCACACTATTTCAACTTTTTAAGAACCTGGGTTGAGAGAGAGAGAGAGCTGGAATTGAGAGTTGAGAGAGAGAGAGAGAGAGAGCCGACGGAGGTGGAGCTGGAGCTGGAGACTGGAGCAGCAGCACTGGAGCAGTGGAGCTGGAGCTGGAGACTGGAGCAGCAGCACTGGAGCGGTGGAGCTGGAGCTGGAGACTGGAGCAGCAGCACTGGAGCAGTGGAGCTGGAGCTGGAGACTGGAGCAGCAGCACTGGAGCGGTGGAGCTGGAGCTGGAGCAGCAGCAGACGAGCCGCGAGCAGGAGCAGCAGCAACAGCAGGCGAGAAGGAGCAGCAGGCGAGAAGCAGCAACAGGCGAGAAGCAGCAGCAGGCAAGAAGGAGAAGGTGGTGAAAGTGGAATTGGGAATTTTGAAATTAAACCCTAGCCGGCTTCTACTAGTCTTGGTAAAAATGTGAAATATTGAAATTAGAAAAATAAATAAATAAATAAATATATATATATAATAATACGGGGCGGGTCCGGGGCGGGTTATAGTAGACCCGGGACCCGCCCCGACCCCGGCCGGGTCCAAAAACTCAAGACCCATGACCCGCCCCTTAAACCCCATTTTAAAACCCGAACCCGCCCCATCCGGGGCGGGTCCTGGGGCGGATCCCCGGTTTACCCGGACCCATTGCCATCCCTAGATATAAGGGAGCTCGTCGCGAGAAGTGCGGTCGAGAGATCCGGTCGGAATTATGCCATGTCAGCAACTATTTGGAAAGACTCACTCAGCTGCATCCCTACAGCAGGAATATCATGCAGTATTATCCCCAGCTCCTGAACTTGACTCCTACTAGTCTTGGAGTCCACCATTTTGAAGTTAATAAACTTGCCGGCTATGAATTTCTTCTAGCCTGCATCTTCCAGCTTGTACTTCTTTTCCAAGGATTCCCGTAGCTCCTTGGCCATTTTGAACGAACTATATACATCGTATTATCCAACACATTTAATGTATAGTTTTTGCATAGGAAGTCACTTTGACTCCATACATATTATGCAGTCTTCTTCTCAGTGTTTGTCTCATTTTCAGACATCGAGGGCACATCTTCTTTCAAGAACCTTCTTAGGCTCAACGTTGTGAGGTAAAATAGCATCTTTTGCCTCCACCTCTTAAATTTAGTCCCAAAAAATTTCTCTAATTTTTTTGTGTGAGTAAGGGTAGGTGTAACAACAACAGAGGTTGAGGCTATAGCTAAGTCACAATAAATTTCATCTTAAAATTGTTGTGAATTACAGTGTTTTGTGGGGCATGAATAGGTTATGGTATTAGGTAGAGACGAGAGTTTGACTCTCTATCTTTAAGACGAAATTGCCCTCACTGGTGCCACGGTTATTGACAATCGTCTCCCAAGATACAACAACCTACTTCTTGAAATAGGAGCACTCTAAATTGAGAAACAGCAAACTTAGAGGGTGTTTTGAACTCATTGGATATTTATGCATACTTTGAAGACTTTAGGGAGTAAAATGCAGAAAATATAAAGTGATGTCGAATTTTGTTGATTCAAATGACAAATGCAGTGGGATATTTATAACACTTGAAGAGTTGTGGCTGTTGGAGCAAAAGGCTGCAATTCTTGGGGCTGACACACGAGTCCGCATCAGTTCGGGCATGGTTCGCACCAGTTCGGGTGCGCTCTAGTATGCTATTTCAGCTCAATTTGAGCTAATTTAGACCCCATTTTCAACCCAATTTCAACTTGAGTCATATCCAAAAAAGATCATTTTTGACCAAGCCGAAGCCCAAGTCCGGCCCTGCTCAACATGACCAGCCGAACGAACGGCGGCAATGTGTGTGCGCGTGCCTTGGTTCGAGCCTAAAAACCCATAGTTCTCTCCCCGTTACACACTTGTGAATCTCCAAGGGTCAAACCGTTATTTGCAACTAGCCACTTAAATACAAGACTTTCTTGTATTATTTTTTCAATGTGGGACAACCACATTTTACAACACAATACTCCATTTTTAGCTTTCCACAAAGCTCTTTTGTGCATTTAATTTCTCATTCACCCGAAATTAGTTTTGAACAATTAAATACACTTTTCGTATCTACTCGTGACGTAGATTATGAATATTCAACTTATTTTCCTAATTAACTAATGGAGTTTCATTAAATCATTGGACAATGTTGGTCACACATCAACTTATAAAACCAATTTTTCTGACAATATTTACTACTTAGTTATACATGAAAGAATATTTACTGTGTTACTTGAAACTTAGTGTATATATCTATACTAACGTCTTAAATTACTCTTTATTACTTAATTATTTTTGAAACATAATTTATAGTTATATCCATTGATTAGGTTTTCTATGATTAACTCTTTATCAATTAGTGCAAATTTTTAGATTTTGTGTGTGTGTGTGTATTTATCTTTTACCTTGACTACTTTTCCTTAATCAATTTTTGTTATTCCTATGCATTATGTAGTATCTATCTACATAATATAAATATATATATATATATATATATCTTACCTTGACTACTTTTCCTTAATCAATTTTTGTTATTCCTATACATTATGCAGTATCTATCTCCATATATAATGTTATATATATATATATATTTCGTGAACTTAATTGTGGGAGACATTGCCCCCACAATTCCAGGAGATGGAGCATTAAAGGTTACTCCCCCTCCCAACAAGTACGCTTCCCGGGATTCGAACTTGTATTCTCATCCGTACGGGGGTCAAAGTTTCTTATCACTCGACCAACAACTTGTTGGTTTATATATATATGATCTACATATATAATGTTATATATATATATATATATATATGATTAAGCTTATTATCATACTTACTATTTTAAACTCTTTGATTCCTTTATGTTAGCCCAAATTTATGTTAGTCCATCACATATGAATTTGGTCAGATTTTTCAACGACATGAATATATACACTTTTATCTATATGTATGTCTCTATAATAACAATAATAATAATAATAATAATAATAATAATAGTAATAATAATAATAAGAAGAAGAATAAGAATAAGAAGTTATGTATAGGCCATAAATAAATTCATATAAATTGTCTATATAATCATCTACCATAAGTCCTATTTATATTGACTAATATTTCGTGCATACACACACACATACACACACACACACACATATATATATATATATATATCATATGTAAATATCATTATATATATATTTCATAAATGTAATCAAAAAAATTATACGCATATAATTGAGTCATATTAGAAGCCCGTCAAATACGTACGTAAATCATGCATATGCATTTGTAGTTGATAATTGTAGTGGTTCATTTTTGGTGAACTTTATTTATCAATTTGGATTATAATTAATTTAGCTTATTAAATTAAATACTAAGTCCATTAAATTAGTTTATACTAAAAATAATGCAAAAATACATGTAAATAAAATAAATTTTGTACCATCTTCATGCTATCATCTGTTGATAAGTGATAATTTATTTATTTTTTAAAAATGTATTACGTTGTTTATATTCACTCTTAATTACTGTTATTATTATTATTATTAATATTATTATTTTGTATAAATTTGAACAAGGTTAAATTTGAAAGAAAATCTAAAGTTTTTATTGAAAGAAACAATTGTAACTCTTGATTTTTTGGTAAGTCTATTTCATTTTGTATATTTGTATGAATTTTTTTATTTAGTTCAATGGTACATGAACGTCTAGGACAAATTTTTTATAATGCCATATATTGTATGTAGGTGTAATAGTTTAATATTTTTTTATTAATTACAAGAAGATTTCAAAATTCTTTCATTGATGTTGTGTTTTTGTCCTTTTAAATATAAACCTCTAAAAATGCATGATTTCATCTTTTAGTATATTCAAAATGTAGCAATCTTAATATATTATGATTTTTCTTTTCTTGACTCAATCATTGTCAGTTTTGTTTTGGGTTGGAATCTGATTGGTTATTGCAATATTTTTCATAAAATTAATCTTCGATATTAGATTATCTTTTTCTGTATATATGGACCTTTTAATTTGTGGTTTCGCATAAATTTCTAAAATATTTTTATTTGTGAATCTTTTTATAAAATCATATCTAATATGCACATTTAAAGTGAAGTTCACCTTATGTGAGGCATCTATTCTTTATGTGGATAATGAGGTCGATAAGTTATTTTTACTCCATTTGTGCAATTCATACTTATTTCCTTATTTATATTTTATATGAATATTTTGATATATGTTTTAAGCCATTAAACTCAATATCTTAATTGCAATTTAAAATCATTCCTTTTTCCCTTAATTTTGGCCTAATTCCATGTTGCCATTACATATTTTTTTTTTTTTTTTTGAAAGAGAAGCAGTAAAACCTTAACTTAGCAGAAGGTCATCAAGTACAAAAGCTGAAACAGAATGCGGTAAAGAGATAAAACCATCACAAGAGTTCTTCGCACATTTCGCTAAAGCATGTGCGGCTTTATTAGCTTGCCTAGGAGCAAACCCGAACAAGCAGGAACCAAAAGAAACAGACTTATGCTGAATCACAGCCACGAGAACTCCAAGGCTGGAGAGGTCTTCATCTGGCGAAGATAATTTAGTAATTGCTGAGAGACAGTCGCTCTCAGCTATGATGCACTGCCACCCATTCTCCTCAGCAAGCTGGAGAGCCTCCAATATAGCAATTAATTCCACATGCTCAGGCTCAAAAAAACCACTCTTACGGAGCGAGCGCCACCCGACACAGCCACCGGTGGAGTCCCGTGCTATTATCCCAATGCCAACCGCTCTCTCGTTCCTGAAGATTGCACCGTCACAGTTAAGTTTTATCATTCCTTGATTCGGCCGTTTCCAAGTAGAGCTCGCTGGGGGATGGCCTGGAGCAAGCAACAGGGCAGCAGCATCGATTGCCGCTTGGGCGAAACCTTGAGCAAACGTCACGACCTCAGGTGGCTCCCAACAGGAGCCAGTGGACCACTTCTTATTCCTGTTAGTCCAGATAGACCACAAGAGGGTGAGGAAGGTGGGAATTCGGGCTCCCTCCAAATGGTGCAGCACCTCCCCCAGCCAAGTCGCGTGATCTTGCCCCCAAGTATCGATCAAGTGCCACCGAAAGTTGGAGCACGCCCAAACCTGCCTAACAAAGGTACACTTGAGAAAAACATGTTGCAAAGTTTCTGTCTCCCCGCAAAAAGGGTAACCAAAGGTGCCCCCCCAATGACGCCGGGCCAGATTTGAGGCATATGGCAACAAGTCCCGTAAGAAACGCCATAGGAACACTTTAACCTTGGGGGCCACCCGTGCACACCAAATCGACCCAAACAGTGCGCAATTGCCACTACTCGAAGTAGACGCACCACTGCCATTCAGAACTTGCAGCGCCACGTGGTACGCACTCCGAGTTGTGAACCTTCCATTCCTCTCATAATGCCAAATCAATCGATCCGGAGTACCCTCGTGGCCCTAGTGGCATACTTAGGATCATCTCAGCCTCCTCGGGCCAGAAAGTCTCTGTGATTAAGGGCTCATCCCAAGCCCCTTGTCCGTTATGCAATTGCCGGACCCAAGTAAGCTCGCCAACAGATATGGGTCTATGCGAGGGGCTGAAAGACAAAGGTTTCGGCAACCATCGATCATGCCAAATTCGGATCCCAGTCCCAGTCCCCACTCTCCACCGCGACCCTCTAGTTACAACAGGTATTGCCGCAAGTAAACTCCTCCAAGTGAACGACGCACCCCTACATTTGGACGCCGTGAGAACATCCGAGTCGGGGAAATATCGGCCTTTAAACAGCCGAGACAATAAGCAGTCTGGTTGAGAGCTGATGCGCCACACCTGCTTGGCTAAAAGCGCCAAGTTGAACGCACGAAGGTTTCGAAACCCCATACCCCCCTCCTTTTTCGACGAACACATCTTATCCCAGGACAGCCAGTGTAGCCGGCGTGTAGAGCTACTCTCCCACCAAAACCTCGCTACCATCATCTCCACTTCTTTAACAAAAGTAATAGGCAGTAAAAAACACCCCATCGCATATGTGGGGATCGCTTGAAGGACTGCTTTAATCAAAATCTCCCGGCCTGCCGCCGACAACATCTTTTCCGACCATCCTTCAATTCTCTTGCGAACCCGAGTTCGGATGTTTGAAAACACTACTTTTTTTGACCTCCCGATGACCGCGGGCATGCCTAGGTACATATCATGCCGCTGGATAATAGGCACTCCAAGAACGGACGCTAACTCTTGTTGAACTGGCCCTGGTACATTGCGACTAAACACTATCGTAGATTTCTGGAAATTCACTCGCTGTCCCGACACCGAAGCGTATCTCTGGAGGACCTGCTGAATACTACGCACGGACTCAGTTGAGGCTCGGCAACAAATGAGGGTGTCGTTAGCGAACAAAAGATGAGAGATACTCGGGCTGGTCGGAGCAATTTTTACTCCCTGTATACGGCCCGTCGCCTCCTCCTCCTGCAACAAACAACTTAAAACCTCCGCGCACAACAGAAATAAGTAAGGGGAGAGAGGATCTCCTTGGCGGAGTCCCCTACCCGGTGTAAGCTGTCCAAATTGTTGACCACCCACAATAAAAGAATAATTCACAGAGGTAATGCAAGACATAATGAGATCAACGAAACGACGATGAAAGCCAAGTTTAAGTAGCACTCTTTCAACAAAACCCCACTCAACCCTATCATAAGCCTTTGACATATCAAGTTTTAAAGAAAGATATCCCTCGCTCCCCCTCTTTTTTTGCTCCAGGTAATGATTAACCTCAAAGGCCACCAAGATGTTATCCGCGATGAGCCTACCCGGCACAAAAGCTGATTGAGTAGGGCTAATTATACGGGAAAGTAAGGGTTTAAGCCGATTAGCAATTGTTTTAGAGGCCAATTTATACACTACATTACAGAGGCTGATCGGCCGGAATTGAGTAATCATCTCCGGGTTCGGACCCTTGGGAATGAGGACAATATGTGTAAAATTCATGGAACTGCTAAACCTACCCTCATTTAGAAACGACAAAACACAATCGGTGACCTCCCTACCCACCACATGCCAATACTTTTGATAGAAGATAGGAGGGAAACCATCTGGGCCAGGGGATTTCAAAGGGGACATAAGAGAGAGGGATCGAGATACCTCATCCGCTGTGAAAGGAGCCAGCAACACCCTGTTTGTCGCATCATCCACTGAGGTCCGAACCACTTCTAGCACTTCATCAATATGTGCCTCTGTCGGTCTCTCAGAAGAAAAGATGTCAGTGAAGTAGCGCTGAATGATACCCTGTATTTCCTCTTCCATTTCACACATCTGCCCTGATTCATTTTTCAGCTTCTCAATTCGGTTGATTCGGCGTCGCCTCGACGCTTGGGCATGGAAGTAGGCCGAATTTCGGTCCCCCTCCTGTAGCCAGTGCAGTTTGCTCCTCTGTTTCCATCGGATCTCCTCCAAAAGGTGAAGTTCCCCTGCCCGACTCCTCAAATCGCGCTCTTTTTTCTGAGATTCAAGCGTTATCGGACCCCCTCGAAGGCGACAAATTTCTGCTTCGATGGTCTCAAGGTCTCGCCTAGGAGTCCCCAACCCTTTCTTCCACTTCAAAAGGCCTAGTTGACAGTGCCGAAGCATCCCCCAAAAATCCTCCGAGGGATTCCACTCATCGGTTCGATGCCATTGAGATCGGATGATGTTCTCACAGTCGTCCGACTTAATCCACATAGCTTCGAACCGAAAAGTTCGTCTGTTTGCACGCCTCGGGTGTTTAGGTGGCTCCAACTCCAGCATGATAGGAACGTGATCAGAACAACTCGTGGTGAGGTGTCAAACACGGCTGTTCGGGAACAAATCGAGGAAAGTCTGAGTAGCGCATGCTCTATCAAGACGTTCTCGGATCGTTGCAGGTTCAACCCGGTTGTTACACCAAGTGAACTTCTCGCCCAGATACCCCAAATCAATTAAACCCACTTCGTCTAGTGTGCTCCGAAAGGCCTGCATGGATGAGACCGACCTCGAGACACCGCCAGACTTCTCATCATCACTGAGGATGTCATTAAAATCCCCCAAGCAAACCCACGGTCGTCTCGACTGATTCCCTAACCGTCGAATTAACCTCCAGCTCTGCCATTTATTAAGTGCAGCGGGCTCTCCATAAAATCCAGTAAGCCTCCACGTCTTCTCACTGCTGTCCCCAATTACTGTAGCATCAATATGGTTCTTTGAAAAGCTCTGGACCACCACATCAAGTCTTTTATCCCAAAGTAATGCAAGCCCGCCACTCTTACCAACCGCATCCACACTCACCCCAAACCAGTTGAGTCTACTCTTAAGCCTCTCTATCTTCTCCTGTCGGCACCTAGTCTCAGAGAGGAAGACTAGGGGGGAGTTGACCTTCCGCAAAAGGTCGAGCAAATCGCGAACTGTCCAGGGCCTCCCCAACCCCTGGCAGTTCCACGCTATGATATTCATGATGCTCGGCGGGACTGCGAGGCAGTCTCCGCCGCTGGTTCCAGACACTCATCAATTAGGTTGAGCAAATTGTGGGGTGGATTAGAAGATAGGATCACCGCCGAAGAGGGCTTACTGGGAAGGGCGAGAGAACTCTTCCGTTTGTTTATTTTCGGACCTGGCCTCAAAGCAAGAGAAGTTTGATTTTTGGTGCGAGAAGAGATGGAAGGGGCGGGAGCGGGAAGATGAGAAGCAGGGAGACGACCTGCTGTGGTGGAAATGGTGACGGGGAGGAGACTGGAGTTGGGGGAAATATCTAGTGCTGGGAGCTTCTGGAGTACGCTGTAAGAGGGGATAACTGGACTGGATTGGGCCGGCTTCATGGTGAGTTGGAGAGGAAGGTTTGTCATTTGTGTGACTGGGCTCGTCCAATGGGCCGTAGGAAGGGGGTTATTAATAGAGAAGGAAGGTGGGCTTAACATAACAGGGAGAGTCATCCTCGGGTTGCTGGGCTCAGGAGAGGCTAACGGGCTGGACCTTTGGGGCGAGAAATTAAGAATAGGGCTGGTTGTATAGCTTGGTCCAGGATGTGTTCCTCTGGAGTCTGAGCAGGCAGAAAAGGAAAGACCAACATTATAGGAAGGATTGAAGGGAACTCTATCTTCCAGCGGCGAAGATGATGGGATCCAACAATTAGGGGATTTTGTCTGCATCCCCGCCCACGATTCACGTCCATCAGCCGCCCCTCTCACGGGGCTACCATCTCGGGACCGCGCTGCCAGCTGACCACCCATTCCTCCGATCACCGGTGTCCGATAGGCCGACCCACCTCTCTGTGACAGCTCCCGGAGCCATGGCCCAAACGGATAGTTCGGCGCTGGATCCACGAAGCCATCATCAAGTTGTCGTTCACAGTGCCGTTCAATATGATCACACAAGCCACAGATGTAGCAAAAGTTATGTAGCCTCTCATATGAGAAATAAACCATAAGTTCTTCCCCGTCGTGCCCTCGAATCTTGAGGCACCTTTTCAATGGATTCGATACATTGAGGGCAACCCTGAGGCGGATGGTATCTCCCCGAGCTTTTCCGGGCCAGTCGAACTCCACCTCCATAAACTTGCCAATTCGACCCCCAATAAATGCCGCCATCTCCTTAGTCATCTTACTGAAAGGCAGGCCGTGAACGTGGATATGGAACGGGCACCAGTCAAGGTTAACATCCGAAGGGTTTACTCCTTCTTCCAAACGTTCAAGAATGATGATAAATTTCTCGAAGGACCATGGGGCGCCTGCCATCGTTCTTTGCATGTCCACCCGGTGCTGGAAACTCATGATGAATCTGCCCTGAGCCGCTTTCTGAATCTCCATGCCCCGTAATGGACTGATTGCCTTCATAATAGTATTCCGAAAGGCTTCAAAGTGCACCTGTTTCTTGGTACAGATTCGCCCAATCAGTCGGTACTTTGTCTCCTGTGGTCGTTCAGTCCACACTGTCCTCGGCGCCAACTCCCCCTCCGCTTCCTTCTCCGTAAGCACAAGCGCCCGCCGTAGGAGGTCCAACTCCTCCTCCATCACAAAACCACAAAAGTGCTAGAAGGGACGGTCAAAAGGATGATACGGAAAATCGGGTGTCGTAACTCAATTCCCCAGCCTGCAAGCAAGAAACGAGTGGCAAAAACACGCAAAGAGAGTGAGCAAAAGAGAAACGAAACAGCCAAAACCAAAAAACTAATAATATAGCAAACTCGAGACAAGACTCTCATGCGAGTAGACAAGGCTCCCATACGAGAGAAAAAAACTCTATTGCTAACAACATATGATATTATGTTGCCATTACATATAGTTTGTGTTTTATATATATTGTCATAAACAAATTCATATAAATTGTGTACATGCTTAGTTGTTTGTTCTCATCCTATTAATTGTTTTGTATATCTAAACGTCCTTTATATTATGTCATAAATATATTCAATCAAATTATGTGCATGTAATTAAGTAGCCATTGCCTTAGGATATGGATGTATGGTTGATAATCTTGGTGCTTCATTTTTTGTATACTTGATTTGTCAAACTTGATTATAATCAATTTAACTTATTAAACTAAAATCCAAATCCATGAAATTAGCTTTTACCATTTATCAAGTTGGGCAAAATTTTAGATTTTATAATACACACACACACACACAGATTTATCTTTTACCTTGACTACTTTTCCTTAATCAACTCTTATTATTCCTATATATTATATAGTATCTATCTATGTATGTATATAATGTTTTATATATATGATTAAACTTATCATAATAATTACTATTTTAAACTCTTTGATTCCTTCATGTTGGCCTAAATTTATGTTAGTCATCACATATTAATTTGGCTACTTTTTCCAACCGCATGCATATATCAACTTTTATCTATATGTATGCCACTAAAATAATAATAATACTAATAATTGACGTGACAAGTTTTCGATCGATATTTTTGACTGGCATACATGCGCCACGCGTCACCTCCCCCAGGCACTCAAGCTAGCAAGCTTGTTTTTTGACCGGGTCAATGACTCACCAAACTCGTTCCAACGATCTCGATCAGTCAAATTCTTCTTCAATTTGGTCAGGGTTCTCGATCCTCCAACCCATCCCGTCGAAACAAACTTGGACCATACCAGGTCCAATGGATCCCTACTGGCATTAAATGCTCTGACAGCCTAAGGTATAGGGGAACCATCTAATCGCATACCTTATTAATTAAGAGCTAACTAATGCTACTAGGCCATACCATTAAGCTTATGGGTTGCCTACATCAGCACATGATGACCTAATTAGCCTAGGGGCCCTATAGGGGAGTAGTCTACATAGACACACTATAAATACCCACACATTCATGGTAAAACTCATCTTATTAATTGCTTTTGATCCCCTTACTCTGCTCAAATCTCTACAAAATCGATAGACTGACTTAAGCATCAGAGGGTCTTAGCTGAGACCCATCTCGACTAGCTCACGTTGCATTTTCCCTTGTTAAATGTCAACTTCCCGATCAAATACCTTCATCCATATACTTGACCAAAGTTTCCAATCGTGGTCGGTCAGCTCCCAAAATCGACCCGAATCAATAATAATAATAACAACAACAACAAGAAGAAGAAGAAGAAGAAGAAGAAGAAGTAATGTATATGTCTTAAATAAATTCATATCAATTGTGTGCATAATCATCTACCATAAACCCCTTTGTATTCACTACAAGAAAACACGTTATTTTCGATAGAATATTCCGGCGAAAAATTTTGGCGGAATTTCAAAATAATAAAAAATATTAAAATTTAAAATTTTCGGCTGAATTTCGATAGAAAATTCCGGCGAAATTTTTTTAAAAAAAAACGAAAATATCAATTGGAAAAAAAATAAATTATTTGTATTAATTTTCCTCTGATTTTCTGCCAAAAATGAAAATAATTATTTTTAGCTGAAAATCCACCTAAAAAATAGATTTAAGAAAAAAAAAAAAAAAGAAATATGCACTAAGAAAAAAGAATACTAAATTGTATTAACTTTTAACTGAAAAGAAAAGATTAAATATAATGTTTTTTAAATGTTATTTTTCGGATCATGTTTTCTTTTTTTTTAATTATTTTTTGGTGTACGTTTTGTTATATATATTTTATATATAGTATTTAATAAATGTGTCAAATTAAGTCTGTGTTTATTATATGTGCCAAATTAAGTTCGTGTTTATTATATGTGCCAAGTTAAGTATTTAATAAATGTGCCAAATTAAGTTTGTGTTTATTATATGTGCCAAATTAAGTCTGTGTTTATTGTATGTACCAAATTATATTGTCTAAGGTTTTGCATTAAATATAATCAATCAATTTTTTAGATTTTGTATACACAAACACACACACACACACACACACACACATATATATGTATAATGTTATATATATATATATATATGGGAATTATTATTGGCACTTCCTCTCACTTTATAATTTTTATTAGTTGTCCAATATGCCCTTTTAATTTTTAAATATTAATTTAATTTGATTTATTGGACAAAACGCACTAATAGTCTATTATTCACTTTCATGCATTCAAGAGTACTATTCTTCGTCATCTTCTTTTTGGCTTTGGTGACGATAACTTTTGAATTGTTATTCAACTCCTTATTTTGACGGTGGCCTAACAAAAAATTTTGTTCTAATATTGGTGTCTTTTGTGCAATATTTTGCCTATATTTTACATTATATTTTTTTACTTTTTTTTCATATTAATTTTAGTTACTTGAAAATGGAGACTATTAATATTTTAGAAGATTTAACAGTGATTTTTGAGTTGGAGGAGAAAATAAAGTTTGTGCATACCAAGAGTATCAAACAAATTAAAGATATTTACCATTCTAACAACTCATCTAATAGCAACAAATGTATTTATTTCTTTTTTATACTTTTTATATTATTTCATTAAGTTTTTTGCTCACACTTTAATTTTAGCATACATACATTTATGTAATATAATTTTTTCCTTGATGTGCAAATTGTTCTATTAATGTTGATACATATATATATATATATGTATATATATTGTAGGAATAATTTATGTAGCAAACAAGTTGGTGCAAACTTCGAATGAGATATCATACCTTAAAGATTGTAGTCATGAAACTCATCTTTAATTTCCTTTTCCTTTTCTTTTATGATTATTATTATTATTATTATTATTATTATTATTATTATTATTATTATTTTGCAAGACTTTTTGTTTATTTAAAGTTAGATGATGACGAGGAGCAATAGAATTAGTGGGGATATACAATTTGTTTCTTTTTACCTAATATTTTGCATATTTGAATATCAACAGAATTATACAATATCTTTTGATTTCTTTATCACCCAACTTTTTTATATATTTAACTTATTTTCCTTTATTTCATAGTTTCGTATATATTTTAGAAGTTTCATTTATGACTTAAAAAAATTTCTTAGTGATATATATTTTGCATTAAGTGGGACAAAAAAGAAAGATAAAATCAAAAATTAAAGAGTTTACATTAAGGTTGTGATCTCGTGTGCTTTTCATAACCAAAATGTGAAAATAATTAACAACAAAGACAAGGTTTTGCCATTGAAATTAATAAAAGTACTCTTCTAATAATAAATGAGCAATTTAGTCAATTTTTCAATACAAAAAATAAAGATAGAGTGCCAATAACAATTCCTTATATATATATATATATATATATATGATTAAACTCATTTTCATAATTACTATTTTACACTCTTTGATTTTTAATAATAATAATAATAAGTTATGTATATGCCACAAATAAATTCATATAAATTGTCTACAAAATCATCTACCATAAACCTCTTTGTGTTGTCTAATGTTTCGTCATAAATATAATCGATCAAATTATGCAAATGTAATTGAGTAGTGTTAGAAGCCCATTAAATACGTAAATCATGCACATGGATTGTGTAGTTGATAATTTTAGTGGTTCATTTTCGGTAAACTTTATTTATCAATCTAGATTATAATTAATTTAGTTTATTAAATTAAATATAAAGTCCATTACATTAGTTTATATTAAAAACAATTCAAAAATACATTTAATTACATATGGATCAAATAAATTTCATACCATTTCCATACTATCATCTCTTGGAAAATGATAATTTATTTTCATAAAATCTATTACGTACATTGTTCACAGTTACTTCTAATAAAATATAAAGTCTTTATTGAAGGAACAATTGTAACGCTAGATTTTGTGGTAAGTTTATTTCACTTATGTTCTCAGTTTTCTTTTTTTCATTTTTGTGTAGATCTATTTGTATTTGTTTATTTATTTCAATGATAATGAGGTTTATTTATTTTTTTATGTGGATAATGAAGTGAAGAAGTTATTTTTACTCAATTTGTGCAATTTATACTTATTTCCTTATTTAGTCATAAATAAATTATTTAAAACTTAATAATATTTATGATGTAAAAAGCATTCCTCCTACATTATTACAAATCTGGTTAAAGTTAATAAGTTTTATATGCTAAAAAAATTGTAAAAAATCTATTCTCAAAATATGATTAAAAACTACAAGAGTATGTATTGTAATAAACTACTTTTGAAACAATTTGTTAAAAATGAAGTTGTGACCTATTATTTGTTATTTATTTTCATAGTTTACATTCTTTTATATTTATTTTAATATCCATAAATATACCTTTACAATTAAAAGTTTTCCACAAATTTTGTTACATATATTTTTGTCATTTTATATTTCTTATAATAAATAAAATCGATATCCATTTATGTGACACTTTATTTTTATAATACAAAAAATTCTATCCATGCAAAGAATAAATTAATTAAATTGTGTCTTTAATGAATTCAAATCTTATGTTTTTATTATTTCAATAATTAAATCGTAATCAACAATTTTTTGGTTAATCATTTTGCTTTTGTAGTATCAGTACAAGAGTTTTATTATGCTATATCTTAAATTAAATATACAATTTTTTTTAATTTGCAACTATCATTCCGTGCAACACACTGGTTAAAAAATCAGTTAACATTTATAGGGTATTTTGAATTAATTGTATTAAAGAAAACTACTTACAAACTGCAAATACATGTTCAACAAAAGGAAAAAAAATACGTACACACATATGATCTTAATCATATAGTTAAAAGGAAATTACTCCCATCGAGTAAAGACAAAGTCAACTTACGTACCCAAGAAGGCAAAAATACAATTTTAGGACAGTAACTTACATGGTTTGAGCTTTTTAGGACATTAATTTTACTCGTTTCAATTTTAGGACCGTAATTTGATAATTTTTGACACATTTAGGACAAATTGCATCGTAATTCGCAATTTTGCCGGAAATTGACGATCGGCGGTTGAAAAATTGGGAAAGTTGGACACATAATATATGACGTGTCGCTTATTTGGCATTTTTGCTTGAGTTGGCAATCCAAATAGGATGAAATTACTTATTTGGCATTATTGTGTATAAATAAAATACAAATATATATATATATATAAATACATATATATACACACACACACACAATACATATATACATATTACATATATAAATCTGATATATATACACACAAATCGCCGCCGCCGCTGCTACCGCCACCGCCACCGGCGGCCAAACCCGCCGAGAGAGAGGCAAAGAGAGAGAGAACCAGAGAGAGAGAGAGAGAGAGAGAGAGAGGGCTGGGGTTGGGGCAGGCTGGGGAGGGGGCGACGGCGGGGCTGGGGAGGGTTGGGGAGGGGGCGGCGGGGCTAGGGAGGGCTGGACTGGGGTTGCGGAGGGCTGGGAAGGGGGCGGCGGGGCTGGGGAGGGCTGGGGAGAGGGCGGCGGGGCTGTGGAGGGCTGGACTGGGGTTGGGGAGGGCTGGGAAGGGGGCGGCAGGGGCTGGGCTGGGGCTGGGGAGGGGGCGGCGGGGCTGTGGAGGGCTGGGCTGGGGTTGGGGAGGGCTGGGAAGGGGGCAGCGGGGCTGGGCTGGGGCTGGGGGCTGCGGAGGGCTGGGCGGGGCTGGGGCGGCAGCGGGCTGAACAGGTGGAGGAAGGGGAAGGGGAAGGGGAAGGGGAAGGGGAAGGGAAAGGGGTGGGGTTGGGGGGCGGGTGGTGGGGGTGGGGGGAGGGGTTGAATTTAATTTTTTTTTTACATTAAAAAATAACTAAATAAATAAATAAATTTATAATAGTAAATCAAATTTTGAAAAAAAATATAAACATTGCCACCTAAGCTTTGTTTTTAAAATTTATTTTACATTAAATCAAAATATTTCCACCTCATCTTGCCAACAATGCATTAAAATGACACGTGTATTTTCCGGCCATTTGTCCTAAATGTGTCAAAAATTGTCAAATTATTGTCCTAAAATTAAAACGAGTAAAATTAATGTCCTAAAAAGCTCAAACCGTGTAAGTTACTGTCCTAAAATTGTATTTTTGCCTACCCAAGAAAAAGGAGGTCTATGTCAAATCATTTTTAATTGATTTTTAAATTTCTAATTACTAGCTAGCACGGTTTTGTGGAAATGGATCTAGTGTTACTCGAGCAAGGGTAAAAAAAAGGAAAATTAATTAATTATGTGCCAAATATTGTCCAATATTACCAAATTACGAAAAGAAAGTTGTTCGCATAGATGGTAGGTACATATGTATAGGAGAACAATGAAAAGTTAATAGGGCATTTGCAATCTAGATATGCATTTTAAGATTTCGCCAACCTTGTTTACAATCCTATTCCACTTATAAAACATACATGCCATTGCCAATGACCATACCCTTGAGACTAAAATTAAGTTCAGCAATGGCAAAGGTCTCAAAAAAACATTGTCTTTGCGTCGCTCTTGTTCTCAATCTCGTGTTTGGTACTCATTCTCTCCCTTCAATTTTCTATCACAAAATAATAATGATGATTTTACACTTCTACATAAAATGCTCCTCGCGTTTTCCAATATCTTTTTGAAGGGTTTTTGTTTAAAAGAATAATCATACCGAATTTACAGTTCTTCCAAAAAGTTCTTGCATTCTCCGATATTTTTTCCAATGGGTATCGCTTGATGCACATGCATTTCTATCATTTATAAAAGTAAATTATCGTTTAATGTTACAATAAAAATTGATATGGAGATATGATGTAACTAACTTGAAATTACTTTTGTTTTCTGTGTAGGTTTTCAAGTTCATGCGGTGCCTTACGATCATAGTTTCTCAAATGAGGCAAGTTCCTGATCCTTCTTCTTCCGATGTTTTTTCCACAAAATTTCTCAAGCATGTTTGTGTGTACAAGAATAGTATAATTCAATCTTAAAGTATTTGTCCTTCATTTTCTTCTTTTTTTTTTAATTATTTCCGTTTTTACTAGGAGAATTATTTTTTCTTATTGAAATTCCATTAAATAGTCTATAGAAAGAATCAAGGAAGGAACTAGAAATTTTTATTTTCCCGGGCAAGAATGATGTTTTACAATATATAAAAATGATATTATCGTTTTGGGTGGTGAGACTTTCATTTTCAATAAAAAAATAAAAGCAAAATATAACTAAATATATGGATTGAGGAGGGACAAGTGCTCTTCCACCACCCACTAGACTCCGTCTCTTTAAAAAAGATTAACCACCATCACTTGTTTTCCGTGCACGAGTTGATTGATCTATTATATGCATTTTTTTCCCCTTTATTTTAATTGTTTTTCCTGCATGTTCTCAGTGTTTGGCGAAGCCTATTGCACCTCAGTATGACGGAGGGATAGTTTTGAATTCGGAATTGAACCAAGGATTGAATGGCTGGACAACTTTTGGAGAAGCAAAAATAAAGCATCATAAATCTGAAGATGGAAACAACTACATCGTTGCTTTTGACAGGAAACTACCTTCTCATAGTTTATCCCAGAAGTTTGATTTGGACAAGGATAAACTTTACTCTTTCTCTGGTACATACATTAATCTTATTTACCTTTATCATAGTAAATTAAAGGAAGCACCAATTTTTTCATAATCTTATTAACCTTTTTGTTGTTTTGGGGGGATTTTTTTGACTTGTGATAATGTATCGTAGCGTGGTTACAAGTGAGCCATGGAAATGCACTGATAGCAGCTGTTTTTAGAACCACAACTGGCAACCACACTGCTGGTTGGGTTATCGCACGCGAGGGTTGCTGGTCCATGCTTAAGGGTGGACTAGTTGTCAATGCTTCTGCCCCTGCCCAACTCTATTTTGAGGTTCTGTCCCTTTACTCCTACGCTCCTATACATACGCGCACATACAAATATATATAATTTTTATACACATATTTATATGTTAAGCGGGAAATTCTTACCCGCACCAGGTTCGGCCACACCGAGACTAATCACATGGCGAGTGTTTTACACTTGATATGTGATTGGTATACAATTTAGGGAAAATGATCAATCATATGACAAGTGTATTAACACTTGCTACATGATTGGATGGGCGCGGCCAAGTCGGGTCTGGGTAAGAATTATGTTAAGCAGTATGGCGACCTGCAAGTCATAAATATTTATGACTGACATAAGTACAAAAAATATGTTTCTGATTTATTAATGGCATCGTATGTTAAATGATCACTTCATTTAAAAGTTTAAATTAACTTTTAGATATGAGAGTTACTAATTATTTATTACCTCTATTACGCCCATGAAACTCTTATCTTTTTCACAAATGGTTGGTGGTGAAATTTGAATAGAAGACTTTTTGTTTCCTTTGGCTCTGATACCGATTTCGAATTGATTAAGAATATTTTTCTCTGTTAAACTTGTATTACAAAAGGTCTCTTCCAATTTCCAATTACTTGCCATTTACCATATAAATGTAGACTAAATATCTTCTTTCCTAGTTTACAATACATTCCTAGAAAAGGCACCAAAATATCTCAATACGATAATAATGAGAAACAATTAATTTTTCATTTTCATTTATCCTGAATATTTTGTCATGGTATTTGGTCATTTAAATTTTTGTTGTTATTTTATCCCACGAAGAAAAAAAAAATCCTACTTTGACTAAAATTATTTTCTCATTCGAATTATGTTGGTTTCTTTTGTAATTCTACAGAGCAACAATACAAAAGTTGATATAAGGGCGGATAGTATCTCATTGCAACCATTTACACATCAAGAATGGAAATCTCATCAAGAACATAACATCGAAAAGGTACAAATTTACACCCCCCTCCCCCCCTCCAAATGGGACATTATATCCCAAATTAAATTTGATTGAATTAGTGCGACTAATATGTAATTGGTGTATGTTTTAGGAAGATTGAGTAATCACATAATAAATGTAATTACCTGGATTCGATTCGTACAACCTAGTCCAGATTAGAATTTTCCAACATGCATATATACACATATAAATACATATCTATTGATAAGATTTTGATTTCCTTTGAAATAAATCAACGCCAACATTTATATATTTCCAGGTTCGCAAGAGAAGGGTGAAGATCCAAGCCACGGACGAGTGGGGCCGACCCATATCCAATGCTACAATCTCCATAAAGCAGGTCCGACCGGACTTTCCCTTCGGCTGCGCCATAAATAGTTACATTACCCAAAACACTGCCTACCAAAATTGGTTCACGTCCAGATTCAGATACACCGTGTTTGAGAATGAGATGAAATGGTAACTCTGACCCACATCTCCGATACCGCAAGTTCTTCACGAAATACAGGAAAAATCGCACTTTTTGCCCCATAACGTATATTGTTACGGATATTATTATTTCTGATCCCATGAACGATTTTTCTGTCAATTATTTAACAAAAATCTCACCCGAGACACATGTGGTTGATAGTCAATGTATTAACACTGTTTTATAGACTAATATAGATACGAAAAAGAACTCGTCTTTGACTTTCAAAAATCAAGACGGACCATATAAAGATATTAACTGCATCCGTCTCAAAATTCATCTATTTTTGTAAAGAGTTAGGGACACTTTTTTGCCATCTCTAAAGTCTGCTCATACACCCGCTAACGCCATGTGCTGTTAGCGTTAATCGTCAATTATTTGACGAAAAATGTTTCACTAAATCAAAAGTGAGAAATTTCGTATACTATGGAACTTTATATCAGAAAATTATAATGTCAGTGATCTAATTTTAACGGGACCTACTTTATGGGACAAAAAAACGTGATTTTCCAACAAAAACACACATCCACTAATGGTGTTCACCACAGGTACGCCACCGAGAAAGCCCCAGAAGCCGAGGACTACTCGGTCCCGGACGCCATGCTCCAGTTCGCCAAGTCCCACGGCATCTCCGTTCGCGGACACAACGTGTTCTGGGACGACCCCAACGGCACCCCCTCGTGGGTCAGAGGACTTTCAGCGAACACCTTGGGTGCAGCCGCCAATCGAAGAATAAACTCCGTGGTGAAACGGTATCAGGGGCAGCTCATTCACTGGGACGTCGTGAATGAGAATTTGCACTTCAACTTCTATGAGAGCAAGCTCGGGAACAACGCGTCCGCCATGTTTTACCAGCAAGCGAACACGATTGACCCCCGTGCGACGCCGTTTCTGAACGAGTACAACACCATCGAGGAGCCCACGGATGGGAAAGTGTCGCCGGCTAAGTATTTGGAGAAGATTAGGGAGATTAGGCAGCAGGGGTATAATGGGCCATTGGGGATTGGGCTGGAGAGCCATTTTCGACTACCAAATCTACCTTACATAAGGGCCGCCCTCGATTCGTTTAAGGCCACTGGATTGCCCATTTGGATTACTGAGTTGGATGTTTCCTCCGGGCCCAACCAGGTATGAACAAATTCAATTTGGAGCTAGAGTTGAGTTTTGTTATGAACCAAGGGCCAATTTGGATGAACGTTTTCTAGAACAAAAATACTTGATATTTTTTTTAGGGGGGCCGGGGGTTGGATTTGTTAGAAAACCTCATTGGATTGTTTTTTGGGAAAAAAAAAAGGAACGTAGTGAGAAAGCATAAATGTGACTTCTTTTTAAGCTAGTCGAAGTAGCATTTGAAAAAATATATTTTAAGATACTTTTAAATTACTATACTCAAAGTACAAATAGTTTATCCTAAGTTTTTACAAATATAAAAATGACAATTATGTTATTCATAAAAAGTGAAAATTAAAATTTAATACATATATATATGGCGACTGATCCCTACAAACCTCAGTTATGTCCCTGAATATTCTAATATGATGTTGTGTAATTGTTTGTTTGGGCAGGTAGTGTACTTGGAGCAGCTTTTAAGGGAGTTTCATGCACACCCGGCTATACAAGGGATGCTGGTATGGGGTGCCTGGAATCCAGAACAAAAATGCTACAGAATGTGCTTGGTCGACAAAAATTTCAATAACTTGCCCACTGGTGATGTCGTTGATAAGGTGCTAAGTGAATGGACTCATAGTGCAGATGATAAGCTTCAAGTAACCACGGATGCTGATGGATTTTTCGAAAACTCACTCTTTCATGGTGAATATGAAGTCAAAATCACCCATCCTACGAGACTAACATCATCAACCTTGCAAAAGATTAATGTGTTGCCAAATGAGGAACATGGCCCGTTGCATCTCCAGATTAAGGCATAAATTTGGCCAAAAGCTAACAAATTTACCGTGAACCAATTATATGAGAAGCGCCATATTTATCGCGTGATAATTGGTTACTCTTTTTGTAGCTAGTACCAATCATATAGCGAATGGAATCACACAATGTATGATCAGTTGATTATGAATGTAGATCGTCTATTAAATAACAAAGTAATATTAATTTATGTCTTGACTTTTAGTATGCTGCTTTAAAGGTAGATATTGCCTAGTAGTAATATTATTTTAGTTTTCCTCAAAAGTCAAAAAAAAAAAAAAAACAAAATAATCGCTTTAATATCTGTTATTTATGTCCGACTTAATGTTGTTACCCACTACATGCCTTGTTTGTTGATATTAAGACTGCTGGACTTCATTTGATTTTTATACAAGTGTTGTTCAGGTTATTTTTCTAAGAATCTATCTTTTTGAGTCCTTGTGTTCAAACATTTAGAAGAAAATCATTCAGTAGCAACAATTTGGTGTACTTTAAAGAAGCTATCAAAATTTTTCCTTTTTTTTTAAAGAAACAAGATACTAAAAATTGGATACAATGCCTTAATTGAGTTTCATTTGCTTTTTAAATATAATAAATATTTGAAATACTTTTTCAACTGTTGAAAAAGAAAATGAATAAAATATTAATTTAAAACTTTTTGGAAATGCCTTAAGTGCATAAGTTCCAAACTAACTAAATGTTACTATACGTACAAACTTCTAGATAAGCTAATCTTACCTCGATAACCATTCAAGTCTCACATGTCTAATTGTTGTTACCTAGTCTATAATCTATATATATATATATATATATATATATATATATATATATATATAATTCAGAAGTCTTGAAACTATCCAAGTAAGGTATATGTGGATAGTTTCATTTAATTCTATTTTGTCACATATGAAATTCAAACACTTTTTTTTATAAATTTAAAAGAGTATATTTGTTTTTAATGTTTATCCAAAAGAATTCAACAATTATCAAGTATTTAAACAACGTTGGATTAAAATTTAATTCAAATAAAATAAAAAAATTAATATCTTATTTACAATATTTATCATTTACTTTAATAATAATTAAAAATTTTGATTCTCCATAAATTTTTTTAAAAACTTCACTGCCTTAATTATCCAAAACTAATATTGAAATCGAACATATTCTAGTATTTAACCATTTTTGTAATACATTTATTTATCGATTTATGTTATAAAAAATTAATTTATTGTTTTATCGAATTATTTTTTATAATAGAAATTATAAAAACATATACAAAAAACTCTATTTCCCATGACTTAGCACGAGACTAAATACTAGTATGATTATAAAATGTATTTGATGCAGGTATGCTTTGGTGCGACCACGTGGCGAAGCTTTGTGGCTCCGGTGATGTGTGTTGTTGCCCACCTGTCAAGAGGGAGGAGCAAATGTGAGTCTACCTGGTATTGCCCCGACGTAGGCTCTCCGACGCTCAAGCTAACTTTTTGCTAAAAATGGGCAAAGAAGGAAGAAGGAAGAAGGAAGAAGATCAACAATGCTTTTTTCTTAGTAGCTAAGCGAGTTTAAGAGTGGTAGGATGTTCTTACTTTTCTTGAGCTTAGAAGGCCTTTTTATATAAAAGTAGCCTTAATGTGATATGGTTCATGAGAGTTGGTCACTTGGATTGATGCGTATAGTACAAGTGAACGTGTCTTTTGTCCTACTTAGTACCCCCCATGATGGCTAGGCCACTACTTCATTAATGGGAATTAGCCTTTGCATTTAATGCATGTATCGAACATTTAATACCAAGGATTACACTTATGAGGGACCATTTAAGGTACTTGGGATTGACATAGACTGGACGTCCTTTCAGTGCGTGTTTGGTGGTAGCCAATGGCCACATCTGACAAGGTCATTGGAGATCCTAGTTAGAGTGCCAAAGGCTATACTTTCATGGACCATATGGCCTATGTCCTCGAACGGGGTGCCTTCCCTCGATAGTGTTCTTCTTTATTGCTTGCATCGAGGTGATCCATCGCGCCTAGGATCTAGTCTACTAAGTGGGACCCATCACCGAGGACATTCTTTCTCGAACAACAAGGTAGGCCTAGGGAATTGTTCCCCTTCGTGGATCTTAGTCTGCTCAAGGGCCTCATGGTCAAGCGAAAAAATGTTGATGTGCTTCAGTTGCTCATCCAATGGTCACATCTAACAAGGTATGATTGGCAGTTTACTTTATCTTACTGCGAGTCGCCCTAGTATTGTGTATGAAACGGCTATTTGTGCTCGATTCCAATCATGTCCCAAGGAATCTCACCTAATAGCAGTAAAATAGATTCTTTGCTACCTAAAAGGACTACCAGGCATGGACTATGGTACCCTGCATCCAGCTATTTTGATCTAGTTGGTTTTGCAGATGCTGACTATGTAGGTTGCAGAGTTGATAGAAAAAGTACCACTGGAACATGTCAATTCCTCGGTGAATGCCTTGTTAGTTGGTCTTGTAAAAAACAAAGCGTGGTAGCATTCTCAACCAATGAGGTGGAATATATGGCACTTGAGAGCTATTGCACCCAAGTTCTATGGATGAAACAAATGCTAAAAGACTTCGGACTTAACTATGGTATCGTACAGCTGTATTATAAAAATACCTCTGCAATCAATATTTCAAAGGATCCAGTAATTCATTCTCGCACAAAACACATAGAAATACGTCATCTTTTATTGCGAGACCACTCTCGGAAAGGTAATGTAGGTATTCTTCATATTGACACCAATGAGCAAATAGCTGATATTTTTGCAAACCTCTTTCCGAGGAAATGTTTACCTATCTAAGGAAAAAATTGCTCATTTATGATACATAATCCTATTTGATATATATATATATATATATGTGTGTGTGTGTGTGTGCGCGCGCATAAATATATATTACCCTGTATTAATGTTTACAATTATACCTTAAGTTACTAAATATATATATATACACACACACCTATACGTATGTAATAAATATACCTTATTTAATGTATATATATTAAATAATCTATGTACCTTATGACCTATTAGTAATTTGGAGGGGCAGCGTGGGCTACGCGGCTGAGAGAAGGAGCAACGGTGGTGGTGGAGGAGTTGGGAGAGATGGCGGGGATGGAGAGAACGGTGGCGGAGAAAAGAGGATGGGGCGGCGAGTGGCGTTGAATCTAAGTCGGAGAGGAGTAATATACTAAAAAACACAAAAAAAAATCAAAATTTATAGCATATAGTAATAGAATTGACGTTTGGACCACAATATATAAGGATTTTTATTTTTTTTAAGTGGGGCCCAATAACAAATAGAACTCAAATTTATAATTTTTTTCAATATTTACTACACGATTAATATGATTTTGAAAATTTTAGAGGGGTATTGGACCCAACTAAGAAACATGTGCCTCTGCCCATGCGAACAAGTTGACTCATGACAATCCCAGTATGTTTAAGGATGAAAATTTGGCCATATGAGAAGCGGCACACACTATCATTCAGTACAAACCTGTTAATTTCTTCATCAAATGAACTTGTAACTCAACAAATATGAACTATCTAATTAAAAAAAACATCCTTTAGGTATTAAGGAAGCCTTGAAGTCCAAAAACATATTTTTCAATTGTTCAAACTCAGTTAAATTAACCTATATAATTCTCTAGCATAAAACTTCACATTCGTAAATTCTACAACTACATATTAAAATCAGCCAGGATCATCACACTGAGAAACAAAAACACAAACAACATAAGTAGGCAACCACAATCTAAATTCATAAGTACAAATAAAATATAGTATAAATATAACTAATCCGAGATCAATAACAAGAATAACCTGCCAATTGAGTTAAATATTCATATACAGGGAACATGTTATGCAAGAGAATTGCGACAATAGAAAAACCTAAAATGCAAAAGAAGATGAGTGGAAATGACGGCGAAGAGAAATTGTTCAATATGCAATTTAGAGGCTTCAGGCTTGTCTCAATTCCCGTCATTGTTATATAAGTAACTGTTTGTAAAAAGTGATTCAAGAAATCATAAAACAAATATTCTTTGTTCTTTCATGGATGATCAATGGGTCTAGTTATAAATTGTCACCCGTGTTTTGTGACCCAAAAAAAAACAGCACTTTGAATAAAATTTGACATGCTAAAATTGTAAATTGGAATACATTTGCTGCTAAATTTTGGAAACTTGACCACAAAAATGGGAATATGACACATTGGCAAGCTGCGATCAAACAGGGCCAATACTCAGAGACGTGCATAGACAAAAATAAAAATAAAATAAAATAAAATTAAAATTAAAATTAAAATTAAAACAGAACAATTGGTTCCCCCATAAATTTTTAATGAGTTAAATTTATAAAACCCCTTGTATTAAGCCTAATTAGCATAAAACCCCCTTATGTTATAAAAATTTGTCTTAAAACCCTCATATTTTTTAAAATTAGTACTCCACCCCTTCAAGCCATTTTCTAAAAATTTTAGCATGAAGTGCCAATTTTATCCCTCATTAAAATTTGAAGAATAACATCACATTTTCTCTCATTTCCTACCAAAATATTCCTATAGAAAATAAAAGAGTGGAAAATCAATTTGGAAACAACAAATTTCTAACATTCGAAATTTCCTAAATATTTACTATCGATTTGCAAGATACGTTACAAACAGATACAAAATAAAGGGTTCGTCTTGCTAATTTTTAGAAACAAAGGATTCACCTTGATAATTTTTAAAAATAGAAGGTTCTCCTTGCTAATTTTTAAAAATAGAGGGTTCACTCTGTTAATTTTTAAAAATACAAGGTTCAATTTCAAAAGGTTAAAAGAGCAATTTTGCATGCCTAAAACATGATCCTACACACAAAAACCGCTCGTGTGACTTAAATCGTCGGTGGAGGGTCTTTTTTGATAAATTTACATTTCATACGGTCTTTTATACTAATTTTTATTTCACATGATTTTTTGGTTTAATTGGCACTAACATGGGGGAGTCCTGTGATAAAAACCCAATTTTAATATTACAAAGACTTATCTTGTGGAATTTGAAAATTACAACTACACCCTTTGTCTATGTGGTGGTGGAGAAATAAGAAAGACCTTTTGTTTCCAGTAATCCTTCTATGTTCCGGCGGTGACTCCGATTGGGGGGGGGGGAGAGGGGTTAATGGTGGTGGTGGGGAATAAGGAAGAAGAATGAAGAATAAAATGTAAAACCAAAAAAAAAAAACAAACTAAAGGATAAATTTTTTAAACTATAATATATTGTACATTTATAATATTTTTAGATTTTTTTATTTGATTGTTTTGTTGTATTGTAAATAAAACAAAATATTTATTTTTGAAGATTGTTAAAATAAAAATATAATGGATTTTATGTTGTAAATCTATAATTTAAAATTTAACAAAAGATGGGCTTATTAAAAAATATATATATATAATGATACCTTTTATGTTATTTTAAAATTTTAACAAATTAAAGAGACTTATTTATAATATTTGATAAGTATAATCAAATTTATAAAAAAGAATAGAATATAATAATCAATATACTTTTAGGGGCATATAAATCAATTAATCACTGTTTTAAAGTCAAATGGTACCAAAATGCATGCACAAATACAGTTGAAGCGCTTGCTGGTCACTCCATTGTCGAGGGAAATAGCGTAATGTTTTAAAAATTATGGAGAGTTTTTGGCCTATTTTAAAACACCATTTTAGCATTTTCGACAAACCACAATGGTGGGCTATAGAATTATCCCATTATCTTATCGTATTTATTGATTAGCAATTTTATTTAGAGAGTATTTGACTAAGTTTATAAACTTTTCAAAATATTTTATAGGATGTTTGAGGACTTATAATAAGCCCCTCAAGAGTGTTTGCTAATTTTTTTTTTTAAGTAAATGAGCTTATAAACTCAAAAAATACGCTCTGAGGAACTTATAAGTTTAAAAAAAAAGTACGTTCTCTCAACATTTTTTGAAAACAATTATAAGTTGTCTAATGCTAACAACTAAAATAAATAAATGCCTTTATTTTTTCAATATTATATTTTTACCATCCCTAAAAATATTTATTTATATAAAATTAATTTTACTTTATTTTTTCAATCATTATTACAGTTAAAAAATTTATAAGCTCTCATTTTTATTAAATAAAGTTACAACTTACAAGTTCCAAAAATATTTTATAAAATATATGATCTTATTTTATCCAAATACTTCAAGAATATTTTTTAAAATAAAATGTAGGAGTTTATTACTTTTAAAAAAACATGTTATAAGCTCTGGCTCTTCGCAACATGATGTTATCTTTCTTTGTATCATGCCAAATATTTTATTTGCACTTGCGTTATATTATGTGAATTTTTATTTATGTAAAATATTTAAACTTTTAGAAATCTAAATATAAAAAGGCAAAAAACAAAAACCGCAATAACGGTAAAAACAAAAACAGAAAAATAACGATATTATTTTAAATGGAAACTCTCTCCACCCCTCGAAAAAAACAAAAAGTAAAAACAAAAAGAAACTTCCAGCGACGCTCCTCCTCCCCAAACAAACATGCCCTGCTATGGCTGTTGCTCGTTTTTGCCGCCATAGCCTACTCTGCTCAACTCAATTTCTGTTTATAAAAACTTCATAATATTTTTACTCCACCAATTTTTTTCTTCTACCTGGGAAAAATTACTGGAAAATCCTGATGGACCAGGCGAGATTTCAGATTCTTCTGCAAGTAGCTTCAGTGTATTTACTTAAAACCAGGTTTAGTTTTAGTGCTTGTTTGGTGCTGGATTTGTATGATATATTCAGTTTTTTATTCATAAAACTGTTTGTTGTCACATGGCTTAGCTTTGGTGTTGATCTGCTTGCTGATTCAATTATTCGCGGCTGATTCTGTTTAATATTGAGTTATTTTTGTGCCTTTTTTGTACTGTTAAGTATCGGTGGGAATACATTATTTTACGGCGGTAATAATGCTTAAGCAAATTATTGCCCGCAATTTCCGGTTTGTGTCGCTGTTCTTAATTAATTGTGAACATGGGTTTGTTTTGAGTTTTTTAAATTAGAATTTAGAGCTAGTAGCCACTTTACCTAATCCTACACTTTTACTTGTTTATTTTTTCCCCCTAAATTTTTGCACTATTTTAGAAGTACCTGTCAGTAAATATCATAGTTTGAATTTGAGTTATTATGACACCCATGGCCCGATACATTCATTGCAATGAAGTAGATAAAATGAAAAGTGAAAAAAATATATATGTGTGCTTTCAGAAAGGAAGAAGAAGCCCGTTTCATTTCTGAAAGGAAAAAAAAAAATGGGGCATTCTGAGAATCGAACTCAGGACCTCTCACACCCAAAGCGAGAATCATACCACTAGACCAAATGCCCTATTACTTGTGCTTAATTTGTTTTTGTGTTGTTAATTTTCCTTTATGAGTTTGCTTCATGATTAGAGTCTATATACAAGTCTCTTAGATTGGTAGATGTGGACTTAGGTGCTCCAGACAAAATTAATTGCCTATGACTTATTTGAACCTGTTGAAAATCCGATAATGCTTATTAAGAATATGTTGGTTTTTTTCAATTATGCTATTAGCACATCCATGAAAGTTCGCCAAACAATGAGTTGCATTTAGACCTTTAATAAACTAATTATTTTGAAAATAAAAGATCGATACATTATCCTATACACATATTTTTCAAACTGTCTGGACCTCTACCCATGCCACCGATCACATTCTTGCTGGATTTTTGTTTGTTCATTTTAGCATTAGTTATGTGCATATCATGTTGATTTTACTTTCACAGTTGAAGTACATATATTGTTAAATGAAGCCTCGTTTCCGAATCTCATTCCATTTTTATCTCCCCACGAAGAGGTTCAACATGATGATTCTTTGATGATCCTATCTTGATCATGCTCAATTACAAGATATTGTCCTCTCAATCTCTCAATCTTGTAGTTCTTTGTGCCTGTCCTCCTCTTTTGGCTTAAAGATGAACAAAAGTTTATCAAATTCTTCAATAGAATTTTCTTTCTCAATTTGTTCTCGATTTACTTCTGGGCTTCGATGTAGTTATTGATTTCCCTTGTTTGGTTTCCTTGATATTGAATCAGCTACTTCCTAACTCTTATTCAATTAGACTGTGTTTATTCATCATATTTATATCTGACTTAACCAAAAAAATATCTGAGAATTTTTCTTGTCGCCTTGTGTTAGGAAAACTCGGGTAATTTTCCACTCAAGTTACAACTAGTGAATTGTACTGATTCGATAATTTCCAGGAAAGACTACTGAGCAGTCTCCTAAGACAAAATTATCATTCCAAATAAATTCCCAGGAAAGGCTGGAGGGGTCACAAATGGTCCCACTTAAAACCCAGTCTCCTAGACAGAACTTACTTGCACAGTATATTATCACAACCTAAACCCGACAAATAAATATTGAATACTATACTAAAATCGAAAAGAAACAAATCAAATACGGAATAACTAAAAGAGATAAGGAAAGAACACACCCGAAAAATTGATAACGGAGTTCGGCCAATTTTGCCTACGTCTCCGAGCACTACTCACGCAGCCTGCTCTTTTAATTTGGGAGAAGAGAATACAAATTTTGGGATGATAAACTAGGAAGGGAAAGAATCCTTTTATAGCATTAAGGAACTTCCCATTTTCCTTAACTAAGCAATGTGGGATAAAGAAATTAAGCCAAAACATAACAAATCTCCACCTTGGCACAATTTCTGGTCCCACCAAATGCAAATCTTCTCAATCAAACAAAAAACGGTCTTCGTAGTTCTTCCAATTTGCGCCTTCAGGCGCCAACTCAAATATGCAGGATATTGACCAAATCTAAACAATGTTTAAACTTGACTTTTGTCACCACCTTGGCTATCATATCTGCAGGATTCTCCGTAGTCCGAATCTTTTGGAGAAGTATCTCCTCTTCTTCGAGAATTTCCCGCACAAAGTGATAGCGAACATCAATATGCTTCGTTCTTGCATGAAAAACTTGGTTCTTTGCTAAGTGAATAGCACTCTGACTGTCACAAAACACCTCAACGTGTTTCTGACCAACTCCCAAGTCTTTTAGCAATCCTTGAAGCCAAATTGCCTCCTTCACAACTTCTGTAATTGCCATATACTCTGCCTCTGTTGTAGACAAAGCCACTGTTGACTGCAAAGTAGACTTCCAACTAATTGGCGCCTTGGCTAAAGTGAACAAGTAGCCAGTTGTAGATCGCCGCTTATCCAAGTCACCTGCATAGTCAGAATCACAATATCCAACTACGCATTGACCAAGTGATTCATCCCGCTCAAACACTAAGCCAACATCTACAGTACCTTGAATATACTGTAGAATCCATTTCACAGCTTGCCAATGAACCTTGCCTGGATCATGCATATATCTACTCACAACATCAACTGCCTGTGAAATATCGGGTCTCGTACACACCATTGCATACATCAAGCTTCCAACTGCATTAGCATACGGGACTTTCGCTATGTATTCTCGTTCTTCATCTGTCTTTGGAGATAACTGGCTGTTAAGCTTCAAATGAGGAGCAAGTGGAGTACTTACAGGTTTGGTATCTTCATTCATACCAAAACGTTGTAATATCTTCTTCAAATACTGCTTCTGTGTCAGCCAAAGCTTGCCTCTCTGTCTATCCCTACTTATCTCCATGCCGAGAATCTTTTTGGCTTCTCCCAAATCCTTCATCTCAAACTCTTTACTCAACTGAGCCTTCAATTTGTCAATTTCAACTTGACTCTTTGATGCTATCAGCATATCATCAACGTACAAGAGTAGGTAGATGTAGGACCCATCTTGAAGTCTGCGCAAATACACACAGTGATCGTATTTGCTTCTTGTGTACTTCTGACCCATCATAAACTTATCAAATCGTTTGTACCATTGTCTCGGTGATTGCTTCAATCCGCACAACGATTTGTTAAGTTTACAAACCCAATTTTCTTTACCAGCAACTTTGAATCCATCTGGCTGAGACATATAGATTTCCTCCTTCAAGTCACCGTGTAGAAACGCGGTCTTAACATAAAGTTGAGCTAGCTCCAAATTCAACTGTGCTACCAAGGCCAACAAAATTCTAATGGAGGAATGTTTAACAACTGGAGAAAATACCTCATTATAATCAACTCCCTCCTTCTGAGCATAGCCTTTAGCTACCAATCTTGCCTTGTAGCGAATATCATTCTTGACAGGAAATCCTTCTTTCTTTGCAAATACCCATTTGCATCCAATTGCTTTCTTGCCTTTTGGTAACTGTGTCAACTTCCATGTCTTGTTCTTCTCAAGAGATTGCATCTCTTCTTCCATTGCATCTTTCCATCTACCATTTTCTGAACTTCGGATGGCTTCTGGAAAGGTAGATGGGACTTCATCAACAACTGGAAGTGCATAAGCTACCATGTCAACAAAACGAGCAGGTTACTGAATTTCTCGTCTTGTCCTTCTAACAGCAATTGAATCTGGCTGCTGTTGAGGTTCTTGGGTCGGAACCTCTTCCTCATCTGACTCTTCTTCTGCCATGGGAGAGTCACTAATGGTGCTTTTTTCTGGGCTCACCATTATCTGTTCAAACTCCACCTGCTTCTTCGTACACTCCACCTGCTGTGGAGTATCATCAATTCCTTCTTGAGTTACCTTATGCAACATAGCAGATTCATCAAAGGTAACATCCCTGCTGATGATGGTCTTCTCTGCCTCTAGACACCAAAGGCGATATCCTTTAACTCCAGCATTGAAGCCCATAAACAAAGCTTTCTTTGCTCGTGGATCCAACTTTGATTCATTTACATGATAATATGCAGTAGAACCAAAAACATGCAAAGAATCATAATCTGTTGTAGGTTTCCCGGACCATAGCTCTAAAGGAGTCTTGCAATCTATTGCGGATGACGGCAAACGATTTACGAGATGTTGAGCATATGTCACAGCCTCAGCCCAAAACTTTCTGCCTAACCCAGCATTAGCCAGCATACAACGAACTTTCTCCACTAGTGTTCTGTTCATACGCTCCGACACCCCATTCTGTTGTGGTGTTTTTTTGACTGTGAAGTGCCGAACTATGCCAAACTCTTGGCATGCCTCCAGGAAAGGATCACTCTTGTATTCTCCACCGTTGTCTGTTCAGAGAACTTTGATCTTTCTTCCAGTCTGATTCTCAACTTGAGCTTTCCACTTAAGGAAAACTCCAAGCACTTCATCCTTCTTCTTCATAGTAAACACCCATACTCTTCTGGAAAAATCATCAACAAAAGTGACAAAATAATGTCTACCTCCAAGAGATGGAGTCTTGGCAGGTCCCCATACATCTGAGTGCACATAATCCAAAATACCCTTGGTATCATGGATGGCAGTGCCAAATTTCACTCTTCTTTGTTTTCCCAGAACACAATGCTCACAAAATTCTAATTTGCAAGTCTTCGTACCTTTCAACAATCCTTTCTTAGCAAGAATTTGCAAGGATTTTTCACCAGCATGTCCCAAACGCATATGCCACAGCTTTGTCGCCTCTGCATCCTTCTTGCTACTAGATGTTGCAGTTGCTACTGTCCCAACCACTGTACTACCTTGATAGTAATACAGATTATTCTTTCTCTACGCCTTTCAACATCACAAGTGCTCCTGAAGTTGCTTTGAGAATTCCATCTCGCATCATCACAACTAGGCCTTTTGACTCTAAGGCCCCCAAAGAGATGAGATTCTTCTTCAAATTCGGAACGTACCGTACATCTTTCAAAACTCTTGTAGATCCATCATGATTCCGCAGCTTGATTGAACCTATCCCAACTGTTTTACATGGATTGTCATTGCCCATGTAAACAACTCCACCATCACGTTCTTCAAAATCAAAGAACCACTCCCGGATAGGAGACATATGGTAGGTACAACCGGAATCCAAAATTCACTCGTCTGGATGGGATGTTGAAGGTGATACCACCAAAGAGACATCTGACTCTGCATCACTTTTGCATTCTGCAACATTTGCATCTTGCTGAGCCTTCCTTTTATTCTTCAACTTTGGACAGTCTTTCTTCCAGTGCCCTTTTTCATGACAGAAAGCACACTCATCTTTGGCAACTCTGCTCTTCGATTTTGATCTTCCTCTTCTTCCCTTTGACTGGCTCTGCTGACGACCTCTCGCCACTAATGCTTCATCTGTTGTAGCTACTTTGTTTCTCATTTTATCTTGTTTTCTCAATTCATGACTATACAATGCAGAACATACAGCATCTAAAGATACATTCTCCTTCCCATGAAGTAAAGTAGTTTCTAAGTGTTCAAATTCATCGGGAAGAGATGACAACAGCATCAAAGCCAAATCTTCATCTTCAAATTTTACATCTAAGTTTAACAGGTCTGCTACTAATTGTTGAAACAAAGTGATGTGATTATTCATAGTAGTACCTGGTTGATAATCAAACCGGAACAACCTCTTGTTCATAAGGAGCTTATTCTGACCACTCTTTTTCAGAAATTTCTCCTCCAACGCCTTCCACAATTTATGTGTAGAAGTCTCGTTCTTGAATGCATACTTCTGCTCTCTGGACAGGCACGATCGAATTGTTCCGCATGCTAACCGATTTATGATACTCCAATCCTTATCTTCTATATATTCTGGTTTCTTTTCTTCAATGGCAATGTCAAGACCCTGTTGGAAAAGGGAGTCCATGACCTCGCCTTGCCACATGCCGAAATGACCAGTACCGTCAAATATCTCTACCGCCAACTTCAAACTTGACATTGGAAACCTTGGCCATGAGGACGAGGAAGCCGATGTCCCTTGTGTCATATTTGATGTAACACTATTTGTTGGTGGAACTTCTGACGCCATTACAGACTCGAATGATAGTATTCAATATAAACAATATTACAAACAGACCTAGGACGAACCTTCGGCTCTGATACCACTTGTTAGGAAAACTCGGGTAATTTTCCACTCAAGTTACAACTAGTGAATTGTACTGATTCGATAATTTTCAGGAAAGACTACTGAGCAGTCTCCTAAGACAAAATTATCATTCCAAATAAATTCCCAGGAAAGGCTGGAGGGGTCACAAATGGTCCCACTTAAAACCCAGTCTCCTAGACAGAACTTACTTGCACAGTATATTATCACAACCTAAATCCGACAAATAAATATTGAATACTATACTAAAATCGAAAAGAAACAAATCAAATACGGAATAACTAAAAGAGATAAGGAAAGAACACACCCGAAAAATTGATAACGGAGTTCGGCCAATTATGCCTACGTCTCCGAGCACTACTCACGCAGCCTGCTCTTTTAATTTGGGAGAAGAGAATACAAATTTTGGGATGATAAACTAGGAAGGGAAAGAGTCCTTTTATAGCATTAAGGAACTTCCCATTTTCCTTAACTAAGCAATGTGGGATAAAGAAATTAAGCCAAAACATAACACCTTGGACTATACAAATTTAACCAAGTATACTTAAATGGAACATGAACTCCAGAATCTGCATGGCTAGTAATAATTGCATTGGTACTTCTGCATTATACATATTTTACAAAAGCTTGGTGGGTGACCTACCTGCTTCTATATGCTGCTATCTCTTTAATTAAAGCTAGAAAGGTGTGTCTGAGATTCTGAGTTTGAATTGGTTTTGATAAATGATGATTTGCTGCCCTTCCTAGATGACTTTGGTGCCCATAAATAAGAGTTAGAGGCGGGAAAAAAAGGTGATTGACTTTGGTGCTCATAAGTTTAATTTATAAATAAGAGTTATGGAGGGGAAAAAAAGGTGATTGAAAAGGAATTAACTAGTTTAGAGGTGGGGCATTCCGAGAATCGAACTTGGGACCTCTCGCACCCAAAGCGAGAATCATACTACTAGACCAAATGCCCTGTTTTGCATGCTAATTGTGTTGTTGCATGATTAAGAGGATGTTAGGCAATTCTGGTGAACCATGTAAAATCACTTTGTCAGTTTTATTATGTCGCACGTTATTTTTGTTGTTTATGTTTTCGTGATTTGTTCGAATTCCTAATAAAGGATATCTGGGTCTGGAAATCTTGAACATCTTATAGGATTTTCCAAAGTGTATGTTAAAATTTATTGCCTTCAGTTTCCAGTTTGTGTAGATATTCTTATTTAATTCAGAACATGGGGTTGTTTTGAGGTATTTAAATTAGAATTTGAGCTAGTTGCCACTTTATCTAATGCTTATACATTTACTTGCTTAGGTGTTTTCTCTTTTCTTTTTCTTTTTTTTCCCCTCAAATCTTTTGCAGTATTTTAGAAGTACTTGTCAGTGAATATCATAGTTTAATTTGCGGTATCCTATGCTAATAATTGGAATTTGAGTATTGTGAAGTACATGGCTTGATACACTCATTGCAATGAAGTCGATAAACTGAAAGTGAAAAAAAGAAAAACTTGTAGTGTATGAAAAGAAGAAACACATCTCATTTCTGAAAAGTAAATGAAATAAGAATAGAAATCTGGGGCATTCCGAGAATCGAACTCGGGACCTCTCGCACCCAAAGCGAGAATCATACCACTAGACCAAATGCCCTGTTGTTCTTGCTTGGTCTGTTTTTGGTTGTTGAGTTTGTGTTATGAATTTCATATGATTATAGTCTATATACAAGTCTCTAAAATTGTTAGGTGTGGACTGTGGACTTAGGTGCTCTGGACAAAATTAATTGCCTATGCCTCCTTTGATCTGTTGAAAATCCAATAGTGGCTTCCTAAGAATATGTGGGTTTCTCTCAATTGTGTTATTAGGACAACCATGAGTTAGATTTAGACCTTTAATACATTAACTATTTTGATAATAAAAGATAAATCTATCAGTTCAACAGGCAGATATTTTTCGAAATGTCTAGACCATGTGTCATGAAGTGGCCCATGCCATTGATCACTTTCTTGTTGGAGTCCTTTTGTTCATTTTAGCAGTAGTTATGTGCATATCATGTTCATTTTACTATTCATTGAAATGCTTTGTTGTTAAGTAGTAGCATATTGGCTTCTCAATCTTCTTGTTGTTTATGCCTGTCCTCCTCTTTTGGCTTAAACTTGAACAAAAGTCTATTGAATTCTTCCAAAAAATTTTCTTTCTGAATTTTGCTCCAGTTTACTAATGGACTTCAATGTAGTTATAAATTTCTCTAGTTTGGTTTCTTTGATACTGAAACAGCATCTTCCCAACTCTTGTCCAAATAGACTGTTTATTCATCATATTTGTATCTTATTTTACCCAGGGATATCTAACAATCTTTCTTACCATTGGGCTGTACAAATTTACCAATATAAATAAGTGGAACCTAGACTCTAAAATCTGTATGGCTAGTAATAGTTGCATTGGTACTTCTGCATTATGCGTACTTTACAGAAGCTTGTTGGTTGACCTAACTGCCTCTATATGCGCTATCTCTTTAGACTTTAATTAAAGATTTCTAAAATGGAGTCTCCAAGTTTGGATTGGTTTCGCAAATAAAGATGATCTGCTCTTCCTAATTGACTTTGGTGCCATAAGTTAATTTAAAAATTAGAGTTGTAGGAGAGCAATAGTGAAAATAAGGTATTAACTATGCTTGGGGGAGCATTCCGAGAATCAAACTTGGGACCTCTCGCACCCAAAGCGAGAATCATACCACTAGACCAAATGCCCTGCTATATAAACCAATTGTGTGTGTTGCATGATTAAGAGGGTGTTTGAGTGAGCTTATAAGCTCTTTGAAATATTTTACAAAGTGTTATGGTAAAATTTTTGTGAAAGTGGCTTATAAACTTTAAAAATAAGACGGCAGGAGATTATAAGCTCCTTTAAAATAATTAAGGTATTTCAAGCGTATTTCTGAGGTATTAACAAATGACTTTATTTTTGATCATATTTGTTACACCATTTTCTATTAAGTCACGAGATCTTATTTTTTATTAACACTTTAAGTTCTTATGTTTAGATTAAGTTATAGCATCTTTATAAGTTCTAGATTATCTTATAAGATCTGAGAGTTTAGATAACACTAGACCGGATGCCCAATTGTTTTTGCTTAATCTGTATTTATGCTGTTCATTTTTTGTTATGAGTTTTGCTCCAGGTTTAGAGTCTAGATACAAGTCTTGTAGATTGGTGGATGTGGAGTTAGCTGCTCCAGACAAAAATAATTGCCTATATCTCCTTTGAACCTGTTGAAAATCCGATAATGGCTTTGGTTTTTCTCAATTGTGTTAGTAGCGCATCCATGAAAGTTCAGCAAACAATGAGTTGGACTTAGACCTTTAATAATTAATAGACTTAGTATTTTGAAAATAAAAGATTGATACGTTATCCTATAGGCAATATCTTCCAAACTATCCTTTAACCGTAGGATGATTAGGTCGTGCCATTTTACTGTACTGGGTGCCTACTGAGTGGTTTCTTATTTCATTTGTCAATGCTGATGTACACCATTTGTAACTTTAAATGCTACAAAGGCAAATACATATGGTAAAGAAGCATTTTGAAATTTCACTACCAGTCAACGAAGTATCTTGATATTTTTGCGTTTTGTGTTTTACATGTTTTCATAAGCTCTTGATCCTGACTTCCGGGACCAAATCCACGAGATCTTACCTATACCTATGTGTAATTAATTCAGTTCTGACCTGATGCGGAAACTGAGACAATTTGTTATAGGTTTACTTTTAATCTCATAGATTTAAATGTCAGGAATTATTTGCAGCTAATATTTTCCTTTTCTATAGCTTGATATCTGAGTCATTTTATCAGTTGTGAAGATAAATTAGAAAAAGCATAATTCATTAATGCTTTTTATTTTTTATCTTCCGCAGGATCTACCAATGATTCGATTTCTGCTTGTGCTTCATTTGCTTGGTGAAATACAAGATTGCACGTATGGTATTCAATTTTTTAACTCAACATGTTTGTTATGGCTGCTGCTAATACTTTGGTTCTATGTCGTACCAGTCAAAGCTAAGGTTTTCAAAATTAATTTTGTAAGAACAACCTTACATTGGTCACACAATGACTTAATGCCTTAATTTTTTATTCTTTATTTGCCCTAGTAGCCTAAAAAAAATAAAAATTGAATAACTACAGGATTTGTAAGTTCCTCAAAATTGATTGGGGCATTCCGAGAATCGAACTCGGGACCTCTCGCACCCAAAGCGAGAATCATACCACTAGACCAAATGCCCACTTGTTGATTATTGCTACCGGATCACATCACAAATACTAATGAAAACATGTTATCTGTTAGGAGTCAAAGCTTTAATATTTAACACTTCTGTTGGAAGATTTAATTAGCAAGTCTTGAATGGTGTGATCTATGCTTTTGTCCATGATTTTTGCGGTACTGCTGATGCAATTTCAGCGTATACAGAAGACTGACAGTGCAGGTTTTAGATAGGTATAGTTTCTTGCCTCTCCTTGTTTTGATTCCGATGTGCCCTCTTGTTTGTTTCCTGTTGGACCCTCTAAGGTTGATTCGTTCTAAGCTGATAGTGTTGATTTAAGTGTAGTCCGAGAGATTTGGATCATTGGATCTGTATCCTGTTGCTAGGTGGGAAGCTGTGTTCTAAGTTTTTCTCACATACGCCATGTCGGTACTGAAGTTACAAAGTGAAAAAAACATGTGAATTTAAATCAGAATACTGCTGCTGCTTGTTCCACTTCTAATTTTAGTTATTTATTGTTATTGTTTCACTCTTTTGGCTTCTGTGGTATTGCTTTAAAGCAGCTATTTTAATGTGTGTTGAAATCAGTTTTGACAAAATGGAGACAAAAGGGGAAAGAAAATGGACATGTTATGGGGGTATTCCAAGAATCGAACTCGGGAACTCTCATACCCAAAACCAGAATCATACCACTAGACCAAATGCCCGGTTGTTACTTTTTCCAAACCTGATTATATTACGTTTTCCAGTCAGACCTTTAATATGTAATGTTTCTGTGCAAAGTTTTCTTTATCTGCTTTAGTGGTATGGTCTTTTAAGTGTTTCAACTTTTCCCTCAAAAAAAAAAAATGTGTTTCAATTTGTATATGATCTTCATATGTCAATGTTTGATTTACCCTGTTGGTAACTTGTTCAAATAATACGAAACCCAAATATATATGGCGAAGGATCAACTTTCTGACACCACTAAATGTTGCCTCAATATTTTTACTGTTCTGTGTTTTCCTTGAGCTCTCGATCATGACTTATAGAACTCGAGTCATGAGATGTGAATCTAATGCATTTCTGATCTGACAGGCTGCAACTAAGACAGTTTAGTCTGGCTTTTACTTTTTAATCTCATAGCGTAAATGCCAAGAATTATTCGCAGCTAATATTTCTGTTGATGTAGGTTGAAACTTAGGTTATTCTATTAAGTTTGAAGATATTACTTTAAATAAAAATACAAGTCGTTCATTAATGCCTGTATTTGCTTTATCTTTTGCAGGATCCGGCACAGATTCCAATGCTGCCTATGCTTAATTGGCTTGGTCCCATACAAGATCCAAATTATGGTATATTGGTATTCAATATTTTTTATTTCTGTTTGTTTGTTACCGCTGCTTCTAGCATTTCTCACCCTGAATCTACCCTAGTCGCATATTGATTGGTCGCCTCAATTTCCGTTTTTTTCCACGAGTCGCGTAAAAAAATGTGAAAAATAAATGACTATAGGATTTAAAAGTGCCTACACTGTTTGGGGCATTATGAGAATCGAACTCCAAGACTTATCACACCCAAAGCAAGATACCACTAGACCAAATGCCCTATCATGCATGCTAATTGTCTTTGTTGCGTGGCCAAGAGGGTGTTTGAGTGAGCTTATAAGCTCTTTGAACATCTTATAGGATTTTCCTAAGTGTTTGTTAAAATTTATTGCCTTCAATTTCCGGTTTGTGTAGCTGTTCTTAATTAATTCGGAACATGGGGTTGTTTTGAGGTTTTTAATTAGAATTTAGAGCTAGTTGCCACTTTATCTAATGCTTATATGTTTACTTGCTTAGGTGTTTTCTCTTTCCTTTTTCATTTTTTTTTCCTTCCCCTCAAATCTTTTGCAGTATTTTAGAAGTACTAGTCAGTAAGTATCATAGTTTATTTTGTTGTATTCTATTCTAATAGTTGGCATTTGGGTTATTATGAAGCACATGGCCTCATACATTCATTGCAATTAAGTACATCAAATGAAAGTGGAAAAAACAAAAAAAAGAAAATCAGATTCGCAGTTTATGAAAAACAGAAAGGCAATGAATAATATTAAAAAGCTGGGGCATTCCGAGAATCGAACTCGGGACCTCTCGCACCCAAAGCGAGAATCATACCACTAGACCAAATGCCCTGTTGTCCATTATACCTCCTTGATGATCTCACATTCACCTAAAGATGTTAATGTTTGGAGTCAGTTTTAACATATAATATTTCTGTGCAAAGTTTTCATATGAGTTTTTAAAGGACTTTTTGCAAAAATAATACAAAAAAGTGTTAATTTTAATATTTTGATGCAAAATTAATATTCACTGCAAAATTAACCTAAGTTACATTGTCAATGTCGACACAAAATTAATATTTCTTGTGAAGTCGACATTGACAATTTAAACTTAGTTACTTTTGCAAGGAATCTTAATTTTATGTCAAAATATTCAAATTAACACTTTTTTGTGTTATTTTCGTAAAAAGTCCGTTTTTAACTTATAGTCTTCACGTGTTTCAACTTGTGCACGATCTTTATGGTTCTTTTAATACAATTTCAGAGTGGACTTGCATAACTGGTACAACCTCTGCAGATTTGATATGCAAGGACTGAGAATACAGGTTTTGGATAGATATACTTTGTTTCCCTGTTCCGAGTCCAATATGCCATCTCGTGTGGTTCATGTTGGATCCTCTCTGATTGTTTTGTGCCAGTCCTATATGAACCGATTTTAGTTTTACTCGAGAGATTTGTATCATTGGATCTGCATCTGAGGAGTTTTTATGCCCACTTGGATTAGTACCCAAATAGCATGGGTGGAACCGCCTTGCGGTTATAACCCCACTAAAATGTATAAAATTCCAGTATAATTAGATATTAAAAATATATATAAATTTTATATTTTTTTATTATTGGACCCCACTAAAAAGTAAAAAATCCCACTATAATTAGATATTAAAAAATTATATAAATTTTATATTTTATTGTTATTGGACCCAACTGAAAAAAATAATTTTTTTTTACGTAGTTGGACCTAAATATTAAAATTTATTATTATCTACAATGTATGTAATTAATAGTTGCCCGTCGTACAATCTTTTTGGTTCTAACATTGCCAAATGGTGTTTTAAGCCATTAAATTCAAATATAATTATGTCAGAAGGTGTTAAAAGGTGAAATTGTGATGTTACTATGCTTAATCCAAGTGCTAAAGATGCCATAGGGATAGCATTTGATGAGTCGGAACCAACTTACGAACTGTAAAAGCATCTGAATTTAATCAAAGTAGTGCTGCTTGTAACAACTCTTCTGTTTTTTTGTTTTTTTTTTTTTTTTGAAATCTTCGGGGGGTGGGTGGAGGACGGGGAATGCCGAATGTGTTTTGTTAGAGAGCCCGGGGGTGGATGCACGTTGTTTTCTATTCCCATTGATTTTACCACTAAAGCAATTGTCTTGAATGTTTGTGGAAATCAGTTAAAGGAAAGACACAATGGAAGATGGGGAAAAAAAAAGAGGGGCATTCCGAGAATCGCACTCGGGACCTCTCGCACCCGAAGCGAGAATCATACCACTAGACCAAATGCCCGCCTGGAGCTAGCTTTTTATTGATATCATGTATTTTTAATAATCTGTGACTATGGGGATGAGCAAAACATTCGTACTACATATAGCATTTCCTTTGTGCTACTTTACTTTTTTAAGTTTCAACAATCACGTGATGTGTCAGTTTTTCCCATTTTGTTTGTTGATCATAGGTGAAAAAAATATTATGAATAAAGCGCAATTGTGGGGGCATTCCGAGAATCGAACTCGGGACCTCTCGCACCCAAAGCGAGAATCATACCACTAGACCAAATGCCCTGTTTGTTTTCCCAATATTTTACTTTCTAAGAAGCTACAACGGAGTTGTATTTTTCGACCCAATTTTCGTTTTACAATAATGGCGGTAAATATCTGCCCGTGCAGGAGAGGAAAACGATTGGAAGTAGGGCTGTAAACGGAAAATCGAAAATTCGATTATCGTCCGCATTCGTATCCGTTTACGAGGTATATTATTCGCATCCGTTTAAAACGGATATATCCGTATCCGATTATAGGTATCCGAGTAATAAACGAATACGGATATGGTAATTAGATATCTGCTCCGTTTAATATCCGCTCCGATTGTATATCCGTTGGATATATCCGTTTACTTATATCCGTTATCCGTATTCGATAAATTATATTAAATTATTATTATTATTATTATTATATCCTTATCTCTTCTTATTCTTTATATGATTTAATTAGATTATTTATTAATTTATATACATTATAAGAATAAATAGAAAATTAGGAATGAATAATATGAATTATATTAATTGTATTAATGATAAAATATAAACAGATTCGGATATTCGGATAAACGAATTCGGATATCCAATCAAATATTCGGATAAACGGATTCGGATATCTAAACAGATATTCGGATAATTGTTAGCGGATTCGGATATTCGGATATCCAAAAATTCATAATTATATTATATTTTAAAAAATACTAAACGGATACGGATATATCCGAATTCGTAAAATATCCGCCGGATGCGAATTCGGATATAGGTTGCCAATATCCGACGGATTCGGATTCGGATACGGATACGGTAAAATTTAATCAGATACGGATTCGAATACAGAATATCCGCTCCGTTTAATATCCGTTTACAGCCCTAATTGGAAGTAGGCTTTCGGGCAGGTTCGGCAGCACAAGGCCTATATAAGTTCCTTGTGTATGTGTGCATTTTTTATTTTTTTTCTGCCTTCATTTTTTGTATTCTAAACATGGCCCCCATCCTTATCTATTGATTAAGTACGCTCATTTGCATGAGAAAAATCATAGACAAGTTCTGATACTGGAAGAAGCAAAGTTCTTAATGAAGACGAACACACCTTTCTTGATTATTGATTGATTGAAGTTTTTGTGGAATCGTATCTTGTAATAATTGTCTTCAATCCTGATGTTCAAATTAGCTTTTTTGGTCGTAGTGCAATCATGGGAAACATATCCCACTTGTAATAGAAAAATAGTGAAAATCATTCTCATAGTCGAGTTGAACCATTGATGTAAATTGATACACATGTTTTTATAAGGATAAATTACAAAAACCTCCCAGGTGGTTTAGTGAAATTATAAAAAAAGCCCTCTTAACTGTAAGAAATTATCATTGCCCTCATTTGCATAAATCATGTAATACTTAATGGAGTGTTGGAAATTTCAAAATTGCCCTTAATGTTTTATTTACACACACTTCCCACAAGATTTAGTGAAATTACAAAAAAATTCCTAAGGTTTTAGAATTTACAGCCACACTTTTGCTGGCGATGAAGGCAGCCTTCCCACATCGAAAATTTGTAAAACCACATCTTAAGAATCATCAAGTTTTTAAATCCAGAGTGATGACTAGTCAACATCATTTGGCCTATTTAACTATTGATCAATGTGCCTCAATTCTCACATTTTTGGCAAATTGCCGGATTTAGACAATGTCAATGCTATTGAAATTGCCTTGCTAAAGATTCCAGATCTATAAGAATCAAGTATGTTCAAGCCTCCTCATCATTGGTCAAAAGGGTTCTCCCTCCTTCAATTGTCAATTTATTCACTGGTGATACCACTGGTCTAGCATTGACACATTTTCTAGATCTCTAATGCATCAATCATAAAAGTCATGAGAAATTTTTTTTTTTTAAAAAAAAAACCCATTTTCTCCCCTCTCAGTTACAAAATCTTAATGGTAAGAGCTTTTTGTTGGATGAGCAAACTTTAAAAGATGTATTATAAATTCTGATACTGGGGGTGGGGGGGGGGGAGGGTGTATTTTCAGTAAACCTCGAGGGAGGTGTTTGTAATACATCATTTTGATTAATAATTAATAAATTATTGACGCTGGTATTTTGGGAGAAGTACATAATCTTTTGGACGGAAACCTAAAGAAACCTTAACGAAAGGAATTTGTTGTTAACTTATGTCAACGTGAGGGGGGTAATGGTAATTTTTAATAATTTGAGGGTTTTTTCTATAATTTTGTCAAATCTGAGGACATGTTTATTGTAATTCGCCCTTTATATAATTATCTTAAACAATACTTGAGTTTTTCCATAATTGTCGATTCAATACTTACCTAATGAAAACCGTGTTAGCCAAAAATTGCCAAAAGCTCACTTAAATGATTTTTTTAGTCTTAAAAACTTATGAAGTTGCTTTTCAATCCAAAAGAAACATCAATGCAACTTTTTAAACAGATAAAAAATCTAAGTTGGTGGAATCAATTTTTAAGAAAGAAAAATAAGTCTATGAGGTTTTTGAATACAAAAGTTTATTTTATAGGGTTTCAAGTAATTTTCATAAGTTTTTCTAAAGGATATTTAATGATTTGTGTTAGTTAAGTATTAATTTGATAATTACGACAAAACTTATATATCATTTAAGATATTTGTGAAAGGGTATAAAACATTGCCATTAAATGCCAAAGTCGGGTATTGAAATGATTACCTGAAGGACAATTTAGCGTAATTATCCAAAAAAAAAAAGGACAGTTCAGTGATGTCTAAGATAAAGTAAGGCTCGATGCATGTGCAATTGGCCTAAGGATTAGAGATTGAATTAGGTAGTAGAATTTTTGAATTCTTTTACAAATCAGAGCAAAGTAACATGACAATGAAGAGTATCAAAGTAGTATATTGGACTATTGTATAAACGCGTCGGAATTTTATAATCCGAGTGTCAACTTGTCAACCCCCTTTTAGTATGCTTTGGAGTTAATACAAGTTCAAGTACCAGAAATAATAATGTAAAACAGTAAGTAAAATGAAAGCAATAAAAGACTCAAGATCATGGTTCACCCTGTAGGACGTCCACACGAACCACACCCTAAGTTTCATTCAAGATTTAACATGTTCCACTAGAATAAGTTAGTACCTGTTAAGTACGGATAATAGCAACACAAGTGAATAAAAGAGAGTTTAGCAACACAAGTGAATAAAAGAGAGTTTAGCAACACAAGTGAATAAAAGAGACTTTAGAAATCTCTCATTCGAAGAGAAATTGATTTGAAGACCACCAAATCCTTGAGCAGGATACTACTGTCTGACTCGCTCTGATGAGAATTCCCATTATAGGACAAGCCAGAAGACAAACAACCTCAAGTTTAGAAAATTTCATGTGAGACAATTCGAATACTTCTACTACAGCAACACTGCAACATTCCGTACACCTTCAAGGATTCTTTGAGCCCAAATCTCCTTTTTTCCACCAAGTGGCACCTCAGAAACACCAGCACCAAAGGGCTTCGCATTTGATCATCTTTCACCCAAAGGTGTATCTCAAAAGGACAAGAACAAAAAAGTCTTGTACTTAAGTCCTCTTTCTTCTAGAGGAGTACCTTAGAAGGACAAGTAACAAGGTACTAGGGATCCTAACACAGAATTTTGTGTGCGGCTCCACTATTAAGATCAAGAACTAGAACACGAGCTTTTTACAAATTATGTAGAGCTCTATATGTGTCTCCACTATATCTCTCTAAATCACTCTTGTTTTTCTATGTTCGTTGGTTGCAAAAGCAATGAAACTCTATCGTATAAATACTCTTACACCTAACAGCTAGTTGGAACCAGAAATGGAAGAAGTCATTGGGTCTTATCCTGGAGATGAAATTTGGAGCGGCTGTAATATCAAAGAAGAGATCTTTCCTACACATCAATACACACATTACAAATATTAGAAAAGATTATGGATATATGTATCAAGCATTAATCAAGGTAAGTAAGACCAAGGCCAAAAAGGAATGACCTTTTCTAAAATGGCGAATTACACCTATCACCCCTGAGGTTTAGTGTATTTATAAAAAATACTCCCACGTTTGGGAAATTACCATTACCCCCATAATATTTTATTTCGTCCAACATTTTACACCTATGTTAGTTGAACTTTCAAAATTATCCTTCTGGAAGTAGGAATAGGTTTTGACCATAACAAATAATTGTTTTGCCCTCGAGGGGTTTTTTGTAATTTTTTTGGTTGCAAAATGAAAAACTCTCTTTGGTTGTCAATTGAAAAGTTATATATATATATATATATATAAATTTTATATTTAATAAATTTAAAAATATTATACATATTTAAATATTTTTTTAAAAAAATTAAATATTTTATATAACTATATGAAAATATTTATAAGGGATAATTACACTGAACTACCCTGATGTATGACCAAATTACAAATTAAACCCCAGACAACCCTCAGGTATGGATACTAAATTGTAATGCTAACGGAAATATGAGAAAGACAAAAATGTCCTAAAATCATTTACTATTGAAAAATGGATAAATTTCACCAAACCACCCTAATTATGACAAAATTACAAATTTAATCCTCAATTTTGAGAAATTACCGAGACAATCCTAGGATAAAGATAAAATTTCCACAAATCTTTTGTAATGCATGATTTTTTATTGAAAATGATTTTTAATAGTTTACTTTTTTTCCCCCATCAAGAATGATACTTAAGGTATCATATATTTGTTGTATTATGAAAATTAATTAACATGTGTTTAGTGTTTTTCGAAAAAATTCTCCAATTTTCAGTTCAGATTCTAAGATTTGTATTTTTTTTTGTTATCAGCGATTTTGTTTGTTAAGTTGATAAAAAATTTTAGAAAAAAAAACCTTATGTGTTTCAAAATATTACAAAATCAACCTTGCATAATTTGTAAAATTTGGTCAAATTCGACAAAAGGGTAAAATAGGAAAAAATTGTTAACATTTAATGGTTTTTGTTAAAAATTCTAACGGTGATAGACGGAGGGGGGTTACATATGTAGAACGTTTGCATACCTCAGAGTAGTTGAGTGAAATTACATGTAATAACTTTAAAATATGTAATTGTAATATGTAAATTATATTTAATAAATACAAAATCCATAAATATCTTATAATATTATAAACTTTGTTTTTATAATACCAAAACATATTAAATATATATATATATGTGATATATTATTATATTTGATAAAAAAAAATATAATACATATCTAATATATATTTAAAATTGAGTCCACATTATGTGTCCATCTCTTACTTATGTGGACAATGAGGTGGACAAATTGTCCTTTCATTATTTTGTTATGTAAGATGTTTTCAATATTTACATTTTCAAGTTTTAATTCACATTAAAATCTTTTTATAATTAAAACGATCTAATTCCATTAATTTCAAGCATATTAATGTATAATTCCTTAAATTACTCTTTATTACTTAATTATTTTTTATAATCATAATTTATAACTATATCAATTGATTAGTTTTTCTATGATTAACTCTTTATCAATTAGTACAAATTTTTAGATTTTGTATATATATATATATATAATGTTATATGTATATATATGATTAAACTCGTTATCGTAATCTAATCTTATCTAATATATATTTAAAATGATGTTCACCTTAGGTGAACTTTTCTCCAAACATGTTGAAGTCCGAGATAGACATCCCTAAGTTCAGTTGCATATGTTGAACAAAAGCCAAACCACGTTGAGAAACCGCCCAGCCAGTAGTTATGTAGAGTTTCGAATAATCCTACTGGCATAAGTTTGAGAAGAACCAGATCTATATGCACAGTGGTGATGCTAGGGGGTAGAGGGTGGGGTGCCCCACCTCAAGCTTATATTCAACTAAATTTTAAATGTTCCTTTTTTCAAAAGTTAAATTTTACCTCCTAAAAATAGATATATCTTTATTATGTTACAAAAACTTAATTTCGCCAATCAAATAATAATAATAATAATAATAATAATAATAATAATATTATTATATATATTATTATTATTATTATTATTATTATTATTATTATTATTATTATGCCTTCACCCATATGTACGCGCCATTAGATTAACCAAATCCAATCACTGTCTCATGAATTCTAATCGATCAAAGCTTCTTGATGGCAAGGCGAATTCTGAACGATGATCGCAACAACTGAGTGAGCTTTGAAGACAAGCTCGCACAAAACCAACGAGGGAATAAATTTTGGGCATAAAAGCAACTCTACTATTTTGGAAGACGAAGATATTCCCCCGTTGCTAACAATACCAGCAAAGATAACCAAAAATGGAGGGCAATCTGTCGTGTCAAGTTTGCCAACAACCAATATTGGAAAGATAATTGAAGTAAGTTATGTCACCATCATTTTTGAGCAAAATACACCAAAAAGGTATGTGTAAATGCAAGTATGTAATAAATTTGTCTTTCAAATTGCAAAGAGGACAAATAGAGCAATTTGTCGTATGTTGCTATCATGGCTCTGTCACACAGAAGACGATGATGGCCAATTAACCACAAGAAAATTCTAACGAATTGCCCCTATGTTGAATTTCAAACATTTTGTATTAACAAAATTTGCAGGCCAAATGACTTTCCGACTTAAATTGGACTTCTCTGGTCTTGCTGTTAGAAAGGTCAATGGACATAGAACCCCCATACAGTGTACAAGACCTTGTCCAGCAACATTGACAATGAATACAAACTGTATGCCATGAGACTTTACAAGCCCTTGTCCAGCCGATAATATTTTTTCGAGAATGGAAAGCAAATACAACCTGTACAGTGTGTAAGCACCAACCACCAACACCGCAAGAATTTTCACGCCAAGTAACACGAATGATTCCAGTATCTACATCAGTTTTTGCGATTACATGGTGACAATTTCTAAACATAAACCGATGAACATGCAGTTATATTTCCTGTATCATTTGGACACGCCCCCATCCTTTTGATTGTTTTGAGAAATTTGGTCCTTGAGGACCTGAGAAGCGAATATCAAGAGTTCCACCATCTCAAATCCAGCAGCAGAAACAAAATCCACTTTCTCATGACTGGAATCGACAATATCACCCTCGTTCATCTCAGTTTCAGCGAACCAGCTGGTGGGAAGAGAACTGCCAAGGGCTGTCTTGACAAGGTTTGCTTCAGCAATAATTCGATCCAGATCGTCAAAGCAGTTAATATTTTCACTGTGTGCTGCAGCAGCTAAATCTTTGACCTGAAGGATCAAATGTAGGAAGATAACAATTTTACCTCAAGGCGTGATAAGATGGAAGTGAAGTAAGGAAGATAAATTCATTTGGTATTTTTATTCATCAAAAAGGAGAAAGAGTAATCACCTTCAACAGCAAAATCCGAAGTCTCCTAACTGAAGAAAGTAGATGGTCCATACTTTCCAGGCTCTCCTTTAGGGTTGCATTCTCAATCTTCATCCTGCCCACAACGTAGATTAAGAACACAACAATGCTATTTTCTCCGTCTTTTTTTCTTTTTTTTGTTAATAATTTATTTCACAGTGTTGAATGAGAAAATAAGTGATTATGTATTTCGAATAATCCTCATATATAGAGAGATTAGAATAAAAAGAACAGAAGAGATCTCAACGAACCTCGCGAAATCCATATTCTAGATTGATATCCTAACAAGTATAATATCCTATCAAAAATTCTAACATATATCAGCAGTAGAAAATAGGGCGACAAAAAAAATTAGGGGGCCATATAGTATCTCCACAAACCTCGCGAAATCCATATTATGATTTGGCTTTTCGTAATGTGGATGCGCATCAGCATCACTTCCATCTGAACCTCCAACCCACCGTGTTAAATAACTTCTCTTCAGCAAATTTTTGAGTTTTCCATCTTTTTCCGGAACAATTCTTTGTTCTCCAATCTCACTCAAATGCTTTCCTTGTATTTTGTCCTGATGGCTCTTTCTGCACAAGTTTGCAGCTTGTATATATTACGAGGAACAATGGTAGGAGAAAAGGAAAATTCGAGTATGGGAAGATGGAAATTAACCAACCAACAAAGCGTCGGAGAACTAAGTAACACTAAATCTGCATTAATATTGGGAAAAGGGGAACAGGTTAACTGAAAGTACTGCATAATTTGTGAACATGAGAAGAATGGAGTGGATGAAAACATTATACTATGCCCTGAAACAACTATTTTAAAACAACAGCAACTAGCTTCATAAACACTTGCACTCTTCAAAAATCAACATTATTTGGCTCCACCCCGCTGTATATTGTTACAAAGTAAAAGCATAAAGAGAAGCCATTTGCTTCCTCAAGAGATTATTAGACTCAAAAGTGCAAAAGCTACTAGTTCTACTACCAAACTTCCTTTTAATACCCAATTAAAGCAAGACAAATTTAGTAGAATCAGAGACAAATGGTACATCTGTCTCATATAACAGCGTTTCTTGCAACTTCAATTTAGAAGTGCATCTCAAGCAATAACTCGAAAGCTTAAAAGAGTGCTGCTTCTTTACGTAAGAATCCCATGTTTTACATAATCATATGTCGGAAAGAGAAAGGACGTCAAGAATATATGAGCCAATCAAAGGATTGGAGAAGAGAATATACTGTTGCATTACTCAAAGGATGGAGAAGCGAACATACTCTTGCATTATATATCTTTCATGCTTCAGCTGTGCTAACTCCATAAGAGCTTTAACCTTTTCATTTGTAACCTGAACCAAAAAAAGATCATCAAAAATAATGGGAAATCTGGTATAATGATCCGCCAAAAAGCATCTTTATCAACCAGCGGATCTACATCCCATAACAAGACACTGCAATAGCTTTTCTATCCAGGGCTAAAACACAAGTTATTTTAGAAGCCAAGTATTTCTACCTTATAAGGTCCTCTTACACAGCACATGTATTACTCGCCAGAAACAAAGATATAACAGAATTTTGCCCAATCCAAGATTTTTCAGTCAGAAATATCGAAAAAGGTCACCGGCAACAGTATGTATTCTCATAAAACAGAAATTTTCGGTGCAAGCAACACACATGCTAAATAGTAGAGTAAAGTATCTAATATTACCTGCAATAAATTTCTCTGAAGTTCCTCAACTTTTTTCTGTAAAGCTGCCTTTACATTCCTCTCTAGCAGGTGTCTTTCTTCTTGTTGTGATAAGAGTAATAGAGCTGCAACCTGAATACCAACAAAACATATAAACAAAAGAAAAAATGATCTTATAAGTTTGAAAGCAAGGAAGAGGTCTTCAAAACAACCTTCTCCTGCAATGCCAGGGCAAGGGCTTCCGAGGTATCACCAGTTTGAGGAGCACTTGAAGTTGGAGAGCCAGGATCTTTACCCTGAAGGGAAAGCAATTGAAGTTTTTTAATATACATAAACACACAAAAACAAACACATTACACATGCATATACATATATATATATATATATATATCAAATTCTGAAATCATAAAAATCATTCTTTCTAGACAAAAAGTAGAAGAAAATCTCAATACTTTTAAAGACCATTTTATGTTTCGGAATAGCAAAGAATACAAGCCAGGTTGGGCTATTCTTCCTAGTCAGCACAAAACAAATAAGATAAACATCAATTCATAACGTGATTGCATTAATGCTTCTAAAACATTAAACTTTTCAACTGACTCAACATTTTTTAAACTACTAGTAACGGGCTTTGCACGTGATCATTAACGCCTATCGTTTATTTTTTTTTCAGAAAAATGTTGATTATGGTACAAAATAAATACATTGAGAATATTTAAATTTTTTAAAGGAATACTATGAATTAATAAAAACTAATGAAATTTGTCACTTTGTTATATTATTATTAGATATATCACACTAATAGTATTCAACATTATTTTGATTCTTTATAAATTTTTCTTGCTAATAGCTTTTTCCATGAGTAAGTTACTAAAATTAATCTATCATAGGCTTAGATTGTAATTGAAAGTTTTTGCAAGATCAAATATATATCTTATTTTTTTCTAGAAAAAATAAAATCAGTGTTTGATATTAGCTTTTACTTTGCACGTGACGACCACCATTTGTCTTATTGGCTTGTTTCAGAAATGTTGATTTAGGAACAACAGAAATACATTGAAAATATTTTAATTTTTTAAAGAAGTATTGTAAATGAACACAAACTAATAAAATTGTTAACTTTATTACATTATTATTACATATATCATAATAATAATTTTTTAGGTTATTTTGATTTTTTATGATTTTTTCTTGATAGTAGCTTCTTTTTTATGAGTAAGTTACTAATATGAATTATAAAAACTTAAGGATACTGTAACTAAAAAATGTTTAAAAAAATTAAGCAAATATCTTGATTTAAAAAATATCAATATTTAATAGTAACTTTACTTGCTTTCAATATTTGAGAGTAAAGAGATGTGCATATGTGCTCCTAACATATATAATTATTTAACATCTATATTTACTTAAAATATAACTATTTGTTACCTTTCTTTGTTAAAATATTACTAGTAGTTCTTACCTTCATGATTGATTTTAAATATGTTTAAAATATCTTTTGTAGACAAATCACGTCTACACCCCTTGAGGTATGGCGTAGTTACAAATTAGTCCCTCTTGTTTTAAAAATTACAAATACCTACTCGAGGTTTAGAATCTTTTTGTAAATATTGATAGAGATGTTCGGGAAAAAAAACTTTTTTAAAATTATAATAGTCAACCCAACCACCAAGAGATGCATATACTATAATTTTGTATGTGCATAATTTAGAAGGCATAACTTTTATATTATTTCAAGAGCAATCATACCGAAATTAAATATGTTACTATAATTTTTAAAATTCTTTCATCATGTGTATATATTTTAAGATGATATTTAGTAAACATAAAATTTTATATCATTATCTAAGTTCGTTTACATGTGTTCTTGCCAAACACTTTGATTGAATTAATTTTTAACAATATTATATGTCAGTGTCGTATGGATAGAGTAATAAATATAGAATAGCCAAGCGATTATTCATACTTCTCATTATCTTTTCCTTGTTTTGTAGTTAGATGGTCTATGGACGTTCCACCTCTGCATACTATTATTCTCCATCGTAGCACCATTACTACAACCACTGAGTTTAATATAGTAAAGTCAAAATCTATGTTAATCACATTATCCATCACCATCATGTCTATGTTCTTTACCAAATCCTTAATTATTTTCATGCTACCTCTACACCACTACCTTTACCACCCCTATCTTCACAGCTATTGTCCTCCCCTCCTCTACCATTGTTATCAAATCCACCTCCCATGTTTTAGTCACCATGGGAAGGCAAGCATACTATTATTTTTAAATTATTATGTTTAACTTTTATTGATCACCTATTAGTTCAAATTTATATTTATTTGAAATTCATATAAGTTTGTTTAGTATCTATATAAATTTTTGAATATATATTTCAGAAAATAACTGAAAAACTTATGTAGATTCTTTCTGCTTATTTTATAAAATTGACATAGCAATTGCGGGATTCTTCGCAGTACAGTTTATTAATAGTTTCTTTTCAAGAACTTGCTAATTTTCTCTTCCTTTAAAGTTTCATCATATCCTTAAAATTTTTTGGGTTTATTATATGTACTTTTTTTTGTTGCATAGATTTTTTCTTTACAAGATTTGCTTTGTTTTTTCCTTTGCCTACTTCATTCCTCATTCAATGTAGGCTTTGAGAAATATAATTTCTCCATTTACAATCTTTTATATTTATTTTTTCATTTAAATATTTTTAAGCTTTCTACTTCGACATTATTATTTATTCAGTAACATATGATATAATATTCTGTTTCTTTTTTTCCAACTCAAAAGTAATTATTAGTTAAAAATAATTAAAAGATTTTACTTGTAAGTCATCTTTTCTTGACATTCACATAAACATATGGATAACTTTTACCTCTATTAATTGTATATTTCAATCAGGGATAACTACACTGAACTACCTTAAAGTTTACTAAAATTATAAATTAAACCCTCGATTTATGAAAATTACCTACATAACGCTAAGTTATGCGAATGTTTTACATATGTTAAACCATCCATCTACTACCATTAGGATTTTTAATGAAAATCATTAAATTTAAATATGTTCTTCCTATTTTAACTTTTTGGTAAATTTTGACCATATATGACCAAAAAGCATTCCATTACATCATCCATCTAATATCTTATCCTAACTTCTGACCACCAAATATGCATGTGTATCCTAAACTAATATTATGCTTTTTAGTAAATTTTGGTCGAAATTTATCCAAAAGTGCAAGTTATGCAAATGTTTTACATATGTTAAACCCTCCATCTACTACCATTAGAATTTTTAACAAAAATCATTAAATTTAAACATGTTCTTCCTATTTTATTTTTTTGGTAAAATTTTGACCATATCTGACTAGAAAGCATTTCATTTAATCATCCATCTAATATCTTATCCTACCTTCTGACCACCAAATATGGATGTGTATCCTAAACTAATATTATGCATTTTAGTAAAATTTGGTCGAACTTTAACCAAAAGGGTAAAATACGAAAAACATGTTTAAATATAACATTTTACATTAAAAATCCTAACAATAGTAGACGAAGGATTAATATGTGTAAACATTTACATACCTCAAGGTTATCTAATTAATTATCAAAAATTGATGGTTTAATTTATAGTTTGAGCAAACTTCAGGGTAGCTCAAAGTAATTATCCCTTTCAATTATTTATTTGCATCATGATATAATAGTTTTTTGATAAATGATAACATAATACTCAATAAGTTTAATTGTGTTTTGTACTTTTTGTAATTTCATATTGTCAATAAATCTCGCATTTCTTCTTTTCCATGAATTATTCCGCTATTCACAATATGAAGGCCACAATCGATTTAATTAATAATTAAAATGCAAAATAGATGGAACTGAATTTAAAAAATATGAAAACGTATTTTATTTGTATGAATAAACACAGAGTGATCAATAAGTAGCTTCATTTAAAGGAATAGAAAGAGAAAATTATATTTTTACTATCTTTTGTCAAAATCATATAAACTATATATAGGAGTAGAGTCCTAAATACCACACATATGTATATAATTGAATGAAAGGAAGACTACGTCAACCTCACAACAAAATTCACTATATTTTAAACACATCTTATTTATCCTTTTTAATTTAGTTCTCATGCATTAAAACTACACGAAGAGATAAATAAAATAACATGTATTGGGCCAACTCAATAAGAAAAAGAACATTATATTTTACTCTTAATTATTTAAATATAAGCACCAACATTTTTCTAAAATATTATTTTCTTTAAAGACTACCAGACATATATAATTATATACATTAATTCTATTCTTCATTTAACTTGAATCTTTACATGTTTTCCTAAGCGAGGTATAATTAATGTATATTTATAATACAAGAAGTTAAATGAAGACTAAACCCAAAGTAAGGTTGACCCTCGGTTTAGCAGATTTAAACTTATTAAAAAAGAAAATCATTTTATAATTGATAATCAACAGTGATATAAAGAATAATATACTTAACAAATAGTATCTATAGTGAATGGATTGGCCGAGGATTGTTAGCTCTTTTTTGTTTGTTTTTTACAACACAATTTTAATATTATAGGGTCCAATTAAGTCCAACTTTTTACTTATGGTATTTCTTTTGTTTAATGTCCAATTTGAAGTCTACTTCTTAATGTTTAGGTTACTTTAGTCATCAAAAAGAAAATGAAGAAACATAAACCATCCTCATGTAAAAAAATTATATTGTTCCACTAAATGTAAACCATCTTCTTTTTCATAAATTATTCCATTAATCACAATGAGAAAGATACAATAAGTTGGTCTAACGGATTTAAAGGTATTAAAAAAGAAAATTGTTTTACAATTGATAGCCAAGAATTTTATAAAAAAAATAATCTATTTAATAAATTGTATCTACACTGAATGGACAGAAGTGGATCGCCAACTCTTTCTTATTTGTTTGTTATTTTTCGAGGTGACAAAAATTTAGTACTATAGAGTTTAATTAAAAGTCCAACTCTTTATTCATATTTATGGTATTTATTTCATCTAATGTTCAATGTGAAGTCTAACTCTTAATATATAAATATTATTTGCTAGCACCTATGTAAGGTTATTTTAGTCTTCACCAAAAAAAAGAAAGAAACTTAAAACATTAATGACTTATTAGCACTTTTATAATATAGATAGATAGATAGATAGATTAACAAAGGGCGGCATTGACTGATGTATATGAGTACGTAAATGACAAGGCACTAAGTACTGCCTTTATAGACAAGTTTCCTGCTATTGGTAAGCAAGCACCACAAACAAATAACCAGTGCCCCAATCACAAATCCTTAATTGATACTAATAGCATTTTTGTTACAAGGATTTTGGTGAGAAAAAGAAAAGAAAATTCTAAGGAAAACAGTTTTGCTTGTGTGCTCTGGCAAGTACCACAAAACAAGAGGACAAATTTCATTTAATAGGGGAAAGCTTGTTTTCCTCACCTTTTGTGAGGAAAATGAGGAAAGGAAAAGAAGAGAAGAAGAAAAAGGACCAAAGAAAGGACGATTTTCTCGCTGCCACTCTCCTCCCCATAATGTTCTTAATGTTTTTCTTATAGATGACAAGACGAGTATGGATTCTTTAATTTTATCTTCCTTTGTCCTACTATTTTACTTTCATCAAATTCCTTGATCCAAGATGAGTTTAGTTAAAACACATGCCAAGACAAACTGTAGTAGCAAGACCATACCTTAGCAACGGAAGCAGGATCAGAATCAGCACTAATATGCACATCTTTGCATTCGCTCTCTTGTAACTCCTTGTCTTGTACTAGAGAAGATTTCAAATTGGAATCTCCACTCAGTTCAAGCTGTCTGATCTTCTCGGTTATCATGTCATTAATTGATTTTAGCTCCGAATACCCCTCGTCAAGTAAGTTCGTTATATCAATTCTGTACTGAGAATGGTGATGAAGTAATGCTGATATCTGCCTTTTTATCTTCTTTTCCGAAAAGATCTGTAGAATAAGCAGTTTAAAAATAGTACCAAACAAAAGCAACTGGAGATTATGTGTCACTTATCCAGGAAAAAGATTTCTTACTTTATTTTTCTCTAAATCATGAACTTTCTTCTTCAAATGAGTTTCGATTTCCAGTCCCTAATCACCATCACCAACATGATTAACACAAATGATAGTCAACAGAACTGGATCAGCTGATATTGCACAAGGGAGGGGGAGGGAATAAGAAAGAAATAGAGAACGGAAAAGGTCAGAAGCTCACCACTCGAAGCTTGTTTTGCAAATTATCTACACCTTTCCTCAGAGTCTCAATTTCTGCTTCAAGAGAATTCTGTCTGAAGAAATGTTAATCAGCAAATTACCTCAAATATGAAAACGTCAAAAAGTAGATATGCAAATCTCCAATGATCAATACTCTTAGCCAACATTTAAACATTGTGTTCTGCTAGGTTCTTCTCTTGATCTTATCTTTATAAGCAAATAAAAAAACTAAATGCCATAACATACCTAGAAAGCAAGTACTTAAGGCCGCAGATATATCACTACGATCACATGGTAATCTACATTGATAATCAGGAAATTGTGCATCAAAATCCAGTTTACCCTCAGGAAGAAGCCTCATTATTCAACTTCTTCATAAATTAAATAAATAGTCTTATGAGGCATACCACGGGGTCTCTTGTTACGAAAGGTATCACCAGATGAATTTGGGTTCTAAAACAAGTTCTAAAACAAGATCCTATATAGGTAGCCAAAGTACTTTATTGAAACCCAAACATTCATATCATACTCTGGGTGGAAAAAAGTCCAGTTTACCCTCAGGAAGAACCCTCATTATTCAACTTCTTCATAAATTAAATAGTCTTATGAGGCATACCACAAGGTCTCTTGGTACATAAGGTATCACTAGATAAATTTGGGTTCTAAAACAAGATCCTACGTAGGTAAACAAAGTACTTTACTGAAACCCAAACGTTGCATATCATACTCTAGGTGGAAAAAATGGAACAAGAAGCACATGTAAAAAAGGAGAATTATTTGATAGGAATACCAAAGTTTCAGGTACTTGCGAATCTGCCTCTTACGATATGCAGATACTTATGTTATGTGAAAAGAGAAAAGAAAAGAGGAGAAAAGTTTATTTTCTGTGTATATCATTAACAAAGACCTAATCTCATTATATAGAGATTAGCAAGAGTCTTGTACATGGAAGGAGCTAAAACCTTTCCTAATATATGAAACATATTTACAGAATTAATTTACCCTAGAATAATTCTAACACTCCCCCTCAAGCTGGAGCATATATATCAATCATGCCCAGCTTGTTACAAAATTTTTTAAATTTATTTCCTCCCAAGGCTTTAGTAAATACATCGGCAATCTGTTCGGACGATGGAGTGAAAGGAGTACTGATGATGTGGCTCATCACGGCATTTCGAATGAAATGGCAGTCGACCTCAATATGCTTCGTTCTTTCATGAAAGACTGGGTTATTGGCAATGTGAATGGCTGCCTGATTGTCACAGTGCATGGGTAAAGGTTCATTGTAATTGAACCCCAATTCTCCTAGCAAGCTTTTGAGCCACAACATTTCACTCGTGGTATGTGCCATAGCCCGATATTCAGCTTCTGCGCTAGACCGAGCCACTGTTGTCTGCTTCTTACTACGCCAAGTTACCAGATTTCCTCCAACATATGTGCAGTAGCCAGAAGTAGATCTTCTATCTCCCTTAGACCCAGCATAATCTGCATCTGAATAGGCCTCGATCTTCAAATGTCCATGTTTCTTGAAGAGTAAACCCTTACCAGGAGAGGATTTTATGTACCTTAAAATCCTCATGGCAGCATCTAAATGAATAGGTCGGGGTTTGTCCATAAATTGACTAATCACTCCAACTGCAAAGGATATGTCTGGTCTAGTTACAGTCAGATAGATCAGCTTTCCCACTAGTCTTCTGTACTTTGTTTTGTCTTCTAAGTATGTATCATCATCATCCCATAAACCTGGATTTAAGTCTATAGGAGTATCAACTGGTTTGGTTCCAAGCAGGCCAGTTTCCTGTAGTAAGTCAAGCGCATACTTCCTCTGAGATAATGAAATTCCATGCCTACTACGAGCGATCTCAATGCCTAGAAAGTACCGAGGAGGACCCAAGTCTTTAGTAACAAATTGTTGTTTTAAGTACTCCTTAGTGACCTCTATTCCTTCCACATCGTTGCCAGATACTAGGATATCATCAACATACACAATTAGAATGACAACACCGGATGGTCTGCGTCTCACAAATACAGAGTGATCTGCCTGACACCTGTGGAACCCAAAATCACTTATAACACGGCTGAACTTGTCAAACCAGGCACGAGGACTCTGCTTCAGTCCATAAATTGCCTTCTTTAGCCGGCACACCATAGCTTTCCTCTCCCCCTAAGCAACATACCCTGGAGGTTGCTCCATAAAGACTGTTTCTTGCAAGTCACCATAGAGGAAGGCATTTTTGATGTCCATCTGAAACATAGGCCAATCGTGATTAACAGCCAATGAAAACAACACTTGAATGGAGTTAAGATGAGCAACGGGGGAAAACGTCTCAAGGTAGTCCACGCCATAAGTCTGGGTGAAGCCTTTAGCAACCAAGCGGGCCTTGTATCGGTCAATAGTGCCATTAGCATGGTACTTGAGGGTGAATACCCATCGACAGCCAACCACATCAGCATCAGCGGGAGGAGTGACAAGTTCCCACGTCCCCCGATCAATAAGAGCAGACATCTCCTCGTCCATTGCCTGTTTCCATTTAGGATGTTGAAATGCCTCATGGTGAGTAGAAGGGATTGGTTCTGTAGAAAGAGAGAGAGCAAAACTACGATACGAGGGACCAAGGTTATCAAAAGACATATAGTTAGTAAGGGGGTGAGCAGTACAAGAACGTTTACCTTTGCGTAGGGCGATAGGTAAGTCGGAGTTTGAAGAAACAGGTACGGAGGAGGTTTGATCTACAGTAGAGGAAGGTGGATCAATAGCTAGCCGGGGGCGTAGGGGTCCGCAATGGGCGTCGCCGTGCGTATACCTGCAGTGGAGAAGGAGTAGGAGACAAAGGAGAAGGAATAGGCAAAGGGACTGAGGGTGATGAGGTACCCCCAGTAGAGTAATAAGATGTTGACTCGAAGAATGTGACATCAGCAGAGATATAAGACCGACGAGAGAGGGGATCATAACAACGATACCCTTTTTGTGTACGAGAATACCCTAGAAAAAGACACTTAACTGAACGGGGTGAAAGTTTGTCAAGACCCGATGAAGAGATGTGGACAAAGCAAACGCACCCAAAAACCCGAGGAGTGACATGAAACAATGGACGATCAGGATAAAGTGTCGAATGTGGGATACCCCCACGAAGAACACTCGAGGGTAACCGATTGATAAGATAGCAGGCTGTAAGGACAGCATCCCCCCAAAAGGTTTTAGGAACATTCATCTGAGTCAAAATGGTGCGCGCAACATCCAAGAGGTGTCAATGTTTTCGTTCTGCTACACCATTTTGCTGAGACGTGTGGGGACAAGTAGTTTGATGAATAATCCCATGTTGGTTACAGAAGAGAGACACTTGTTTTTGAACATACTCCAAAGCATTATCAGTACGAAGTATCCGAAGAGGACTAGAAAATTGAGTCTTTATTTCATTATAAAAGGATTGAATTACAATAGGGACTTCGGACCGATCTTTTAACAAGTAGACCCAAGTCATTCTAGAGTAATCATCAACAAAACATATAAAATACCGAAACCCCCCAACAGACTCGACTCGACAAGGACCCAAACATCAGAATGAACTAGTTCAAAAGGAAAGGAACGACGCTTTTCGACACGGGGTGGATAGGAAGCACGGTGATGCTTTCCTAACTCACACGACTCACAATTTAAACTAACAGACTCTATAGGTAACATGCGTTTTAAGGTAGACAAAGGGGGGTGACCTAACCGACAATGCCATTGAAAGGGTGTAATGGAAGCAGAGAGAGCTCGATCATCCACAGGTGTATCCACCGTATGTAAGTAGTAAAGACCACCACGCTCACGACCGCCACCAATCGTCTTCCCCGTGTGTAGATCCTGAAAAACACAATGGGATGGAAAAAATGTGACTGAGCATTGGTGAGACTTAGTAAGTTGGCTAATAGATAATAGGCTAATAGGAAAATGTGGAGCAAACAAGACATTTTTTAGAGTAATAGCAGTGGTGGGTGTAACAATACCAGAACCTGATACAGGAGAGTAGGAGCCATCGGCTAAGCGAACAGGATTTAGAGATGGTGATAAAAACAATGAGGAAAAATGAGACTTAGTACCAGTGATATGGGTGGAGGCACCCGAATCTAATAGCCAGGACTCACCCTGAGACGCCATGAAGGCACCTGTAGAATGGGAAACTGGAGAGGCAGTGAAGGGAGAAGTCTGCATAAGTTTTTCATATTCTTCACGGCTTATGAGGACCTGATCTGAGGTAGGCTGAGAGGGATGAGTTTCGTGAGGAACAGCATTGGCCCACTCCGGCTTACCGAACTTCTGCCAACAGTGATCAAATGCATGATTTGTACGGCCACAATGAGTACAGGGAGGAAATTTGCCACGACCACCACGACCGCGTCCATTATTAGATGTGTTACCCCTGGGATTGCCGCGACCACGGCCACGAACAGCCGAGGCAGAGGCCTCAACAGTAGGAGTGTGGGATCCTGAGACGCCCGTAGATAGACGTAAAACCCGGGAGAATGCAGTGGGCAATGTCGGAACGGTATCACTCGCTAAAATTTGATCACGAGCTGGTTGAAGAGAGCTGTCTAATCCAGACAGAAATTTGGTCACCCAAAATTCTTCCCATTGAGATTTGCGGGTTTCGAGATCACAGTTTAATGGGTGGTATAGAAGAATCTCATCATGAACACCTTTGATAAGAGAATAGTATTCGGCCACATTTCTACCATCCTGTTTCATGGAAAACACTTTCTCATACAGCTCAAAGACTCGAGATATATTTTTCTCGTTGGCATACATGGCATGGACGGTATCCCACATTTCCTTGGCGGAGGTCAAAAACATCAAATTAGAAGCGACGGATTCTTCCATACTATTCAATAACCAGGCCATGACAGCATATTCATCTTTTTGCCATTCTTTAAATTTAGCGTCCTTGGAATCTGGAGGATCCGAAAGAATGTGGTCTAATTTCTCATTAGACCCAAGAAATAGTTTAAAGGATTGAGCCCAAAGAAGATAATTGCGCCCGTTCAATTTAACAGAGGTACCCATGGAAGGTTTGGGTTCCGAAGAGGTTGCCATGAGAAGTGTGGGGTAAACTTGATACCCACACAAAACAATGAGGACAATTGTGCAAATAAAAAAAAAAGGACAGACTAAAAGTCTGTAAGAACGAGAGGGGCAATTAGGAGAAGAAAAAGGGCGGAGAAAAGAAAAAAAGGGCATGGGCAGAGACACAGAGGGGCGAGAGAAGAGAGCGCAGCTGGTCAGCGCGCGATGAACAAGGCAAGAGAGCGCAGCTGGGCGGCGCAATGAACAAGAGGAGAGATCGCGGCTGGGCGGCGCGCGATGGAAGAGGGCGCGGCGGAGCGGCGCACGATGAAAGGGAAACGATGGCGCTGCTGGGCGGCGCGCGAGGAAGGAGACAAGAGGGCGCAGCTGGGCGGCGCACGAGCAGCAAGAAAGGAGAGCGCAACTGGGCAGCGGGAGTAGGAAGTGAAGAGAGCGCGACGGACCGCGCGATGAGGAGGAAGAAACAGTGCCGGAGGGGGGTGTTCCGGCGAGGCACGCGGCGGCGGATCTAGGGTTTCAACCGGAAAAGGAAGGTTAGGGTTTTTTCTTGATTTTTTTTTTTTTTTTTTTTAATTAACGAACCCGCTCTGATACCATGTGAAAAGAGAAAAGAAAAGAGGAGAAAAGTTTATTTTCTGTGTATATCATTAACAAAGACCTAATCTCATTATATAGAGATTAGCAAGAGTCCTGTACATGGAAGGAGCTAAAACCTTTCCCAATATATGAAACATATTTACGGAATTAATTTACCCTAGAATAATTCTAACAGTTATAAATATATATATACATATATATATATATATATTGTTTTCACGAAAGAATGGATAAGTAAAGGACAACCATATATCACCAATTTCTTAAGTACTCGAAATGAAAGAGAACCAGAAGAAGGTAATCAGCAGGGGCAACAAAAGGAATAACAAGCAGAAACAAGAACCACAGGTAACAGGCAACATTTTTGGAACGGCTAATACTAATCAGTTTAATCATTGGTGCTCTAATTCAAAAAATTCAAACAACAGATGGATATATTATTATTTTAAGAACTTACAATGTAATTGGAGGTGGAAGTATCCTCATCGTTTTGGAACCTCCATGATTCATCTGAATCATTCAGAAGACACTGGCATTTCTCTTCCCAGCTTGCATCAGTAGAATTCTCTATGGAACATTGTCTGATGCAGTAAAATTTATCAATAACCTATCATATAGAAAACAGGTTGTCAAAACAGGGAACGAGTAAATTATATTATGAAGACAGGATTGCCATTTTCCGTTCAGAAACCCTTAGCAGGTGTCAGGACCATAGAGCACAGAAGTACGTCCCCTATTAAATGGATATTCAAGCTGTCCCGAGTGTGATACAGCAGAGGATTTAATGTCTGTCTTTCTGAGATGGGTATCATATTGTTTGAAAGCATTTTGATGACTACCTCTTTGAAAATCTCATTCTGCCTTTCATATTTTTCTAAATCATTTCGGAGTGTCACAGTCAGCTCCTTTTCTTCAAGAAGTTCAGTGGTCAGCTCTTCAACTCTGTAGGACATAAATCAATAAAGATGTTTCAATCCACACCTGCTATGAGACTCCTGTTTCATCTTTTCATAAAGAGAAGCCAGTATGGCACAAGTCATCAACCAAGAAAAAAGAAATCATATGCAAAGAAGCTAGGCGTTGACAACAGTTCCTTCACACTTATCAGACAAAAAGATAACTGATTTACTAGTGGATGGGATCTTGAAATAAGAAACACAAAAGCAGAAAGGTTAAAAGATCAAACGTCTAGTTTGAAAATTATTGAATAAAAAAAGTATAATTACTGCTTCCTTGAACCTCACATAGATTTCACTAACTGCATAATCAAAAAGTTTAAAAACTGCTTTTTCCTTTTATATATTGCAAGACAGTGCAGTTCTAAAGACCACAAATTTGGTTACTTATTTTAACTTCCAAAAGTAAGCTCCCGTCATAAAGAACATCAAACATTTAGCAAAAAGTATTCGTAGAATCTCACATATAATTCATGTCTAGGTGGCCACCTTAAGCATTTTCATATCATACATATTAGCTCAACAGAAACTAAACATTATAATGATAACCTTGATAGCATGCTGCCTGATATGCTTGGATTGCTACACTTTTAAGGAAAGGTATTAAGTCTCCAACTCTAAAAGATGTTTAGAATGACTGGAAGATGTGAAAAAAATATGTAAAACACCTTCTTCGAGATTTTTCCAGCTCCTGTGGCATGAGCTCTGCTTTTTCCTTCGCTTTTTCAGCCTGTTAAAACCATATGTCAAAATCAATTAGATAACATAAATGGGACTTCAATTCTTGCATGTCAGAAAACTGAAAGAATGTCAGAAGACACCACCAGAAGACCCCTATGCTTTGCTCACGAAGGTAGCTAGAATGTAACTTAGATGACAAGCTTTAAGCCATCCACCAAGGTTGTAGAGTCTTAATCAGGCATGTAGAGAAGAGGGAGTGGAGGCAGGGGAGGGAGGAAGGGGAGAGAAAGACTAGCAGAAGAAAAAGTCAACCTCCATCATTGCAGTATCTCGCTCAGCAAAAGCAGCACCAACACAACCTTGGAAAAATTTAAGCTGTTTCTCAGCTTCAACATTCTGGCATTGAAAACAGACACAAAAACATAATAAACAACTATGAAATATGAAAATCAGTAATATATTCCTAATCTTTTCAGTTTCAATTAGTTCTATAAAAATGACATTACGTATCACAAAAATCACACAGGAAGGGCTAATCATCACAAAATATGGCAGTTGCAATCTACAATAAGAAAACCTATACTTCATAAGAGAGAGAGAGAGAGAGATAAACCTTTGAGACTTCTGCACTATGTAGATCTGCTAGTTGACTCTGGAGAACATAAACATGTAAGGTAGGATTTATTTAAAATGTAACAGAGAACCTTGCAAGAGACGTTAATGAACTGGAAGGGAACTCACTTTAATACGATAAGCCTCGGATAGCTCCTCTTGTAGATTTTGATTTTCTCTGGTGCAAGCAGCCAACTTATTTTTCAAGTTCTCAATCTCCTGCTCCAACGCAGCCGTCCTAATTAGCAAAAAATCAAGAATTCTATCATTTATGGTGATAAAAGAAACAAACATACTCTGTTCTCTCCCTGCAAGGGATCAAAACATAGATGTGGAATTAATCATAAGACCTCAAACTCGACAGATAACATTTTTGTTTCCACCTTTCAAAATGCATTCGAGTTGCCACTCCAAGATAGGCAGGTCCAGCTTGTTGCATACACAACTGTTCTATATCTTTATGCAGTTCATTACGTTCTGCAGCAAAAGATCAAGAGCACACCAGATGAGTAACCAAGGCCTTGCATACTTGAAACTTGAGGCCAATTGAAGATGCCTAAAAAAATATAAGGCTCCAACAATAACCCCAGTAATGTTGTATACCCATAGACCCAATGCCAGGATCATGCAAATCCCTAAGTGTTGTCCCGTGCAAGCATCAACTTTATGAACTTGATTGGTATAATATAAAACTCAATTATGCAAGATATTTTCCTTTATTTTATAATGGTATAATAGTTCACTTCCATTGTTGGCCTCCCCAGACTCCTCATAGAAGGTCAGTGTGGCGACCAGAGATCAAACATCCTAATGTTGTTATCTCACGAGAAAATTTTAAGCCTTGAATGTAAGTTAATTTATCCAAAATCGCCTTTACCACCAGAATAACTGATCATTTTTCCATTTTCAGTCATTCACATAATCCATCAAACCAGGAAAAATACATACTTAGAAGAATCATTTTTGCAGAACAACAGAAAATTCTTGGAATTAAGTACAAAGCAATGTGAATGCATACCGCGCTCCAACTGTTGTATACGAGCAATTAATGATTCATTGCCGGTTAAATTTTGATCCATGGCTGTAAAGAATAACCACGTGGCATAAATTCAAATCCTACATAACTCAACATAATAAATAAAATAAAACAAAATCATATCTTTAGCAGAACAGAAGTAAAAACTATCTCAACAAACTAAACCTGCAATCAAACGACAATTCTAGGAACTTTTAATCGGAGCCCACTTCGATGCTAGGCTTGGAGCTATCAATTGATTCAATTTCACAACTACTAAAATGAAAAAGCAAAATACAATTTTGGAAATATTTAATCGAAGCCCACTGCGTTTCTAGACTTGGGACTATCAATTTCACAACTACTAACATCGTCAACGGATACTCCGAATGATTATACGGTTAAGAAATGAATTTCGTATAGAGAAATGAACCGAATAATTTCTTCGGCCATAACAAAGGTGTAAGAAAAACAAACACCAAAAATTCAGCAGAGACAAGATTCTTGAGAAATCATAGATTAGCTCACCGGGAAATCAACCGGAGATTTGGAAGTTGAAACTCTAAAACATGGCTCTCTTTCTTGCTTTGCCTGGAGCCTGGAGGAAGTGTAATGATTGTGTTATCACTGTTTTAATTACTCTACATTCGTTCGCCTGTTGTTTTTCGTTTTAATTAATCACTGTATATTCTTTTCCTTGTTGGTTTTGTTGAAATTCGACTTTCACCCACACCGAACTTGAAATTTGCAAAGAACACCCGAGTCACCCCTTAGACACGTCTGTTTTTTTTTTTTTTTTTTTTTTTTGGTGAAACGAACTATTATAATCAATTAAACTATCAATTACATTAACATTCCAAATGAATGGCAAATTATTATAGTAATCAAAAATTTTCTTTTTCGTAATCCACATTATTTAGTTATAATAAATTCGAATAGATTTAGATAATTATTAAAATTGATTGACACGACGATACAACGTATGTTATATTATTGAATAACAAACCTTCCATTTTCTATTTTGATTTCGAATATAGAAAATTCATTTGCTTGGGAGTCCGTAATGATTAAATAAACCAAAATTTTATCATGATTGCAATTTTAGAGAGGCGTGAAAGCAAAATCCTATGGCAAATGAGGCTTTGCCACAATAGTAAAGTAGAGGCCATTAACCTTAAAATTATGGATTTGATTTTTCATGAATATGAATATTTTTATAGTTTGATACTAATTTGAATTTACTGTATAGTAGTTTGTATTTTTTTATTATTTGGTGATAAATAATTCTAATAATTTATTTTTCATTTGAAATATTAATACAGTAACTTTTTCTAGCAAAATTGAGCAAGTACACTCTTTGTAATATATATTATATATATAATATAAGCAAAAATTCCATAATAATCAATAATTCTTAAATTTTAAAAAATAATTAAATTAAAAACTCATATACATGAGAAAAAAAATACCAACATATATGAAATTTGAATTTCAAAATTCCGAAATTGGACTTTACCAATAAATCAATACATCGTCTATGACACTCTTACATACTGAGCCATTACTTTGTCAATAATTAACACCAACAAACTTACAAATTTATAAGAGGCTTCAAGTTTAATCTTGATCTTATAATTCCAACGAATTAGATACCCAATACATAAAATAAGTTACTTTGACATACTTAAAAACTTGATAGTTTTGTTTTGGTTTGAACTTAAAAAAAAAAAACTAAAAAACTTCATACGAGTAACTTTCAATTATACAATCCATATATTACTTCTTTCTTTATCAGAAAAAAAATACAAAAAACAAAAACAAAAAAAAGGAAGGATGTGATAGTAGTGGCCTTTGTCTCCCCCTGCTACGTTATGTTCGGACTTTTTGTGTTCAATTATGAATAATCAAATATGTGAATAAGCATTGATCCTACTAATCGCCAATATAAGTATATAACACCATCGAGTGCCAAATATAACTTCGATGTATGGTGGCATAAATAACTCTTGAATCCATTCTCACTAATGTGAGAGAAGCTCGTTTTAGCTACAGCACTATGACCAAACAAATGGAGTCAACACTTGGCTCCATTGCAAAATGTATTGGCTTCGATTCCAAACTACTATAGGTTATGGTTTGATATCTGTTAGTAATCTTTCTATCAGTAATTTTATTTCATATTTAATTCATTAAATTGAATATAGTGAACAATATGCATGTCTTCATTTTTGAGAAGAAAATAATTGAGAATCTTCAAATGTTTTGAATGCAAATGCCGTGCACAAATATGGAGTTGCTTGGCATTTCTTTTTCTTTTTCTTTTTCTTTTTAACTCACACACACTGAAAAGCTTGAACCCAATAATCTCTTTGGTAATAACTTCAAACCCCAGGCAATTGACATATTGCACCCTCTAAACACACTTAATTAATACTATGCACCACAAAATTGAAATTTTGGCATTTTACTCCCTTAAAAATATATTAGCTCAGCACTTTGCATCCTCCGCTCATTCCCATTGAAATTTTCCACTGAAAATAATATTATGGACAAAATTAAAGAGACAAATTTGATATTCTATATATAAATAAATAAATAAAGTAATTAATTGAACGCCGACTTCTTCCTAAAAAAAACTATGATATGGTACAGAAAAATTGGAGAAAAAATAAAAGGCAAATGAACTTCCCTTTGACGGTTTGAGTGCTTATCAATATCTCTTCATTTCACCAAGTTTCTAGCAACAAAATTGAAGAATCTTGATTATTGAAATTGGGTAATAAACAATCATGAAAATATTAAAAGAAGAAGATGATGATGAATGGGTACTTCACATTGAAAATAAACCATAAAATATTTCTTTTGGGCTACTTTTTGCTATGTTTTTATTGAACTATGTACTATCACATAAAAATTCGTATCATTGTCACTCAATGACAACTTTGTTTCTCCAGACTATAAGGTATTTTTAAAATGATAGTAGACATAGTCTTGTCAATTTGAATCAACATTTTGTTAGTAAGAGTATTGAATTTATGATGAACTCTTGATAATATCTTGGCTAGATTTTGAATTTATGAGATTATCTTTTGATTTTTAAATTATCTTCTAAATTTTAGAGATTTCTTAATTCTGACCGAAATATTATTTTCAGTGAAAATTTTTAATAGGTATGGGTGAAGGAAGCAAAGTACCAAACTAATATATTATTTAATGATGCAAAATGCCAAAATTTAAATTTTAAGGTATATGATGCCGATCAAATATGTTTAGATGCTACAATATATCAATTTCTCTTCAAACCCCTACCACTCGCTTGCCACTGTGGGCACGCCTTCATGTTATTCAGTATGACCTGTGGAAAATGACTCTAGATAAAATACTTCACCTTTTTAGAATTTAAATTCAATGGAGATGTAGAGTGGGTTTTTTTAAGAGGAAAAGAAAAAAATATATATTTTAAAGCGAAAGTATTATGTTTGAATAGGTTTTTTGAACAAAAGTAGAAATCATAAAAAAAAATTTAAAAAATAATAATTATTTAAAATAACTTCAAATAAAAATAACTTTTAAAGTATTTCTAAAAATTATATCTAAACACAAAATTATTTAATTTAAAAAAAAATTCACTGTAAAAAATATAATTCGAGAAGTATTTTTTTTTTTTTTTTATGTAAATCCATTCAAATGGAGGATTTCATTTCTGGATTTCATACAACGCTTTGCTTACACGACAAAAATCATAACTTAGATTTTTTCACCATCGACCAATATATTCCTCATTTTAAGTACTAGGTCATAAAATATGTCACGTATAACACGTGTACCTTAATACCTGGGAAAGAACAATTGAGCATCGTGGGAATGGTCATTCATCCAACTTCAAAGGACCATTAAGAATATAACAAATAAAAATATAAATCCAGGTAATTAACAAAGCAGAATTTGTGAGAAGAACTAAATCTGGCTCGTGCGCCCGTTCTATTATACCAGAAAAACGATGATTGCTACAACAATTCTAATAGACAAGTTTAACCTACGGTTTTTTACTGTAGTAGCAACCAATAAGAGAACAAAAGCACTGAACAAAATTCAGCTTTTGCTTTTCTCTTCATCTCCTGACATTTACTCAACTTAGCACAGTAACTCCAAGCAAACAAGCAATAATTTCTACAATGGACTAACATACATCTAACAGAAAAATGTCTTCGAGGTCTGCCAGTCTCACCGCCTGCTCTGCAAAGACCCCTTCACCTGTATTATATGCTACACACTACCTTTACTATATTTACATTCATAGGGCAAGTCCGTAGAAAACATACAGACAACTGGGCTTCACTCAAAGAGAAATTCTAAAGTGGCTTCTCATTGTACCATACTCCATCACGCGTGAATCATCTGTACATTCTGCGAAGAATACGATTAATCATTTAAGAAAGTATGTAAGTATATTATCCTTAAAGTGGAGCAAAATCAATACAAGTTACCAAATGAATGGGTACATAGTTCCTATTGGTGACATCAATGGTGAAATAGGATATGGAGACTGGAATAATTTAGTGGAGCAATCTAAACAGAGATCATAGACATACAACATAAAGTTATAACTCAAATTACACAATGGAGTCAACTCAAGGTGGTGACGAGTGGTAGGTGCTAGTGACCCCATGAAGTAGCAGTTGGTAACTTAAATGAATTAGAGGTCTGTGGATATACATACTAGTATCTGCATTGACTAGGAAGTATATGGCAGGCTAATGAGGGCAACACTCAAGTAGATAAAAATATTATCAAGCAGATATCTCAAGGCCATAACACATTTCAGATACAGCAAATGGAAGAAGCTGACCGACCAAAACCTTATCTTCCTTTGTGATAAACAGAATTTTACAAACAGCAAGCAAAATACAATTTTCATGGTATAAAGGAAGAATGCCACAAAAACCTTACCATTCTAGGAGTATTTCTTCCTTTCAGCGTCTTCAATGCTGCCTCTGCAAAAGCCTGCGCTGCTTCAGCATCAGCTTCAGCTGCCTCAGCCTCCCGAGCAGCCTCTTCAGCTTCAGCCATTGCAGCTTCTGCTTCAGCAACTGCTTGAGCTGCAGCTGCAGCAGCTTCTTTTGGAGTCATGCTCCTCATCCTTGCTAACTCCGAATCAACTTGAGACTTCGTGAGATGACTGACATCACTGTTGTCAATTCTAGGAGATATCCTCTGTCTTCCTTCCACAGGAATGGAAGGATTCCTCCTTTCAGACTAGAGTGGAAGTTGCAGCAATTTTGTACTTCCGTTTCATCTGGAAAAAGAAGGCAGCATCTCAATTTGAGTCCAGCAACTTCAATTCTCAAATGCATCAAAATTTTCAAGGAAACAAAAAAAGAAAAGAAAAGAAAAGAAAAAATTAGGATATGAAGTTGGACCACTTAAACTCAAAGATACCTTAATAAGTTTTCCTGTTGCAGCCAAATGTTTCAACTTAGCGGACAATATCCTCTTAAAGTTTGGAGGTGCCCAGTACTGATCCTAAAAGGAGAAGAGAAAGAGTTGAAAGATTAGAAGAAGATAGCTACTAATAAACTCAATTATTAGGTAAGACATTAGTGTCCAGATTACGTTCCAGGAGAGCAGAATGAAGCAATGAAATATTAAGTAAATAAAGCATGCTGGTCCTAAGTGTACAGATATGAAGACATCATAGGTATGGATTACTACAAATCAACTTAATCGTTCTAAAGCACAAAAGAAAATTGGACAAGCTCAGGAGAACAATTCCATTATTATTGAGAATGTAATAAAACATAGAGATCGATCACAATGTGCTCACATTCTCTTCCCTAAGAAACAGAACTGCACAGCAGTGATGACAAAATACCTAAATCTCAAAACTGACAAGACATAATCACCCTGAAATCAATTATCTGATTATAAACTCACAGAAGAATGCACTCCATCGACGGCAATCAACAGCACAGCCTTTTGAAGCAATTTATAAAAATAAAAAAAAGGCAAAATGCTAAGATACTTCTATTTTCCGATTTCTGGCAAAATAGGCAATTCCAGCCCAGCAAACAATTATTAGGTCAAACTCACAAATTCAAAAAGCTCAATAAGAAATTAAAAGAGAGCAAAATATAAATTCTCTTCATTGCATTCCTCAACCATCACCATTGGCCATGTCTCAAAGACCTCAAGAAACATAATCAACTTATATCAAATCCTATAAAATGGGGCTGGGTCATTTAGAATGTACATAGAATCATACTCGTGCTTTTTCTTTCACCATCAATGGATTTCTGTGGATTGTCTCTATGCCAAATTGAGGCCCTTTGGAGTATTGATATGAAATATGATGACCTTCCCATCGAATTTGATAAACATAACAAATCCTAGGAGCCAACCAAAAAAAAAGGGGGAGGCGGCGTTTCTTATATGTGTCAGAAGTTTGTTTTACAATTGCTTGAAAAAGATAGTGTTTCAACGATCAAAAAGAGGTATGCTAAAGTCATGACTACAATATGAGGTAATTAACATATAGCAGGGGCTTCCTTATAGCAAATGCATTCTCTATCTTCCGTCACAAAGTCAGCGACCATATGGCAATCACAAAGCTGCTAAGTTACATCATCACAATGAAGAAAAGGAAAAGTTCATGTAATAGAGTCAAATAAAAAAATAAAAAAGAAAACGAAACAACGAAACGGTACCTCTATGTAGGCAGCAATGGATGTCTTGTTAGAACCACCAGGCTCCCTTAAGTTTTTTATGGCCTCCATTATGAGATTGTCCAGTCTGTAGAAATGTAAAAAGAAATATCAACTGCCAGTCATCCCCAGGATTTCAAACAAAACTATCTTAAGATACAATCAAACAATAAGCCCAGTATTTTTGTCTAAATCACAACCATAATAAGTATAGAGTCACATACCAAGATGGCAGTACGCTGGTCAAAAAAACTTACTCAGTCATCAGAAACTCGTTCAACTATATGTGTACCGTTCTCGTGAGCAAGTTTATAATCTAACCCGAATACTAGGTATCTTACTCCCAAAAACGAAAGAACATCAACTAAACTCATCAGGAAATCAGGACTTATTTACCAAAAAAATTGATTAACATGATACACAAATTCAAAAGTCAAAATACATGATTATGTACAAGTGGACCACATCTAGTAACTTGGAGTTGGAAGGAGCTGCATCTAAGTAAAATGTCCAACCTCATGATAGATCTCTTTGGGCCATCATTTGGTGAAGAACTGCCTGAAGGAGCTAGAGGCCTACCATCAAATATTTCATCATCGCTTTGACTAACGGCTGACTGAGCCATAGAGCTCTCTCCATGTTTAGGGGCAGGGTGCGTCCTTTTTAGTGCTAACCTGGCCCTCTCCCGTGAGCCCCATCCATTTGCCATGACACTCAGGTTCCTCCACTTATCCTAACCAACGTCAAGCCAACACTAATCAGAAAAAACTAACTTCCTATAACTTTCAGCCCGATGAATAGGCCATCACCATCACCAGAACAATAATATCCTGGACTAAATATCTACCTTCAGATCAACATTGGATCGCAGATACAAGACTCCACTGAACTGTGGATCCTTAAGAATTGTACGCCATTTTCCAGGCCCATGCTTAAGGACTCCAGCTTTAAGAGCTGCTTCTTCCTCTGGAGTCCACTTCTGTTTAGGTGCCCCCATTAGTTATCAAGCGCAGCCAAATTCCTCAAAAGCGATCAACTGCACCATAAAGTTACACCACAACGATCAGTTAACATTATTATCTCTAAGCATTTCCCATTAATTCCTATAAACTCAAACAGCATAGCATTAGTTCCAAAAACCATTAATCACGATGCCGGAAGAAAAGGCCGATAAAAGGGAGCTCACAAACTGCCCTTTCTTAGCATTTACTGAAATGAAAATTCAACAGGAGCGTTGCTTGGTCATAATATGTAAAAACCAACAGATACTTTTGGTTAATTTCTTGCGGGTAATAATCAAAATATACACTTGAAGTTTGAAGAGTACAAAGAAAAGAAAAAAAGAACATCACTGATCAGATTACAATGTCTCCATGATCAAAATCCAATTGAATTTCAAATTCATACATAAATTCATCAAAATTCAGTCGAAATTGGTGGGTTCTTACATGGACCAGAAAAAAGTTGGGGTTCATGGAGCCGCAGAAGCGGAAACCGAAACCCTAATTTCGTAACAGGCTCAGCAATATCTCGAAATTCGGCTCAAGATGCAGATGAAATCAAGAATTCAACGAGGATAAAGATGAACTATTACCTGAAACTGGAGATTGTTGTTCTGATTCGAAGATCTGATTACCGGAATTGGAAACGAGCTTCTTTTTCTAATCTGGTTTTCCTATACGTACGTGTAACTGTATGATAGGCATGAGGGTGAGACTTAACGGTATTTCTGCGTATTATCTTCCACGTGGATCATTTGGGCATTTGATGGGATTAATAATAACTATAGTAAGGTAGGAACACTCGTGTATCAAATTAAAAAAAATATAAATTAATTATATATTTGAATTTCATTATTTATTATATTCTTTTAGATGAATAATTTTTTTAAACACTTATTAAGGTTTAAATAAGTGAAAAGTAAAATAATTTAATATAAGATAAAATTAAATGATTAAAAATAGTAAACAAAGGAATTAAAATATTTCCCATGAGAGAGGAGGAAGAAGATAGAGGAGAGATAAGATATAAAAAAAAAAGTAAAAAAAAATAAAAAATAAAAAAGGAAACATGTTGTGGGAGTGGGAGTGGGAGTGGGAGTGGGAGTGGGAGTGGGAGGGGGAGGGGGGAGGGGAGAGAGAAAATAGGGGAAAAAATAGAAAAACAAAATGTAAACTAAAAAAAGTTAGACCAAAGGTGATAATTTTTTAAAGATCCTTTTGCTTTATATAATAGTATAAATAATAAATAAATAATAATAATAAAGCCATAAGCGTAAGAACAAGTTGGGGGGCACATGAATGTAAACTTATAAACTTTTAAAAAGTGTTTGGTAAATTTTTAACTAAAGAAGTTTATAAGTTCAAAAATTAGGGTGTTAGGAGCTTATAAGCTCTAAAAAAAAAAGTAAAAGAGTATTTGATTAGATTTAAAGAGCTTATAAGATATTTTTGAAGTTTATGGGTTGTAATTCTGTTTGCAAGAACTTATGTGTTTTTTTTAAGAAAGTGTTTGGCTAAACTTATAAGCGCCTCAAAACAACATATAAGTTCCCCAAAACATCTTATAAGATGTTAGAAAGCTTATAGGCTCCTAAAATTTGTTTGTTAGCTTTTTAAGTAAAAGAATTTATAAACTCCAAAAATAAGTTGTTAGAAGCTCAGAAGCTCCAAGAAAAAAAAGGTAAGTTCCCTTAACTTTTTTTGAAACAATTTATAAGTTGTCTAATACCAAAAAATTAAATAACATAAATATCTCTATTTTTTTCCAATATAAGATTCCTAATATTTCAAAAAATAGTTATTTACATGAAATTAATTTTACATTATTATTTTTTTTTATCATCATTACACTTAAAACAATTTATAAACTCTTATTTTTATCAAACAGAATCATAACTTATATATTCAAAAGACATCTTATAAGCTACAATATATTATTTTTTTTCCACATACTTTGACAATTTATTGTTGAAATAAGACTAGGGACGACAATGGGTCCAGGTTTGGCAGGTCCCCGACCCGCTAGGGGCGAATTTAGACTCGGGGAACTGGCCTTAGGGCAGGTTGCGGGTCCAAAATTTTGGACCCGCTCGGGTTCAGGCCAGGTCTCGAGTCCACTTAAACCCGGCCCAAACCCGATCCGTATATATATAAAATATATTTATAATATATAAATAAAAAATAAAAAAGGATATTTTTTATGTTTGAGAGTGCATTAGGATAAAATTAAATATTTATATATTTAATATATTTATAATATATAAATATATTTAATAGTACTATTTTTGATATTTGAGAGTGCATTATGCTTTTTTTTCTTAATAATCTTAGGATTCAAACTGCAAATTACCCAATAATGCAATTTAAATATTTTTTCTTCCCAACTATCTCTATATATTTCTTCGTGAATTTGGTATTTTTTGGTCAATTTGTTCTTTTTCTTATTTTCCTTCGTGAATCATTATATTTGTTTCATGTATTTGAATTGTCTCTTTCAACCAAATAGAACTTTTTATCAAAATAATATAGTTTTCTATGATTTTTATCATTCTATCTTAAAATGAATTTTTTTTTTGTACAATTTAAAATTATTGTTTCAAAGAAGTTTGTTAAAAAATAGAAATTTGAATTATTGAGGCCAGTTTGATGGGTTGGAACGGGTTTAGGAACTCGGCAGGGTTCAGCGATGTCCAACCCGCCAGGTTCGGGTCCAACGTGGGTCTGGGCTTGGGTTGGGTCCGGGACAGGTCCCGGGTCTAGAAAACTCTCGCGGGTTGGGTTCGGGTTTGGCCAAACCCATACCAGACCCGACACGTTGTAATCCCTAAATAAGGCGTAGGATCTTATAAAACCTAAAAACATATTATAAGATAAAAATAATATATTTATATTGTTTTATCTTTTAACATTAGACAACTTATAAGTTGTTTCAAAAAAGAATTGGGAGAGCTTACTTTTCTTTAGAGCTTATAATAGCTTATTTTTTGAGTTAATAAGCTAATTTACTAAAAAGATCGCCAAACATTTGTAAGGAGCATATAAACTCTCAAACAACTTATAACATGTTTTTAAGAGCTTATAAGTTAAGCCAAACACTTGCTAAGTTCCCTCAACTTTTTTCTGAAATGGCTTATAAGTTGTTTAATACTAAAAATAAAATAACATGAATATCTTTACTTTTTTTTCCCAAACATTACAGTTCTAATATCTTAGAAAATATTTATCTACATGAAATTAATTTTACCTTTTTTTTTGTTCATCATTATACTTAAAAGAACTTATAAGCTCTCGTTTTTACAAAACAAAACTACAACTTATAAACTCCAAAAATATCTTATAAGTTACATGTTTTATTTTAACCAAATACTTTAAGATCTTATTTTTAAAATAAAATGTAGAAGATGATGCAATTATAAGCTTAAAAAACATGTTATAAAAGTTTACAAGCTCTTTAGAATATATTTAACCAAACACCCGCCTAGGTGTGCGTGTAAATAAAAAATATAATTCAATTTTGTACTTGACTTTAAATAAATTAAATTATAAATATATAATAAATTTTCTATATGAATTATATTTTTTAATATTTATTAAACTTAAGATAAGTTAAAAGTAAAATAATTTTAAATAATATTATATGATTGAAAAATAATTAAATAAGAGAGTTATAAAAGTATTTAATGGTATGACAAGAGGAGAGAGGGAAAAAACGTGGATGCTTTAATAAAATTATGCTGGAAAAATGATCGTGAATAATTCAAAATTGCTGGAAATATTTGTGCAACCACCATAAGATTGCCACGAAATCGAAACATGGATATAACATCACCTTGTATAATTTAATGTTTTCTAAGTGTTAGTTGGAAATTCTAACTCGAATCAAATGTGGTTGCATTGGGACTAATCATGTAAATGATAAGGTGCTAGGGTGGACAATCATTTGAGGAACAGATCTTTTAATTTGCGAAAACAAAGAGGAAAGAGGGAGAAAGCCAATAGGGGATTGGGATTGTTTTTTAATTATGAAATAGCGATCAATGAAATTTCTATCACAAACCAATCAATATGTTTTTCATTTTTTTTTTACTTAACATTTCTGACAAAAATCCTTAATTGTTTTACGAGTGGCAACACAATTATATAAATTCTGATGAAAATTTCGTACAAAAAGGGTAAAGAAATAGGGGGGGGGGGGGGGGGGGGTAAAGAAAAAAAAAAGTGCAGCACAATTGCTCGCCATTTTCCCTTTTACTAAAAATTTGTCGAAATTTTTTCCGTAGAATTTCGATGGAATTTTTTGTTGATAAATTTGATTTATTCTGTAGTGACTTGTTAGTCCAGGCCATATTGGAGTTTGATTCACAGGGCCCTCAACGTGTGGGCTTAGGAGCGTTTCACTATTCACTTTTTTTTTTAGTCTTAGTTACCCGATTTTGATTCATTGATCGATTAATTTGGATCGAATACTGTAGAAGTTCATTATAGGAGTGATCCTCCAACCCAATTGCTCCATTCACAACACGAGGATTTGAATTTCACTATCCACTTTTACTTTACAGCTTTTTAAGGAAAAAACATAAATATACTTTTTATAACTTATATTATACTTATTACATTGATATGGCCGAATCTGTTTTGGCCATGTAGGCTCCAGCTCAGCTCACACGTCGGATCCAGCTCAGCACATGCTGCCATCCTCCTGTTGCCGCGCGCCAGGCCTAGTTCGATCAGTATCCATGATCTTGTCTTGTCGGTCTAGTTCGGTCAGAGTTCATCACATCTTCTTGACTCATATGGTCTCCAATATGACATGACATTATCAATGTCCGTCCCTACTTCATCCTCGGAGTTAATGCTAAGACACCCACCTCGAGCAAGGAACGCACCCCACGCGCCCACTGCGCGTCATGGGGAACGCCCATAACCAGCAACGGGGTTGGGCCAGCCTGACTCTGGTCCGGCCCACCTATTTTTTATTATTATAAATAGTACGATGACACTATTCATTGAGTAAGACATTTTTTATCTACTAATACGCTGATTACTACTTACTATTCACCTGCCCGAATTCTGACTTGAGCGTCGGAGGGTCTTCGCCGGAGACACTTCCGGCTAGTCTCACGTGTGCTCCATCCTTGCAGAATAGAACCCGACCAGCATTCAGACACTCTTACTCGGATCTACCTGATCGGATTCGGACACTTACCCCCAGGTCGAAGTGACGTGTACCGCAGGCCAAATCCGACCACATCATACATATTTAACACATCGAAATAATATTGCAAAAGTTGTATAAGAATGTCTGAACCGGAATTCCGCATGTTCTTGAAATACAATGATTAAGAATCTCAAATTAGGTAGTGATCGTTTACTTTTTAGAAGTCTAGATTTACTAGTTACTACTAAGGTCTCGTTTGTTTTTACATTATGCCCCTTCAATAGCTGAATTACGGCTGTTTGTGATTTGCTTGTTTTTACTTATTAGTGGCCTTATGTTGCCACTCTCCACCTCTGGATGAATGAAAGTTCAGCATAAATGCATAATAACCATCTCAAAGAATCTCACTCCAAGCGTGAGATTGTTTTTTGGTGTCCGATAGCTATAAATTACTCTTCACTTTTATTCCTGATCAATTGAAATTACCCGTGCCTATCGAGAGGGCTTTGAAGGAATAAGTAGTGTCCTTAGGATGGCATATGTGGGTTATCAAACACTATCTATTGAGGTCTGAACCATAGACCTAACAAATGAAGAGAAAAGTCTTAACATTAAGGTATTTAACTAATTATAGTATCTTGGTTTTTTTTTTGAACTTATTTTGTGTAAAACATTTATTTAATTTTTTAATAAAAAATAAAGATACTTTTGTACCTAAGGAGGTCCGAATTACAGACCTCCACAATTGAAGAGACCATTGTTTCCATTAGGGAATTCAACTCTTTTTTTCTTGTCTTACTTATAACCCATCGAAACTATGGCGAAAATATTCCACCGAATTATTTTTTAATCCTTATTATTATTTTTTTTTAATAAAAAGTAAGGATATTTTTGTACCTATTGAGGTTTAAACCATAGACCTCCATAAATGAAGAGAATAGCCTTACCATTATGTTTTCTAAGAACACGTTGGTGAAACGCTTGTTTTTTAAAATTTAATATTTAATAAGTTATTTAAAAAAATACTCTGTCGAAATTTTCTTTGGACATTAGACGTTCCAATGTAAAATTTTGCAGGAGTTTTTTTTTTTTTTTTCAACACTTCGATGGAAATTTCAGGCTAAATTTTTGCCGAATTTTTTGAAAATAATTTCCGCCAGAAAAAATGCGGTGGAAATTCTACAGAATATTTCAGTCGGATAATTCCACCGGAGAATGAGCGTTTTCCGGTAGTGTGTCTTGAGGGACAGTAAACTCTTCAAAAAATATTTTATTTCATCCTTTGATTTGGCCGTGGATGTTAATAAAATCTCGTTGAAACCTAAGTTGATGGGTAACTATTATCCAACAATTTCGATATAAATTAGCTACCAAAATCGAACAAACTCATTTTAATAATAAACGCAAAGTTTAAGACTTCAAGTACTCCTAATCCATTTTTAACTACCAAAAATTGACTTGGGGGTTTGATTCATTGTATCAAGAACTTCATTTTCATATATAGGTCACCGGTCCATTGTCGGTCAACGGTCGACAATCAACCTTTCCAGTCAATTAAACCATGTTCGAAGCTTTCAGCATAATATTCTCAAATCCATCATATTTTTCTCAATTTGACCTTATCTTGAGAGCCTAATATCGCTTCAAAGTTGACAATCGATTAAACATATTCGGCTAATGATTCTAAAACTCAACCTTTTGTGCCTAAATTTCTTAAATAATCGTTATTTGGAATAAATATACTAATTTGAGTTATAATTGCATAATTTAGAGGATGACCAAGTTGAGACGTTTGATCTGTTCCAGTTCGCCAGCCAAACTTAATCAAGACTAGGTTAGAGCTTTAACCTTTCCTCAACAAGATATAGAATTATATGTAGTAAATATTCTTGTATGGACTTTTTCTTGCCTGTTAGATATATTTGCACATTAGGATATTATTATGATATTATATTTTACTCTCAGTTGTTATGATTTTAATGAATATTACTTTCCGTGTTATGTAAGCTTGTACAAATATATATATATATATATATATTGTATCTTTTCGTACTGTGAGATGTATCCATTTCGTTTTCTATTATGATTATTAATCTTGGGGATGCCCTTCGGAAAATTGAGCCCAAGGACATATGGCATGGGACTACGGGGCAGAACGGACCAATGGTAGGATCTTTTCTGTACTATCCCATCTGTAAGATTCGATTTTATTTGCAGTCAGAGGTTGGCGGTAGATAAGATTAGATCGGTGTATTACATGGGCACATGATATACTTTCTGTCAATTTAGGTCAAGATAGCCCTCTGATAAGGAAAGTATAAGGATTTCTATTATATTTTGTCTATTTTGGGTAGTCATAAGGTTGGAGACCTATCAGCTTAGCTCACCATTGCATGCTTTCGAGAATCATTTATGATATAATTATTTAGTACTTGTTCTGCCCGTTTTGAAAAATCATTCATGACAAGACTTTTTCAGTATTTATGTAGAGCATCACAATTTTCTGTTGCATACAATAAAAATCATGTTATCTATTTTAATGTGTTTGTAGTGTTAATTTATCCCATATATGTAAACTGGCCTTACTAAGCCATTTGGGCTTACTCCTGATTCTTTATGATATTTGTCTCAGACTAGAGCTTGCACGATGGATGAATAAATTATGTATTCATAGCTATGCTTTTATTTCCTTCCAGTTTTTGTTATTTGTTGTGGTTATAACTCCAATATATTGTTAAGAATTATCTAATTTCCTATTTTATGTTTGGATTGAGCCTTATATTTGATCATGATAAGTTTACTATGAATTAGCTCTAATGATAGTATTCTACATAGCAATGCTTCCGTTAAATAGATTGTTAGTAAATGTTTATTTTAGAATGGGGTGATCATACTAAGTATCATCGAGGTGTAGATACTTTGTATGGTTACCTAGTGATACCCTAATTGTATTAGTTCATTTTAACAAGAGAGGAGTTACAAGAGAGAGGAGAGAGAGAAAGCAAAATTATCAGAACACAGACACCAAAAATAGTTATTAGATGGTCTGATATTTTATATGTAGTATAGATTCTTCACAATTTATTATTATTATTTTGTATTTGTAATTCCAATATTTAGTGATAAATAAAAAGCTATATTTAAAGCTTTTTTCAATTTTAATAAATTACATCATAAATATTTTGAATTTTATATATGAATACTTTTTTGAATTTATTAAATTTATAACGAGTGAAAAGTAAAGCAATTTATTTAAAATAAAAAAAATTACACGATTAGAAATACAATTGAATATGAGAATTAAAAATAAATAAATAGCGTGATATGAGAGAAGAAAGAGAATATATTGAGAAAGTAAAATGACAAAAAAAACATTCAATTGGAGGAGAGAGAGAGAGAGAGAGAGAGAGAGAGAGAGAGAGAGAGAGATAAACAATAGGAACGGGATGGATAGACCAAAGTCGCTGATAGATCAAGGTAGTTATTCAATGGCCCTCTCCATTTCATAGACTAGTTATTTGGGTACATTCGATGCTTGTGTACAATAAAAACTATATTATTTAATTATGTATTAAAATTTTAATAAATTACATTATAAATATTTTAAATTATATATATGAATACCTTATTAGTATTTATTAAATTTATGATAAATGAACATTAAAGTAATTTGTTTAAAAGAAAAGAAAAATATGTGATTAAAAAAATAATTAAATATGAGAATTAAAAAAATTATTAAATAGTGTGATATGAGAGAGGAGGAAACGAAGATATTGAGAGTGAAAAATTAAAAAAAAAAAAAAGCCAACATCAAATTGTATGAGAGAAAAAATAGGAGAGTGATGAACAGATCAAAACTATTGATAGGCCTAGATAGTTACTCAATTGGCTCTCCTTTTTTATATAATAGCATAGATGAGAATAGTGTTCGAAATTTTGAATGATGCATATATTAATATCTGCAGGACTACTTTACTTTTATTTTTTTATTGACAATTTGTTAAAATTAACCCACGATACCATTCGTTTGATTTAAAGTGTGTAGCAAACCCCAATTGTGACGCGAGGCCCCATATGTTGGCAAGTTTATGAGCTTGCTTATACTGACCTACAAAATTGAATGGTTAAGATAAACCACTTCACTAAACCCCCCACACCGAATCGCTGTTCAATTATTCATTGTTGCTCTCCCCTTTCTACAAGTTAGCGAGGAGTCTATATTTCACTTCTTTCCACATCGAGTTGTGAGTGGAATCCTCCACATCTTCAACGAACTGCATCGCTTTTGCTTTTCAATTAATTAGCGAAACTTTTAAATTTGTAATCACATTTGAGTGTAAAAGAAGAGCGCTGCGTCTGAGCCTGCGCAAGACCTAAACAAGCACACTTGACAGCTTTCATATATATTAGACGTATATTATATAATGGTAATATAGTAATTTCAGAGGTATTTTATGACATTAATAGTAAAGGTCTTTTTCTTTTTCTTTTATTCTTCTTTCTTTTCTTCTTTCTGTTTTTTTTTTCCTTCGAAGAAACACTATCAACTTGAGAGACACACACATACACCAAATTTCCCAGAAACTCAAGAAAAATTCTAACCCGAACTTGATTTGGCCGAACCCAACAAATCATATGGCAAGTGTATTGCACTTGCTAAGTGATTGGTTACTCTCCCTAAATTATCGACCATTCATAGAGCAAGTGTAGAACACTCGCTACATGATTAACACTGGTTCGGCCATGCTAGGTCTGGGCTAGAATTTCCTGAAACTCAAGCCTCAAATGGGAAAGGGAAAAAAAAATAAAAAATGTAAAAAAAGAGCATAAATGCTTTGTAACTCCGATTGAAAGCAAGCGTCTAGCTAGCTATCAGCCTATCTCCATTCCAAAGAAAGAAATCCAAATCCCAATCAAAATTATTTAAAAAATGCAAATCAAAAGGATTATAATAATTGGTAAAAAAAAAAAAAAAAAAATCCATCTCCAGAGTTTCCCCATTAGAAGCACATATCCATCATGCAACAGCAGCAAGCAGCAGCCATACTGCCAAATATACGAAGCAAAAAATTTCAACTTTATTTTTTATAAATTTCTTGTAACAAAATAAATTTAGAATGACACACATACATACATATATATATATATATATATATATATACCACCCAACTAATTAAAATCCAATTTAAACAATTAGCAGGAACCCCCTCCAAATTATTGTCTTCCTCTAATTATTAATCATAACATTAATTCTGAGCGCAACAGTGTTATCCAATTTTATATAGAGGCATAAACTGTTCTCTACTCTTACAGTAGTAATAAAATGCGTTCCTAATGTCTAATCTATTCAATATATACGAAATAATAGTTTTTTACTTTTTTATAAGAATTTAAAACATGCACCCAGAAAATTGCAAATAATGTGTCCTCATTTATAATTATAAATTATGAAGTTATGCTTTAAAATCTTTGTTAATATTTCTAAAATCATATATAAAGCAGGCCTAACAGTAATACGTGAAGCTTCAAGCTCCAAATCCAAAATGAGCTGAATTTCTATATATGACTACCAGAATGCATGCCCTTTTGTGATGAATCAATACATTATTAATTTAGTTTTTATGACGGATTTAATCTATAAAATTGCGTTAGTAAATGCATTGTCATTTCGTTTTGTTTATATTGAATTTTATCATTAATTCATTATAAATATTTTAAATTTGTGACAAAATCTCTCAATCACAAATTTTTTATCAGTAAAGAGGACGCTCGTAGTGTAATGATTTTAAAGTTATCACACACCCGCCAATATATATATATATATATATATATATATATAAGGATTGGAGTGACCATATATCCTAATTGTTCAAAGTGCACTTCTTGATCGTTCTCCATTGCACCTCTGAATATCTATTAAATATTTCCAGACCACTCCACCAATCATATTAACATAATATTCTCTTTGTTTTATTTTTATGATAATTTATAATGAACATAATATTCTTTTAAAAGAAATCAAAAAATAAGCGTACCATCCTCCCAAGCAAGCGCAGCAACCGGAGCCGGAGTTTTTGGGCGGCGGCGGCGGTGGCGCAGCGTTTTGCGGGGCGTATTGCGGCTGAGGTGGGTAGCCGTACCCCTGCGGCTGAGGCGGATACCCCTGGGCCGGGTACGCCTGATGAGGCGGGTAATGCTGTTGTGGGTACCCCTGCGGTACTGCCGGGTATCCCGCCGGCGGCGGATGATGATAATTACCTCCCTTAGTGTGATCCATTTCGGCCGGCGGATAATTATGACCTATTGCACCATCAGTTTCCAACGGCGGATATCCTGTAAAAATAAAAAATACCAGGGTGATTTAATTAATTGTTTGATAAAAAAAAAAGAAAATCAAATCAAATTTATGAAACAATAAATTGATTGCATGCCTGGAGGAGGGGTAGGGGCGGAGATATTGGGAGGAGGTCTATTTTGATCGTGATGATTCATGATCTGATTTTTTTGATTTTTCTCCCCGGCCCTCTTTTTTGGTCTCTGGGGATCGATTTGTTTTTGTCTGTGAGGAATGGTTTAAAGGATTTCTGGGCTTGGGAAATGAGAATGTGATCGGGGGTGAATGGGTGATTAAGGCTTTGGTTTTAATCAGACACAATAGAGGGAGGGGATGCTTGCGGGCACAGTTTAGATCGTTCGGCCAAAACGAAACTGCGTTTGTTACGTGACTAGTGTATAATTTAAAGTGACAGACTAACTATTACAAGAACGAGACACGAATAACACTTCACTACGATTAGTTGGAGTAATTGGCATTTTGCACTCTTATATAAAGACCGAATTATGCATTTTTTTATTTAAAGAGCAAAATTTAAATTTATAAGATATCAAATGTATGCGCTGATAAAAAATATGAAATATATGCAAAATATAATTAGATAAAGAGTTGAGGGGGAGGGGAGATGAGCAACTAACCCTTTTAACGCTTGTCTTGGCTCTGCATGTACATTTAATTATATTATAAGAATTGGCATTTTACATTTCTTCGATGATAATTTTCTTGGAATTTTGCACCCCAAGAGTATGTCATTGTAAATTTAAGCTGGACTAATAGATTAGCCAAATTTTTGTGGGCAAAATATTAATCAAGTACTAAGGTTAACACCCCCCCCCCCCCGGTCACGTAAATACTTCAAATTTACAATAGCAAACCTTGAATTGGATATATACATTTATTATGTAATATAATGTTTTCTTGTCTTTAAATGGAGAAAAGATGATCAAATTTCAACTATTATATCAACATTTTATCATACTCACGAATCACGAACTATCACATATTCATATATTTTTCTCTTTCTAGATTATTATTAATTTATTTGATTAATCTATGATCATTTTATATGGTGCACCCTTTGTAGAATTAAATATACAAACGGCAATTGGACTTTAGTTTGTGAAAATTTCAATTTTGATTTAAAAACCTTGAATTTTCGACTTTTGAACATACAGATATATATCAAGTTCCTTTCTCAATCTACATAAATTCTCATTTTTTTACTTTTCATAATCGTAATTTTCCAATTCTGGCACAACCGCGCACGTAGTTGCTAATTATGGGGAGGGCTAAAAACTTATTTCCTTTTGCATGACCGATTTGCATTAAGTTATCAAATATCTAACTTTAAGCTTCCTATAATTATAAGCTACATTCGTTGTAAAATAACTTTAAAAAATATATATATAAAAGAGAAAATATAAACAAAAAGATGACGAGAGAATTGAGAGGATAAGAGAGTAATAATATTGTTCTAATTTGCATTTTCTTATGTCTTTCAAACGCTTATTAAAAGTCCTATTTATAAACTTAAAAATCATCTAACTTGTTAATGATATAAATTACCAACCTATTTTGTTGGCATGAAACTTTCAATAACTCGCGCCAAAAACATACCATGCACTTTTCCCAAATAAGATTCTCTGATATCATAACTAATTTATGGTTGTTGTAACATTGTATTACATCCCACATCGATTTGGGAATGAATATTGAATTAGTTTATTGGTACGATAAAAACTCTCAAAACTTTGAGTTTATTATTTTTATAAGAAAGATAAGAAAGAAGACGAATGTGGTATAGTCGTTATCTGAGAGTATTGTGCCTACTTTCTAGATTCATTTGTGTACCCCCACCCCATGGGTTCGGGTATTGCGCTTAGTTTCTAAATTCATTTGTGTACCCCCATCCCCTGGGTTCGAAGCGTGACATACTAACACAATATGTTATGCTCTATAAGTCCAACTATAGTTCAATCAATTTTATTTTTTTAGGTCGCATATCTTTATAAATTATTTTGACAAAAAAAATCGATATTTATAATAGCAAATTGGACATAATGATTATTTGACAAAGTTGTACTAGCTTATTTTTACATATATATATATATATCATAATGTATATAATTATAAAAGTATACTTGAATAGAAAAAAAAAATTAATGTTGCATGCAATATCATTTTCTCCTTTTATATTTCTTTGTAGAAACTACATTTTGTTTGAAATTCTGATGCATGTGCCAATACGAGTTTCATTTTTCTCTGTACTCGCATCAACATATATGGTGACTTGTTACCAATTAGATACATACATGTATCTATGTTATATCTTAGAGCTTATGTTATATCACATAATTGCATGTATATCTTGTTTTGGACCGTATTCTACCTAAAACTTTTGAAAAAGAAAAAAAAAATCATCTTAACATATATAATTCACTAATTTGCATTGTAGTATAAATATGTCGTCGTATCATATCCGAGATTTATTGATTATGTTGCTTGTGCATAAGTGCTAATTATAGCTTATACACTCTTTTTTTATTTTTTATTTTTTATTTTTTTGATGGGAATAACTTATACACTTCGATATATCCTAATATAGCTCATTTAAGACAATACAGTTTAATTCATTTTAGGGGATATGTTTGTTTGAGGTGGGTAAATTAGGCCATCCAACTTCATTGAAAGTCCACAAAATACTCTTTAAAGAAGTGCCTAAATCTATTGCTATTAGTTACTAGACAAGCTTCCTTTAGACAAGTTGACTCTGAAGTATGACATTAACTAATCTTAAATTATTAACTTAGTTGGGCCTCGAGTATTTGTCTGGAAGTAGACTTAATTGCATGCAAATCAAATCATTGAAGTAATGATCGAATGATAATAAGTATACTCTTGTTCTTTTTTTTTTTCTTTATCAATATTTGCATAAAAATCAGCACTTTCCTCCTTTGTAAGTTGAATTGACATTGTCACTCGAGTTTACTAAAAAATTAGAATTCCTATTGAGTGTGCCAATTTTATATGTTATACTTTAGAATTCGAAATCACTGAATTCGATATGAAAGCAGTAACTTCGAAATGAATTTTGTGTTTAGCGCGGATGTGCCAATGTGTAAAGAACACACAAATTGAAGTCTGCTTGTTTTGATTTCAATGGATTGCACCTCAAATATCTATCTGAAAGATAATTGCATCGGAGTAGACAAACACTATTCCTAAGGTTATACGTGCTTATAATTTAATGTAGGACTTTAAACTTGTAATTGAGTTGGGCCTCCAGTGTTTGTGTGGGATCTATATCTATGTACTATATAATTGATGCGGGTCGAATTTGGGAGTTGGTCGACCTCGATCGGAAACTCTGGTCGAGCGTAGGATTAAGGGTATTTGATCGGGAAGTTGACCTGCAACAAGGGAAAGACAACGTGAGCTAGCTGAGATGCTCGGCTAAGACCCTCTAATGCTTAAGTCAGTTGATCGGTTTTGTATAGATTTGAGCAGAGTAAGGGCGTTGAGAGTAATTAATGATATCCGTCTTATCATAAATGTAAGGATATTTATAGTGTGTCCAAGTAGGTCACACTCTGGTAGGTCGTCATGAGCTGACGTGGGCGACCTATAGGTCTGGTGGTAGGGTCTATTGGCATTAGTTGACTCTTAATTAATGAAGTATAGGGTTAAGTGACTCCCCAATACTTGAGGCTGATGGAACATTTAATGATAGTAGAGATTCGCGGAGCCCGGCATGGCCCCGGTCGAAAAGTACGTCGACTGGAGGAGTTGAGGAGTCGGGTTCGAGGGGTCGAGAATTAAGATCAAGTCGACTGAGGGATCTCCCAACCGAGATTGCCGGAAGGATTTTGGCTGGTCGCTAATCGCTTGAGGCCCGCCGGGACGATCGAAGGACACGCTTATTGGTCTGAGCGTTTGCAACAAAGGGGCGCGGCGCATAAGGGACGGTTGATATTTCTGATCGGAAATGTGCCACATCAATAATATAGTAAAGAGGTTTTTTTTTTTAATTTTTTTTTTAATTTTTGCCACAATGCCCAATTTCAATCAAATTTTAAAAGATAAATTACGTCTACACTTCTTAAAGTGTAGTATAATTATAAACTAATCTCTATAATTTTAAAAATTATAAATACTTCGTTTGAGATATGTATCAGTTTAACAAAATTCACAATTCATTAAGACGAAATATGATCACAAGTTGAATTTTTGTTGTTTTTTTTATTGAATTTTAAAATAAAATTTGAATAATGTTGATAAATTGAAGATATAGAAGCTATATATTACTTAATTGCAAATCAAATTATAGGAGTAGCTACTGAATGATAACAAGTACATTCTTATTCCTTTCATTTCTTTATCAAGATTTGCAATTGATTTATATATATATATATATATATATATATATATATATATATGGTGGTAAGATTAGAATCAGAAAAGTCATTTTGTTTGGTTTGAAGTTAACCTGATATTGAATAATACTCATCAACAAGAGTAAATTTCGTCTATATTTATTGAAGTATAGTGTAATTATAAATTCCTTCCTCTTGTTTTAAAACGTATAAATACCACATTGAGGTTTAGGACCTCTTTGCAAATATGAATAGAGATGTCCAAAAGATAACTTTTTTACTGTCATACTAGTCAACTAGGCTGCTACAACTTGTATGGGAAGCGTTCGGTAACTCTCAGGGTTGGCTTTTCTAGCAACCCGTCTTCATCCTCATTCCCTTTCGCGGAGGTTACTAGGCCATTAGTTAGTTCCATCGTTGTATGCCATGCTAAAAGTTTCTTTCTTTCCACTCCTAGCTAATAGTAGGCCGCTGTTGGTAGTTGGTAAGCTCGGTGGGGGTTGACAGAGAACATAAGAGGTGCTCTTTATCGAGCTTGACAAATTTTCTCAATTAATTTTGTTATTTCACAAATCTTTGTGAAATAATTTCATTTTATATCACCCCAACCACCGCTAGGCATCATCATCTATAATTTGATACTAAAATTACTTTATTATTATTTATTTATTTTTAAAATTGATTTCGTATATAACTTCTACACTTTGACTTGTCAAAACTATGTAAACTTCATCTTAAAATCCTGACAAAAACACCAAAGATACAACTTGTAATTATGTCATACCTTGATAGATGATGAATATTGTTAAGTTGATACATACTTTAGAGTGGTATTTGTTATTTTCAAAATCACATAAATTAATTTGTAATTATACCATATCTTAAGAAGTGTAACCATAATTTACGTCATCAATTATTATAAAATGTTAGTAACAAAAATTTTGTCAATAATAAGATTAAAGTTAGATAAACTTGTTAAAAGTTTTAAAACTAAGTTGAACTCTTAATTGTTTTTAGAAGAGATCGAACTTTCAATTTTAATGATTTATATATGTTCATCCCTTAAAAAGTTTTATTTAATATTTTATTTCATTTTTTAAGTTTTTGTGAAAAAATTTAAGATTCTTCCCGGAGCTCTTGGGATCATCCATATACCCTAAAAATTGATCTCAGAAAATAGATAGAAAAAAGGAAGGAAGAAAAGAGGCAATACTTGAATGTTCGTAAAAATGTAACACTTCGCCCACCGTAGGGCTCGAACCCACGACCACAAGGTTAAGAGCCTTGCGCTCTACCAACTGAGCTAGACGGGCTTACTGGTTGTACAATGTAAACTTTAATATTATATTAAATATGTTTCTAAAGTAATCCACTCAACCAAAATTGTTTAGATAGAATAAAAAGAACTACCAATAATGTAAATTACTTGTGACATTCCAGAATTACGTTTCAATTGTAAGCCTTAAACTTTAATTCTGGAATGTCACAAGTAATTTACATTATTGGTGAAATATATTTTTCCAATTGTTATGGTGAACTTCATGCATCTGCAATAGAATTAAGCAACTATATTTATAGGGTTGTTAGCGGCACAGGTTTTAATCCAAACTAGATTAAGGTTTTAACATATTAAATCGATTAAAATATTCAACAAAACAAATTCAAATATAAAATATCCATAATTTAAAATAAGTTCATCAAGCATAGGAATGAAGTAGTTTACTCCATTAAAGATTTCAAGTCGGACTTTAATAATAATATGTAGTAATTAAACTAATAACCACATGTATAATATTAGTAAAGATACTTAAATAGAATTGTAATACATATATCGTATATAACTATTAATATGCTAAATTTTATTTTCGAGGCAATTTATTTAACAAAATAAGGTGAATTTTATATAAATAAATCTTCTTTTGCTCTGTTATTATTTTTTCACACAAGGTTTTAATTTTTTTAATTGGTTATTTAATTTTCGAATTTTGATCTTTTTAATTGTTATTCAAGTTGGAGTTCTTGTCAATAAAATTGACACAAATCCTATAAAATTCATATCAAAAAATTATTCTATTTCGAATTCAAAAATTTCAGATTTGATTCAAATCCCACCATTCCATAACCCTACCCCTCCGTTTGGTTTTTGGATTTTAGTAAGGAAAATAGAAAGAATTTTTATTTTCTTTGCTTCAAATGATAGTATTTTTGCTTTTATTTTTGATTCTTTTTATTTTCCTTCCACTATTCCTCACCAAAATCCTTGTTCCAAATATAGCAGACATATATACATTTGGCACTTGACGAGACAGGCAATAAAAGTGAAGACAAGAAATTGATCATCAGGAGATTAATGGTTGGTGAGTTTTAGGTATCCTTTCAGAGAGTATTTGTAGCACTGATAGTTAAGAGGAATAGAGTCTTATCTTCCTCACCTATTAATAACCATATTGGTTGGCTTCCCAATCTCAAGTCTCAACTTCTTTGCCTAACTATTATTCAAAAACATTAATAAAAAACCATAGTTTGACCTAACCACATAAATAAATAAATAAATAAATAACTTAGTTTGCGTATGGGGCATTCCTCTCTCAAAAGTGTTACAACTAATATTAATTTTGTTTTTATATTAAATTTATGTTTTGAGTTGAATACCACTGTCTCATTCAAAAGAACCAAAAGAATAAAAAAGAGATGAATATTCAATGTAATTCTAAGTAACAACGTATTTATTTATTTTTGTCTAGGTCCAATCATATTATTCATTAGAAAGTCGAATATAAGTGTGTTTGGACTAAAGTAGTATTAGAATGAATAACCTCATGAAAAGTTGTGTGACCGGTTCGATTCTTTTGCTATACAATTGTGTAACATTTTGTACTTTTCTTATTTTTACACGTCACATGTATGAATTATAGTATTAAAATAGACAATCGCAATGAAAAGTTGTGCAATTTTCAGTTCGACTTTTTTACTGTATAATTATGCAATATTTCATACTATATTAATGGATGATTGAGATGAGGAATGAAAAAACTTACGCAAAGACGAGAGTGTTGACCAATAGCATTACAGCAAGAAAAAGGCACGACTTGTCCATGGGCAAAATTCAAAAAATGTACGTCTTAATGTACTATTTCGATACATATACAGACATGTATGTAGACTGAATAACAGTAACTAGTGAAAGAGAACGTAATTACATATATAAATAGAGAGACAGGGGCCTGAGTTTGTTTAGCTCTCATAGTTTTTGCAGTAGATAGTAATTGGGTCGGGTGAGTTGTAGAGACAGAGAGACTCGACAAAATGACGGCGGCGAAGGAGGTGAATGAATTGGTGCCTCACCCCGTCAAAGAACAGCTCCCCGGAGTCGACTATTGCGTCAACAGCAACCCTTCATGGGGTATGCATCTCTCCCTCTCTCTCTCTCTCTCTCACACACACACACACACAGAGCCCGTGCTAGGAGACATTTCATTTTGCATGCGCCGATAGGTCTACTGATACAAACACGATTTTTTGAAAAATTGTGCAATATTCGAACTTCTCTGTTCCACATGCATGCAGATTGTGGATTTTACTCTGCGGAACTGTTTAGCTTTCCCTGTAATCAATGTGTAAACCCAGTTGGTAACATGCTGTGTTCTGTAGATCGAATTTTAACTTGCCATATTCGAGGTGCCCTGTAATGGGTTCCTCGGGGAATGATGAAAAAAATTGCCCGAATTAGAAAATGGTTGTTTCAGGGTCTTGCAGGTTCTAAACTCTAATGTTTCTAATATTTCCGAGTGTGATTATACTTTGAAAGAAAACTAGTTTTCCACTGTGTTGGCCGGCGAATTGAAATTCTTCCCCAAAGAATTTCGGAGTGCTATTAGCGTCATCTATGGTTTCGTATCGAGTATTTTTGGCCCAATTTATGGGCATTGACGTATATAATTGTTTCTGAGTTGTCACCACGAATTGGATGCAGCTGAAGCTGTTATTGTGGGATTTCAGCACTATTTGGTAATGCTTGGGACTACTGTGATTATTCCTACAATCATTGTTCCGTACATGGGTGGTGGCAATGTTAGTTCATCTTCTTTACCTGTGATCCACTCTATTGATTAGTATAAAATCGTGAGCATGTGTATCATTTTATTCAAATATGTTGTAGAAATTGAGGCTTTTATTCTATATCAATCTTTACCAGGTGGAAAAGGCTCAAGTGATACAAACACTGCTGTTTGTTTCTGGATTAAACACATTGTTGCAAACCTGGTTTGGAAGCAGGCTGCCAGTAGTGATAGGCGGTTCGTTTAGATTCATAATTCCATCTCTATATGTTGCATTTGCTCAAAGATATTTCATCTACAGTATTCCGAATCAGGTTGGCTTCCTTCATCACCTTACTCCAGTTGTTTTTTAGCGCAATTTTCGTCGACGGGGAATCCACATTTACTTATTAACTTAGTGATTTCTCTTATCATTGATTAAGAGGTTTATACAAACAATGAGGGCAATTCAAGGCGCTCTCATTATTGCTTCTGTGCTACCTATGTTGCTTGGTTTTCTAGGAATTTGGAGCATTGTTGCGAGGTAGCTCGTTTAGATATGAAACTTTAGTTGGGCTTCTTTTTGATATCTTGTGAAAGATTTTATAACTAAATCAAGTTGATCTAATTGTAGGTTCCTGAGCCCTCTTTCTGCTGTGCCTCTGGTGGTTCTTGTTGGACTTGGGCTCTATGAACTGGGGTTTCCACTGGTACAGAACTGAAATGTCATTACTCAATCAAATATGGATATCTTATTTTTGAGGCTGTTCCTATTGAGCTATAGATGATCACTTTCATTGAGAGCCTTAGAACAACTGTTATCCGTTGTGATATACAAGTTACTTATTTTCACACACTTTTGAAGATCTCATGATATATGCGAATGTTAAAAGGTGCTTCTAATGATAAATACTCTAATATAGTTCATATTTTCACAAATCCTGGGCCCAAATATGCGAATGATCATATCTCCTCTTTCATCCGATTTGAGAACCTAAAAAGCACTCAGAACAGAATCTTACACAGATTGGCAGCATCTTCCATTGCTTACTCATTTTCATGGTTGATGCCTGTAGCTTGCAGAATGTGTGGAAGTTGGGCTTCCGGAGCTAATTATTCTTATTTTGTTGGCTTATGTAAGTATAACGTTTTCATTTTAATAAATATCAACCTGCTGACTCTTCAAAGATGTGGTGATATGAGCTATAATTGGCATGTTCTTTTAATTTTAGTACTCGACTCATTATGATTAACATTTGTGGCAGTACATCCCTCATATGTGGAGCTTTAAGCGTCCCATTCTCGATCGTTTTGCTGTCCTATTGTCCGTCGGGATAGTTTGGGCTTACGCAGCCCTTCTGACAGTAGCTGGTGCATACAGAAATAGGCCCCTAAATACTCAGTTAAGTTGCCGTGTTGATCGCTCGGGACTTGTAAGTGGATCCTCATGGTATGTGTACAAAGCTGCTGCTAACAAGAAAAATATTCTGCTTCATTTCGTTCGTGTGCTTATGCTACAGCTCAACCTGCAGGATTAGCTTTCCGTATCCAATTCAATGGGGTCAACCCAGCATACATGTTGGAGAAGTTTTTGTCATGCTAGCCGCAGCTTTTGTCGCTCTGGTTGAGGTTCATATCATTTACTCTGAATTTTATGGAAATATTTGCTATGTTACTTTAGCAGTTTTTTTGTTTTCTTTCTCTTTGAGGAAGTTCATACAGTTGATGATATTATTAAAGATCCTCAATAATATGCTTTTGAAATTTTCCTGCCCATTTTTCTCCACTGGATTGCTTTATTTAATCTGTCTTACATTTTTTTCTTAATTTTCTTTTGGCAGTCATCAGGGGCATTTATTGCTGCAGCAAGATATGGGAGTGCTACCCACGTACCAGCTTCATGTTTTAGCCGAGGAGTCGGCTGGCTGGTAGGAAGAGAGCCTACTACATGTCACATTATGCTTCTCTGTATTATCAGTCCATATGTATTCGTTTTCTCACCATTACTTATCATGATATGCAGGGAGTAGGCATGCTTCTAGATGGTTTATTCGGAACAGGAACTGGATCCACTGTATCAGTGTAATACACCTAATCTCTGAAGAAACAAAGAAACTGAATTATGGATCATAGATGATTACTAGTATTACCGTTGCCTCAGATGTATTGATGCTAATATTTCCTTTTTATACCCCATCTAATTGTTGTTCTCTTAGTGCAGTGAAAATGTAGGACTGTTGGCTTTGACAAGAGTTGGAAGCCGCAGGGTGGTTCAGATATCAGCAGTTTTCATGCTCTTCTTTTCAGTACTAGGTTTGTTATTCGATAGGCACAGTATATATCCTTTTATAACATAGAGTTGACATTTACTTACAACTCATTTATACTCTTTTACGGTAACAAACAGGAAAATTTGGAGCTGTTGTTGCTTCCATTCCCCTGCCAATTTTTGGAGCTCTATACTGCGTCCTGTTTGCTCTCATGTGTATGCATCTCTTCTTTTTTAAAGTCTGAAACAATTGTTTATGTATGATTTGTGAATTCATAGCATGGGATTTTGGTCCAGTTTCAAAATATCTGTATTTTATGCTAATTTCGGTTATATTCATTTTATTGTCATGTTTATGGGCAGCTTCTGCTGGTTTTGGCTTGCTGCAATATTGCAACCTCAACAGCTTCAGGACGAAGTTTATCCTTGGTTTCTCATTCTTCATGGGCCTTTCGGTGCCAAGATATTTCAGTGACTATGTGATAACTTCTGGTCACGGTCCTGTTAACACTAATGCTTTGTGGGTATGTAACCAAATTCTATTTCTAATTTTCTTGTTTAAAACTTTACAGTTACTCAATGGATGGAGGAACTGAATTATGTATGATTTGTATCATGTGCAGTTCAACAAGATGGTGTTAGTGATCTTCACATCCCCGGCCACAGTTGCAGGGCTCATTGCTTTCTTTCTGGACCTCACTCTCGCGCGCAAACATGCCTCGACTCGAAAAGATAGTGGCAGGCACTGGTGGGCTAAGTTCAAGTACTTTGATAAAGATCCAAGAAGTGCAGAATTTTACTCTCTTCCTTATGGCCTTTCAAAGTATTTCCCTTCATTCTAAACTTTTGAGTCTTTATTGGTAAATGAAGAAATGTTGGTTTTGTGGAGACTTCAAATCATGACTTGGGATGCGCAATGATGGTTGCTTGATCACATGGGAAGAGAATGAAGAAACAATCATATATATGAAGAAATGGTTTTGCTTTAGTGCAATCAAATATCCAAAATATTGATGTACTTATATATATATATATATGGAAATATTGCTGATTTGTATAGGTTCTAGCGATTTCTATTGTCAGAAAATTTCCTCCCAGCATGTTATGATATATGTAACAGCTCAGTCATAGTTGATATAAAATGAATATTTTTTCATGAGATACCAATTGATACTAGTGTAGCTGTGGTATTTGCATAAGCATACAGTGTGTATAACTTTGGATTGTAATTTAGTGCAACATTATTTTTCCCATTACCATATGTCTAATAGCTCTTCTTTTTTTCTTTTGTTCCTTTTTTTTTTGGATGGAGGAGGGCATGGGTCAAAATTGAAATCTGTGTCCAAAGTTGAAAACAGTGTTTACATTGGTTAAAGAATTTCAATTTCGATGGAAAAAGACTAGAGAAGTCTGTCAATTGTGAAACACTTCTCAAGTTCTCATCTCATTATTTATCTAAGACATATTTGATATTGCATTAGAAGTATAAAATGTTAAATTCTTTAAATTAGTAGACCCCACATTTTAAGTATTTAATAAGTTTATTTGTTTTGGAATATAAGTTTCCTTAGTTGAAATTCGTGAAATTCATCTCACAGGTGAGATTGTTATACACTATATTATGAAATTTGAAATTCAAGCTGAATTTCAAGCCACACGGTTCATAGGACTCACAAAAAATCCAACATCAAATCAAGCATACTTATAAATTAATTTCATGGGGTACAAATGACATATAAGATATAATCAAATACGTCCATAGGATTATGTTGGATTGGCATTTATCTATGTTAAAAATTTTGCAAATCAAGTTATATAAGTATTTTGTGAGAAAGATATAAAATATACTGTTGCTTTTCTTTATTCTCTTTATCAAACTTTCCAAACCATTTTGCATAAATAGTTAATGGTGAGATTAGAACTAGAAGATACGCTTTGTTTGGTTTGAATTCCATACCACATTAAATACTAATCATCAACAATTATAAACGGTTAAATAAGCCTGTTAGAAGTTCAAAAATAAGTAGCAATCCCAAATTTATTTAATTTCATTTTATAGGCTTTTCAGGAGAGTTATTAAGTTAGTCTATACTGCCTTATAATATTTCATTTATAGGCTTTTCAAAAGAGTAATTAAGTTAGCCTACACTGCCTTATAATATTTCATTTTTACAGCATGTTACAACAAATTCGCCCACCACCATAGTGGTCGTGGATATTTCATTTTTACATCATATCACAACAAATTCGTTCACCATACGGCTTGAACCCATGATCACAAGGTTAAGAACCTTACGCTCTACCAACTCGGCTAGACGGGCTTGTCACCTGCTAATTTATTTGACAAATCTGCCATACAAATGCCACAAATCTTGGTCTCAGAGAATATAAGGGAGAAAGAAGGGGGCCGGGGGGGGGGGGGGGATTCCTACCTGGCTTTCCAATCACTATTCGCCCTATTTGTTGGATTAGCGCTCTAAGTCTCAACTTCTCTTCCTAACCACAGTGGTACAAGTAATATTAATTTTTGTTTCTATATTGAATATATGTTTTGAGTTGAATTACCAATGTAATATATACTAAATAACAAAATTAATTGTGTTTTTTCTAAGCAAACAGATAATATATATGACGAATTTATTTATTTTTCCTTTTTATGACTACGTTTCTTGTACCTAGAAGTTTCTTTCAAGTTGACAAGAATACATTCTTGGAATAAAATTAATTGGATAGGCAAGGACAATTTAATTACTTTTCAAATTAGATAGAAAATTAGTCAATTATTCATAAATTTAGTTCATAAGACTACTGGGTCCTCAAAAGTTCATTCTTTGTATATTTTGAGAATCTATGAAAAGGAATGAAATCACCAAGATAAGTAAAATTTGCATGGCCTATTTTTTTTTTATTTTTTATAAATTATATCAACTATTACCCATCACTTTTTATTGTCTACGACTTTAATGTTGATAACAAATTGTTGTATGAACATCTTAGCAGGGGTAATTTAGTTATTTAAGGATATTTCACAATACATATTCTGCTCAATTTAAAATGAATAATATATATATATATATATATATATATATATTGGCTATGAAGTCAAATTATTTGATGTTCTAACAAAGGCTATTTAATGATCGTTATTGTAAATGTTCTGAATTTTATGTTGTGTTATTTCCATAATTTTCACAAATCAAATACATTATATATTTATGATACTAAATAAATAATCAATATGGCCGGATTTTGACCTAATTAAACAGGGGAACATTTATGCTCTCTTACTGAGATTGAATGGAAAAGGAACTCTGTCATCAATCCAAGACTGTTTTGAATGCTAATCTTCTTCTGCAGACGATCCATTTTTCTAGCCAAGCCGAGAGTTCCTAAGCGTGTCAAACGAGCTGGCCGGTCTATGTTCAATCCTTCAATTAGAACAAAATGAAATCAAAATATGAAGAGTGGTTTTTTCTTTTTTTAACTGAACTCAATCGCATATTGTATTGGGCTCCGATCATATTATTCATCCGAACCTTGAAGTCAAGCATAATTAAACAAAAATAGTACGATAATGGGTGACCTCAATATTTTGCCAAAGGAAAAGCCACATTTTTACTAGGGCATTGAGGTACTAACATTTTCTTCAATAAAATGAACTAATAAAGATGGGAAGACAAGACTGTTGACCAAGAGCAAGGATAAGGCGTGACAAGGATATAAATTTGGGAAAATTTCAATTAAAGGATTAAGAAGTTTTAAAATTAATAAAGAGGGAATAATTTTGAGAAAAGTATGATTAAAGGATAAAGAAGTTTTAAAATTAATAAAGAGGGAATGACTTTATGTATTTAGAGATGGGAAAATTGCAAAAAACCCCTATGTGGTTTTCGGAAGCTGCACGCTTTTCTGCTGTGGTTTAAAAATATGCATAATAACCCCTCTGTTTTTGAAAATTATGCGCGCTTTGACCTATCCGTCAGGAGTTAACGGCATTTGAGTAGCACACGCCTTTCTTGCGTTTTTTTTATTGTTCTTACACTGTTTTAACTTTGACTTTGTTGTCCAAATGGCCAAAATACCCTTGATTGTTTCTATTTATGTAAGACAAGGTACTATACTCCATTTCACTCTTCTTTCAAGTCTTCAACACCGTGAACCTGTTGCCAGGTAAGTTCCTGCCTCAATTTTTTTTTTATTTTATACTCTTCAACAACGTGGATCTATTTATGTATTTGTCTTTCTCCTTGTCTCCCTTTTTTTTTTTTTCTTTTTGGTTATTAATTGTCAGAATATGTCTCGTTTTCTACTCCCTTCAATAGAGAAATTTCTCAGCTTGATTTGAGGTACTCAAACCTTAACTGCTACTGCAAAAAACATGCTGTTATAAGGGTGGTTGGGCCAACTAAGCAAACAGTAGGAAAGTTATTCACATGTTGCCGTTTCAACAAGTGCTCGTGGTTTGAGTGGCTTGAGCCTGATAGTGTAACCGTAAAAAGCACACAAGGTAGCTTATCCAACATTCCAGATTTAGAGGAAGTTCAATCAAAGAGTGAAGATGCCCAAGAGAAATTTGCAGAAATGATTTTGCTTAAAGAAGAGTTGTTGGATAAAATTCATAAAGTGGAGAACACCCAAGGAATGCTAAAAAGTTTGATTGTCCTTGTAATTGTTTTGATTGTAGCAGTAGCTTCTGAAGTAGTTAATATAGTATGTTGTAAAGATAATGGAACTTTGAAAAAGCAGTAATAATATTGTTGAAACTACAGGCTTCCAAATATTGTTCTGTCATTACAACTTGCATCAAACACAAATTACAAAATACATCATTCATGTCATTACAAAATACATCATTCATGTGACCAACACAACAAATATGGGCAAAAATAGGAGTAATAATGTCTGCTACCAAAATACATCAGCGTTCCCCAACTACTTACAAAATATATCAATGATGTTTCTTAAAAGATAGATTCACTGTTGTTGAACAAAAAATTGCAAAAAAAGAGGCGATTTTTTAAAATGCTATCAATGACAGTTGGTTGAGCTCCCAACGTTGGATGAAGCACCTTGCCTTAGCTTGTAGGATGAGGAGATTTCTTTTAGCTTGGATGAGATGGTAGGCCTTGTAAAAGAGGTTGACTGTTTCTGTTGAGGCTTCTCAACAGGCCCATTTTGTCGTTTGTTTTTGCACAAACGGCTTGGCCCCCCTTGTTTCCTTTTTCTTGGGATGGTACCTTTGGAGCCTTGTGTACGATTCTTCCTAATTCTGTCAAACGAGGGATTCACACCCTACCAAAAGAAATTATTAATTTATTAGTAACTAGAGGAGAAAACATAACTATTTTGTGATAGAAAAAGTATGTAAAGTAATACCTGACAAGTAGATTGTTGAGTTTGTGGATAATTAACATCTGGGACAGTTTTTGGCCTTGATGACTGCATTGGTACCTGTATTAAATGGGAAGCAATAGGTAATGTAGTAACAAATATTTAAATTTCATTATAGGGGTATATTTTGGGTCGATTGTACCTTATTAATTGGAACATTGGTACCTTATTGATTACACTGATGATCATTTGCATCACTTGCTAGGACTGAACACATCTGCATCCATCAAGTAACAGAATGTTAGGATTAGAGTAACAAATAATACAAAAATTAAATACAAGAAATATAATTATACATTAAAGAGTTTGGAGTTTGGATGAGGAGGTTTCTTGCATGATCTCTTGTTATGGCCAGGAGCCAAACACCTTGCGCAAATTGTGGTTAATCCCTTTCCTTGAAACCACTATCTCATCCCTCACATCATTGCCATCTTTCTTTCAGACTTTTTTGGGTCTTCCTGCCCTAACTCTGATTTGAGGTGGATCAACTATCCCAAGAGGGGATTCTTCAAAGGCATGCATATCAGGTACAATGGTGGATCATGTGAGAATATACTCTCAAGTATGTGTGTTTTTTAAACTAGTCATGCACATATGACTCTACATCCAACCTGTGGTGGTGTATAGCTGCTATTGCATGACAACATGGAAGCCCAACCAATTGAAACATGCCACAACTGCAATATCTGTCATTCAAGCGCACTACATGATTGTCAAAGTAGTGCATCACCTCAAACTTGTCCTCCCTTACCCATGTAGGAAAATAATGTCTGCTCTCCACCCTCTGTTTTTCAATTTTTTTTGACAATGTTAGGACACACCACCCCATTGTATCTCTCCATACCAATTTTCTTTGTTTGTATTCTAGACATGAACTTCCTTCTAATCCACTCAAACATCTCAATAATTGGCAAGTCTCTTGCCTCCAAGATCATACTATTGAAAGACTCAGACAGGTTGTTGATGTTAGCATCACACTTTGAGGCTATGGGGAAAAAATATCTTGCCCAATGTGTAGCATCTGTCAATGAAATCCACTCAAAGGCAGCTTGTTCTTGACCTCTTTTAGGCATTACTCTTTGGATTTCTTTCATCACTTTTTGGTGAGTTTTCACACTGTATGTGGATGCAACCTTCCAGAACAGTGTTTTTAGTTGCTGCCCCATAAATTTCAATTTGAAGTTATTGTAAAGATGCCTCATACAGAATCTATATTTTGCACGAGGTGCATGATGAGCAATTGCCTCAATAAGGCCTTTCTGCCTATCACTTATGAAAGCCCAACCCCTTTCCTCATGTGAGCCTATGTCCCTAAGAAGCAAATTTAAAAACCAATCCCAATTATCATATTTTTCACCCTCAACAAAAGCCATGGCAATTGGGAAGATATTGTCATTGCCATCCCTACCCACTGCACACTACAACCATCTAGAAAACCATCTCTCAAAGCACTCAAACAGAAATACATTCTATGCAAAACAGGGGGGTTAAAATCCCTGTTTACTTTGAGAATCAAACTGCTGTCAGGGTTGTGCTTAACTACTGTCTCACAGTAGTCATACAACCTATGATACTGCATCTTTATATCACCTTTAATTAAATCTCTAGCAAACCTCTTGGCTCTATACACCTTATCTAAACTCACATCAATCTGAATATACCTCCTAATTTTGTTCTTAAGAGATATCAACCCTTCATTAGGATTATCCCTTACAATATCCTCTATCTTCTTCCCAATGTATTTATAGTTAGCCTATTTATTAGTGGTACTGTGTGCACATTTATATATGCCCTTTAGAGACTTAATCTGAAAAGTTGTACCCTTCTGTATTTTGGAAGCATGAATCTTCTAGTTGCAACCATTATTATAGACAACAGTAATATTTTGTTTTTTATTTTTTAAGAATTTCAATTCCCACCCTCTTCTAATTGCCCAATCTCTCAACACCTCTCTATACTTCTCCCTTGTTATAAATCTCAGACCTACAAATAGATCTACATTCCTCTTCTCCATGTCATCATTCCATAGAGGATAATTGGGAGTATCATCTCTACTATCATGTTCTGATGGCAACTCCTCATCATTTTCAGGTTCACTATACCACGCACCACCATTTATGTTCACATCATCTTGCATTGGTTCCTTCCCCTTACCATTGGTTTCTACCCCTTTTTCCTTTCCCTTACCCTTCACATACTCCCTAAGGGTTTTGTATATCTTTCTAGTATGGTCAGGAGGCCTAACCTGAAAGATGTCATCATCATTGAGACCCTCCAAGTCTTCTAGTAGCCATGAAGGGCAACTAGATTCACTGGAATCAGAACCTTCTTCTATCCCCCCAAAATCACTTAAGTGACCCCTGTCAAAGCCTTCTTCTATCCTCCCAAAATCACTTAAGTGACCCCTGTCACCTTCCCCTGCTCAACACTGCTTTCCACCCCCCTTCTCTTATCCTAACCTAAATCATCACCAACATTCACCCTATCACACCCATCTATCCCAACACTGCTACCCACTCCCATTCTCTCATCCCCACCCATATCATCACCAATATTCACCCTATCACATCCATCTACCCCAACACTGCCACCCACCCCCATTCTCTCATCCTCACCTAAATCATCACCAACATTCACCCTATCACACCCATCTACCCCAACACCCCCATCCCCAAAGTCTCACTATGTATACTGTCACTAAAATGAACATTATCATTTGATTCAAGGTTATCATTCAATTCAAAATTATCATTTGATTCAAGATTATCATCCAATTCATGATTATCATCTACATTATCATTCACATCTACATTAAAACCAGTAACATTATCATAATAGGTCAACAAAGGGTATTTTTCTTCTCTTCTATTCATAATGTTGCCATCCATATCAGCGATTAATAAAGGCCCCTCTTTATCTTCTACATACAGAAGAATATCAGATATTCCTTTAAATTCCCTAATTAGCTCTAAAATCCCTTTATCCCCCCTAAGAATCCTAATCCCATCATCAAGTTCATGCCCTGGTAGACAATAATATATTACTACATTGCAAGCTTTCCCACTAGCTTTTGCATACATATCTAGTAAATTATTATAGAAAAGTCTTTCCTTATCTATATTAGGAAACCACACTTTTTGCCCACCAAAATACCTAACCCTAGGAATCCACTCAATAAATCCCCCAACCCATAAATAGATATCAGCATAATCTCCCAACACCATATTCTGCATAAAAAAATATATATTTTAATTAAATTCCCAGTACACGACAAAACAACAGAACATTACAATTTCTATAAAAAAAAACAATTGAAATAAATGCCCACTACCCAACATAGTTCATCCATAATTTATTCCACTAAAAATGACTAATATGCAAATTATCCTAATATTTTACTAATGCGGTCAACATTTTCAGTCATAACGAAACTACACAAACTAGGGTTTTGGGACCACATATTCCACAAAACAAAAACACACACACATTATAGGGGTGGGGACCAAGAAGACACAGAAAGGGATATCACCAACAAAAGAAACAAAACAAGTAAAGCGATACTTTACACCCTAATTAGTTATTATGCTCGAAAAAAAGACAAGACCAGCCCCAATTCAAAAATGGGTCACTTTAACAAAAATAGGTCACCATAAATGGGTCACTTTAACAAAAAAGAGTGCGTTTCACAGTAAGCTCACCTGGTTTTACTTGATTTAACAAAGACTTATTATTGTTCAACTGCTACTGGTTCAAAACATCCCGTACTCCTTTTCACCTTTGATTTATGGTGCTAATCTTCTTCCTTCGCTCGAAAACCCTAATTTCTTCTATCTATTTGGGAGAAATCGAATGTTTTTTCCTAAATTTCAAAAACCCTAGATTTCTCACTGTAAATATTCTCTCTCAACGAAGTTAAAATAAAATGAATGATCAAAAACCTCAGTTGCATTCAATAAATAAGAAGGGTAAAACGGGCATTTCACCAAAACACTAATGCCGTCAAATTACTCTTAACGGTTAGGGAATGTGAACATAATTTTCAAAAACGGAGGGATTATTATGCATATTTTTAAACCACAGGGGAAAAGCGTGCAGCTTCCGAAAACCACGTAGGGGTTTTTTGCAATTTCCCCTTTAGAGATTGATGCGTACTGAATTTTGGACGATCAAAAAATTTGTAGGATAGAACAGTTGAGCATAGGGGAATCTTGGAATACTATTTTTCGAGGAAGGACTAGCCGACTTTAGGGGACCTACTTGTAAAATAGCATTAGGACTCCATTGAATTAAGTAAGAATGTGTTTTAGGAAGAAATAATACAAAAGTAAATAGCAATATAACGTAAATAAGGCATGAAGGACAACATGTGGAATCCTTCATGTGAATGAGCGACTTGTGCTCGTAGTGTGCTCGATTCATGAGCTTGATTGGAGTGTAATGGGTGCAAGTAGTAGAATTTAGGCGGAGAGTTAGAGTTAGCACGTAAATAAGAGTGTTCAGAACTTGTCTTCCAAATGAGAGGTGGTAGCCCTTTTGTAGGGATGGCTTGGCGCCAGTTGGCCTGAGGAATCCTTAGGGTGGCCTACTTCGAGTTAGGAGGGATCCCAGATTTGTAGGGAAGGTGATTGTGGGCTATTTCCAACTTTGTAGGATTGTTAAAATGTTGAGATAACCTTGGGCCTGTTTTATAGGCTTTGGTGGTTGAGGGGAAAAGAACTTGAAGTCCTATCAATGTGGACTTAGTTGGGTAGGATTTGTGGATGGGTCCAACCTGACCGATAGGGAGGACGACTGGGATGTTGCTGTGGGCCTCCTGTAGTGGGCTTGAGTTGGAGATTTGAGCCTGTCTTTGAGGAATTTTATCTAGGCTTTTGTTTGTGGGCTACCTCATAGGGCCAAATGGATTGATTCTTAAGGGGCATCATCACCCCTCCCACTCTCATAGTAGAGTTGGAAGCCTACTTTGAGAGTAGAGAAATCCTATTCTCAGGATTGGTTTGTCTTGAGGGAGTCCTATATTTACGGGAATCCCTTGTTTGGCTATTTGTTTATGATCGGGGATAGTCCATTGCTTTGCCTGGGTCATGTATTAAGTGGTATTCCAAACACGGTCCAGTTACGTTGGAGGAATCCTAGTATGGATCCCTGAGTGAGGCATTCCTTCATTGGGGACACTTAGAAGGAATCCCAAAAAGAGGATGATGGCCTTTGCTTAGGAAGTCCATGGTTGGAGGACTCATATGATTGGTTACGTGGGGTAACTATCAATGGAGGAGTGGAGTTAATCCTCCTAAAAAGTCGGGTCACGTGGGCTGACACTATCCCACGTTACTTCACCTTCTGGTGATAGTAACTAGTAACCATTAGATCTTGGGTTGATCAACGGTTAGGGTGAGACCCTAGGTTTCTCCTAGTGGAAGCCCTTAAATATTCGGTCTCCTTATTTTTTTTTATGAAAAAGAAAACCCCAGGCTTAAGAGAAAAAACGAGTACCCTCAGCTTTGCAAGGATCTCGTTTATTTTTCAAACGCCCTTTCCGACGTTCTTTTTCTGTCTTGTTGTATCATATGGGAGAGATCATAGAGCTTGTCCATTTCCATTCCTTTTTTATGCCAAAGATTATTGAGTCTGGACTTTTTTATTTCACCCCCAGGGGATGGGTGAGATTCCTCCAAACTCCTGTTGCCTCTAAAAGATGGAAGAGGAAAGTTTTTCTTTATTTCCCATTGTTTAGCAAGTTACCATCCTTGAGGGATGTAGGGATGATGCTAATCACCACTCGACCAGCATGAAATAGTTGTCGGGTAGATTAAATCAGGCCTCCCATAGCACTGATACCCTTTCATCCAATGAACTTTTATACAACTATGGCTTAGGTCTAAAGGCAGAGGCACTGGAGGAGCCTCTTGGTATGTATAGCACTCTGTCTTTTTACTTTTATGTGTTTGTATATCTGGCTATAGGAATACTGACTATGAGAATTCCTTTTTTGCAGATACTATGGTTCTTTCTTGGGATGTTCCTTCCTCTTCCTTTATTATAATGGAAAAGAATACGACGACGGCATTGTCTTTATTGCAGGGTCAGACTCCTTCTATAGATAGGACCTACATAGTAGCATTGAACTCCTAGTAGTTGTGAGGCAGGGTTGTCCTCTACTTGGTCCAAAAAATTTCCTCGCGAATCCCCTATTCGTACTATTTAGGTATTGTTTGTAGATTTCGTATGACCTCTCTTTTTTTCCCCTACTTTGGCTTAGGCGGTATGCTACTGTGCCAACTACTGAGTGACCCCCAAGGGTTTCCATTGGATGAAGCTCAATGGAGGCTCGACGTGTTGGAGGGGGAATGCCGAAACTTGAGGAGGGAGTTGGAGCAGGAGCGGAAAGCCAAGAAGGATCACAAGGCTAATAAGAGGAAGAAGCTGGATAGAAAGTTGAAGTCTGCTGCTAAGGTATACAAGGAGTTTTATGATACCCGGACTCAGGTGTATATACAGTATCCCAACACCAGGGAAGGGTGCAGTGTACAATGTGTATGGGTTTGCCAAAGTGTTTGATGCAAAACACACAACAATAAATGGACTAAAATGAGGTGAAATAAATTATGCCCCAAAAAAATATTCTTAATCTAAATACAATGAGGTCCACCTCTAAGGTTCTCCTGCCTGCTTGACGTCAGAAGTTTTTACAATGAGTGTTAATCTAACAGCAAAAGAACTTCGAACAAGTAAGAACTAATCAAGGCAATCAACTTGTAGCAAGGCTATTCTAGCAAGAATAAAAGAAAAAATCCAGCTAACGCTAAACTCTGAGTCAGCTAATGTTGACGCCTTGAATTGGTCCACGCCAATGCTTTGGCATTTGAGAGAAAAAGATTAAGGGGGTGTGTTCGGTGTAGACTTGGTTTCCCCCCGTAGGCCTTGGTGCTCCTTTCCTAGGGGTGGTCTCCTAACAAACTTTTTGACTTGTGCATTGAGATATCTTCTTTTGTCTTTATCCTTAATATACTTGGACATGTTTTGAAACTTGATTCATTCTAACATTTAACATTGATTTTTATCCCCAACCACTTTATCACCTTAATCCAAATGTGTGAAATTTGGCACATCTCAACAAAATTCCATGTTTTTGCATGACTTAAGATAGCTTATGCACCAATAATATTGTATCTAAAATATGCTGCACATTTTGGGCCCAAACAATGACCCCCCCCACCCCACAATTATAATTTAATTGTAAATTTGATCATGACTTGATTCATATCATGCATTCCATGCTTCATACGCCATTAATTTGGCAGCTCATTTTTTCAACTCATAAAATATAGTTTAGTAACTCTAACCATTTTTATTGCCACTAAATGCAATAAACTAAATAAAAGATAGAATTAATTATATAATGACTATTAAAGCACCAATGACCATGATAACATTTAGTCGTCAATCCATATTATTATTAACGAGATGAAACAAATTGAATTTGACCTCATTGATAGCTTTTTGTTTTAGATTCTTTTATCCTTTTGATGGCGAAGTCACTACTAGAAAACAACAAAATATCCAAGGATTTTAACCACGGACAAAATCGGTCGTCAATAGCAATGAATCTAGCCACGGATTGCGAAATTTCATGAAAAAATTTAGCCATGGATTTTTCTGTGGCTAAATCCTCAAAATCCGTGAATAGATGGGCGCCTAAGTTGGTGCCCAATTTTTGATTAATTGGCAACGGAATTAGCCATTGAAATTTCTGTCACAACAAGATCATTCTCTTCGCGACGAGTTTTCCGTCACTAATTCCGTCGTAATCTTTTGCATCATATTGTTTAATCCTCGGGAGTTGTGTTGGTTTAAACCATTTGAAATTCATATTATTTTAATCATAATTATTATATTTTACTATATCCTTGAATAAATTTTGTTTTATGAGTTAAATATTCTAATTTATTTGAAGAAATATATTTTCCTTTTCAGTGATATATATGAATGACTTCATAGTTCGGCAACAATTGTACACCAACATCAATTAACTTGTCACAAATTATCAAAAAATTGATTAAAACAATTAGTTCAAGTGTATTGAGTAATTTTCAAGTTATATTATTTCAAATGTACAGTTACGTCTAAACTAACCGACGAAAATGTTCGATTTGAAAAAAAGTCAACTACTAACTTTTGACTTTTATCCGTGGCTAATATTATTATTATTTTTAAAAAAATGTAGTTTTTACATAGCCACGGATTTAAAAAAAAATGTAGATGATGAACATAATTGTGGCAATCCGTGGCTATAATTACGTTGATCGTTTACATTTTTTTTTTTTGAAGAAAATGTGTTAGCCATGGATAAATCCGTTGCTAAGTAAAACTATTATTATTTTTTTAAAAAAATGGCAGACTTAGCCACGGTTCTATCTGTGGCCAAGCATAATTTTTTTAATAGAGTACACTTAGCCACAGATAAAACTGTGGCTAGATAAAATTATATTTTTTTTAAATTGCACACTTAGCCACAGTTTTATCCGTGGTCAAGTAATATAATTTTTTTAATACAATATATTTAGCCACAAATAAAACCGTGGCTACCTATAATTATAAATTTTTTTAAAAAAATTGCACACTTAGCCAAAATTTTATCCATGACCAAGTATAATTTTTTTTTATACAGTACACTTAGCCATGAATAAAACCGTGGCTAGCTATAAATATAATTTTTTTAAAAATTGCACGCTTAGCCACGATTTTATCTGTGGCCAAGTATATATTTTTTTTATATAGTACACTTAGCCACGAATAAAATCGTGGCTAGCTATAATCATAATTTTTTTTTAAATTGCACACTTAGCCACGATTTTATTCGTGGCCAAGTATAATTTTTTTATACAGTACACTTATTCACCGATAAAACCGTGGCTAGCTATAATTATAATTTTTTTTTAAAAATTGCACACTTAGCTACAGTTTATCCGTGGCCAAATATAATTTTTTTTATACAGTACACTTAGCCACGTATAAAACCGTGGCTAGCTATAATTATAAATTTTTTTTAAAAAAATTGCACACTTAGCCATGGATAAGTATAATTTTTTTCATAGAGTGCACCTAGCCACGGATTTTTTTTTTTTTTTTAAATGGCACACTTAGCCACGGTTTTATCCGTTGCTAAGCATAATATTTTTTATAGAGTACACTTAATCACGGATGAAACCGTGGCTAGATAAAATTATAATTTTTTTTAAAAAATTACTGAATTGGCCACTGTTTTATCCGTGGCTAAGTATAATTTTTTTTTATTCAGTACATTTAGCCACCGATAAAACCATGGCTAGCAAAAATTATAATTTTTTTTTTAAAAATTGCACACTTAGCCATGATTTTATCTGTGGCTAAGCATCAAAAAAATTATACAGGGCACTTATCCACAGATAAAACCGTGGCTACATAAAATTATAATTTTTTTTAAATTGCGCACCTGGCCATGGTTTTATCTATGGCTAAGTATAATTTTTTTTATAAAGTACACTTAGCCACGGATAAAATCATAGCTACATAAAATTATTATTATTATTATTATTTAAATTGCACATTTAGCCATGGTTTTATCTGTGGCTAAGTATAATTTTTTTTATATAGTGCACTTGGCCACGGATAAAACCGTGGCTAGATAAAATTATATATTTTTTAAATTGCACACTTTGCCACGATTTTATCCGTTTCTAAGTATAATTTTTTTTTTAATATATTGCACTTAGACACGGATAAAACCATGGCTAGCTAAAATTATAATTTTTTTTAAAAAAAATTACACACTTAACCCTAGTTTTATCCATGGCTAATTTCACTATATATATATATATATATATATATTATATAGTCTAGTTAGCCATGGATAAAATCGTGGCTAGCTAAAATTATAATTTATTTTTTAAAAAAAATTGGACAGTTAGCCACAGTTTTATCCATGGCTAAGTATAATTTTTTGTAGTACACTTAGCCATGAATAAAACCATGGCTAATTTGAATTTTTAAAATTTTTTTTTTCCTTAGCCACTGATAAAACCATGGCTAAGCCTAAGTTTTTTGTTGCTAAGTTATACTATAAATTCAATAGTTAGGTTTTTTCCACCATCTTATTTCTTTCCCCAAAAAGTAAAACCCTCTCTTCCCCACCCCCCGCCCACCCATCGCGCTGCTACTGAAGAAGGTGACCGACGGTGCTTCCCCTGTCTACTCCCCTTTTTCCCTCCAAAACTCCTAAACCCCACCCCTTTCTCCCCCCAAAAAAACCCCCAAACGCATCCCTCTCCATCATCTCCCTTAAATACTCGCCTCCCTTCCAACCCTTGTCACACTGCATCTGGAAAAGGTGACAAGTGGTGGCACCCCCCTTACCCCCAACCCCACCCCTTCCCAAACTCGCCACCCCCTCCCCCCCGCCCCCAAGCCACCCCACCCCAAAAACCCATCCAACCCCTTTTTTTTTCAATTTTTTTATTCAAATTTTTTGATATAAATTTTAATTTCACTACAAGAAAAACGTTGTTTGCTAACGCAAAATTTTGCCTGGAAATTGTAAGCAAGCTGTAGGAATAGTGATTTCCGACAAAAAAAAAGACAACGTAGAGACCAAACCAATTTGTTGGAAAATCACCGTCGAAAATATTTTCCGACAACTTACTTGTCGGTAAACTCTTTGCAGTATTGATAAATTTTGAGAATTTTTTGACGAAATATCGACCAAAATTTGGTCGAAAATATATTTTTAATAATTGAAATTACAAAATTTTCTATCACTTTTTTGACGAATGGTGAGTCGAAGCTATTTTATAAAAACTACTTATATTCAAAAATTTTCCACGAAATGTTGACGAGTTAGTTTGTTGGAAATTTTCTTGGTATATTTAAATATAACCCCTTCGCCCCAAATGAGACTCCAACCCCGAATCTGCATTATGGCAGCCACACGCGACTCCTAAGAGCCGCACCATATGCACACAAACAAATGCAGTTTTGCGAAAGCTAGGGTTCAAACCTGTATCTCCAACATTGTCAAGGAAGAATGTTACCGCTGGACTATTAAAATACTTTATTCATCAATTCTTTTCTTTTTTACTTATTATATGATTTTGAAAATGATCTAATTTATTAATTTATTAATTCTTCATTTCATTGAATTTGCAATTAAACTATCAAATTATAGACTTTAATTTAGTATAATTGATTAATTGAATCAGTTTTGCCAAAACCCTATTAGAAAAAACTAAATTAACTTTAATTTTTTTAGTTAAATTAGTTAAAAATAATTGAGAGTATCATTACATAATAATAACAATAACAACAACAACAAAAATAACAATAATAATAATAATAATAAATTCTGTATATTTCCCCAGTTTAATTGTGTTAATTGGATATTTCTCCAAATTTAAGTGAATTAATATGATATTTTTTCCAATTTGTTTGAGTCAATTATAAGTTTTCTTTAATTTTGTGTGTGTGCATAAACACAACTCTTATTTATGTTCCTCAATTAAATATCAATAATTGTAAAAATAATTAATTACTATTTATTGATCTCTATATATGTTTATACGCAATGATTATACCAAATGCTATTTTGGGGATTGTCATATTTCCTTACTTGTTTTTTTACTATAAACAAAGAATAATTTTAATTTTTCTATGAATTTTTCTGCTGAAAAATAAAATAATAATAATCAAATTAAAAAAAATCAAAGTTTCAACGAAATTTTTGTCGAAATGGCATCACAAACAAGATTAAAAGGTTTCTACAAATATAATCATCTGCATTTCATTGAAAAATAACAAAATTAAAAAAAATAAAGATTGTAATAATATTTTCTACGATAATATTGTTGAAAATCTATCACAAAGTTTGAGGAAAATATATATAAAATATCAACATGTTTTCGACAAAAAATAATCATCGGTAATTAGTCAGTAAACAAACGAAATATGAAAAATAAATTTTTGATGATTTTTTTTTGTCCAAAAGAAGACAGAAAATGCTGAAAAAAAATAAACAGAAGAAAATTATTTTTTGACGGTTATGTTTCGTCGAAAGATTATTGAAAACTAGTGTGCTCTTGTTCCTGCCTTGGCCCGTGTGTTTGCTGACAGATTTTCAACAAAATATACGTCGAAAACCACTACTAGAAAAAAGGCATTTAGCCACGGATTTGGCAAAAAATCCGTGGCCAAGGAGATTAGCCACGGATTGGCCACGGATTAGCCACGGATTTTTTCCGTGGCTAAAAAGTGGCGTGGCTAACCTTCGCCACGGCCTTTTAGCCACGACTGGGCTTAGCCACGGCCAAGCCGTGGCTAATAGCCACGGGCAAACCGTGGCCAACTTTGGCCACTTTTTTCTAGACATGGCCTAGCCGTGGCTAAGGGCCACGGATTAGCCACGGCCAGGCCGTGGCCAATCCGTGGCTAACAGCCACAGATTAGCCACGGTTTGGCCGTGGCTAATCCGTGGCCACTGGAAAAAAAAAAAAAAAGCTAATTACACCCAAACCTGCGGCCCAACCCAAACCCGCCCCCCAACCCGGACCTGAAACCCGTGTCCCTAAGTTTTTTTTTTTGCGCTCAAGGAGATTTGAACACGGGACATCAATGTTATAAATGGAGCATGTAACCGTTGCGCCAAGGGAGTTCTTTGGTTATTGATTGATTTTTTTTATACTTAAACTATATTGTTACAATATTTTAAACTTAAATTATCTAATAAATTTCATTAGTTTTATCAATTTTTTTAATTTAATTTTAGTAATTTTTATAAATTATTAACCAATTATTTTTTTAATTCGTGATAATTTGTCAATATCTTCGTATATGTGTGGTATTATATAATATATGTCAAGTATATATATCATATATATATATATATATCAATATATGTATCTATTTTAAATATGTCCATGTATATATGTATCAATATATATATATATATATATATAAATGTCCAAGTATATATATTGATAGATATGTATCTATTTTAAATATGTCCAAGTATATATGTATCACTATATATATAAATGTCCAAGTATGTATATGTATCAATATACATATGTATCCAAGTATATATAGATAATTTATATTGAGATAATTAAAATATCAATAACAAAAATTTATCCGTGGCTAATTGTTTTTTTTCATTTTTTTTTGCACCACAGATAAATTTATATATATATATATATATTGATACATATGTAAATTTATATTGATACATATATTTATATATCCAAGTATATATGTACCAATATATATATATATATATATATATATATATATTTGTGACTAATTCATGGCTATATTTATATATATATATATATATATCATGTATATATATACATATGTTCAAGTATATATATATCAATATATGTGTATATATATATTTCCAAGTATATATATCATATATACATATATCAATATACGTATATGTCAATGTGTATCTCATATATATTAATATATTATATGTACATTCTAATCCTCTATATATAGTCTATATGATATAAGTATATATCTATATAGAACATATCTAATATATGTTATAAATGTAGTGTACGTATATATAGATCCAATATATATATATATATATATATATCTAATCATATGTACTATATATGATCAATCATCTATACGAAATAAACATATATTAGTGTATTATATATCTAATATATGTTATATATGTACTTATACATCTAATATATATACAGCTAATTATATATAAATACACATATATATATAAGTATATCTAATCTTATACGTATGTAATATATCGAATCATTTATTATATATATCAATATATATAATATAATATATATATATATTACTTAAGTATAGCAAAAATTAATTATTAAAAAAAAAGTTAAAGTGGTGTAGTGGTTTAATGCTCTAACTTTAACTAACAGGTCAAGAGTTCAAATCATATTTGTTGCAAAAAAAAAATAAAAATATTTAGCCGTGGCTGGCTTAGCCACGGTCAGGCCGTGGCTAGACCGTGGCCCTTACCGTGGCTAAGGGCCACGGCTTAGCCACGGTCTGGCCGTGGCCAAATTAGCCACGGCTAGGCCGTGGCTAACCATTGGCGGCAAAATTGGCGCCAAATTTAGCCACGACATTTAGCCACGGCTTGGCCGTGGCTAAATCAGCCACGGGTAATCCGTGGCCAATCCGTGGCTAAAGCTCAAAAAAAATTTTCACCGAAAACCGTTGCTAATCCGTGGCTAAAATCCGTGGCTATTTGCTCTTTTTCTAGTAGTGAACCTTTTCATCGAGTTCGTCGCAAAACCATCGGTAAGTGGTTTGTAAAATTGAACATTTTCTGACGAAATATTCCGTCGGTAATTCCATCATCAAATAGCATTTTTTTTCTTGTAGTGTTTGCGTGTGTGTGTGTGTTTTTTTTTTTTTTGTTTATATATTATTTTTTAGGTGGATATTGTATGCATTTTGTGGAGGTGAAGTTTGAACAAGATATGAATTTTGTTGTTTGAGTTAATTTTGAACAATTTATGAATTTTTTTAAAGGCAGAATATACATAGTTTTGTTTTAGGGTGGAATTTTGAACAATGTGTGAATTTTGATGGAGATGTATATATATATGTGTGATGATTTGCCAGAATATTGTATATATGTGGGTTGATGGGGTAGAATGTATAGGTGTTATATATCGTTATGATTGTTTGTCTTATTTGCTTGTGCCTTGAGTTGGAGATTATTACTAAGCAAGTTGTTTTGAAATCCATGTTGATCAATATTATTATCCTTGTTTTTAAGTAATATTCGTTTTATGATTACAGAATATGGATATAGGCAAAATTTGAGGTTGGATGTATAATAGGTTAAGTGTTGATCGAAAAAAATTACACAAAACAATTTATGAACGACCTTAATCTGTTTATTCATTTCACAAATACACAATCGCAGTGTATAGCTGATAAAGGCCTTATTAGGTGTCCGTGTTCAAAGTGTACTAATAGGAAATATAAGGATGCTGGTAATGTGCGATGCGATTTTATGAAATCTGGGTTTCAACCTGAGTATTGGTATTGGATGTCACACGGTGAATTAGCTCCAGAAATTCGTAACGTGGAGGTCGGTGGTTTTAGTTCTTCGAATCAGGCTAACTTTTCAGACGAACTCAATAATTACGAGAATTTAGTATATGATGTTGTGGCTAGTTTCCCATGAGGTGAGAGAAAGTGGCCCGCTAGCTGAATTGCAAGGCCGAATAACTTTTATAGATAAGATAACTAATTCACATACTAGTGGGGCTATCAACGAGGTTACACTTAGGTGGCGGTCATCCTTGTCCAGCCTTACAAAATGATATGTTCTACATTCTTGTTTGCCTTGATGATGATGCAGTTGCCATGAGTGACTTCACCTAGGCTTGGAATATTCCGGGCCTGTTGCTTTTTTTGGTTAGCAAAATAAGAATCTGTTGTAAAATAGAAGGGATGCGCAACGCTGTGTAGAACCAATCCCTTCCAAATAGTACATTGTATGAGGTTTTGGCATCTACCACAAGAAGATTGAGGTGCTGACCTCGATAGTTACCTTAGCTAGGAGTATACCTAGTATTTTAGAAACTCTTCCAATGAAATCATTGATTACCTTGCAGTTTCTATAAGATCATGCCTACTTTAGCCAATTTTCTGCATGATTCTTAATGACAATTTGTTGACTACAACACCGTTGTCACCAATAATATTTTATCTAAAATATTTTAATGAATTTGTTATAGACAAAATCCATCACAATGTTTGTAACTAAAAGGAATGCATGTTTGTAGAGTGTGTGTGTGTGTGTGTGTGAGAGAGAGAGAGAGAGAGAGAGAGAGAGAGAGAGAGAGAGAGGGACAATAAGTATAATAACATATACGGCATGAAGTAAAAAATTAACAAGTACTAATTCCGTCTCATATTATTTATTGTTTGAAGTTTTTGCATAAAGATTAAAGAGAATTTAGTAGTACCTTGTTTGAAAATTTTACCCCTGTTAGTAATTTATTGAAATTATAAATGGGAGAATAATTAGGAGTCTATGTTAGTATTATAATATTATTTGTGTGAGAGTTTAAGAAAAGTGTATTAAATATTGTTTTGTTTTCGTCTGATGATAAATATTTTAAAATAAAAGTATGATGTCGAAGTAACAGATCATATGAATCGGGTGTAGTAGTATTAAGATTCAAGTACCATAAACTAAGAAAATTCTAAGATTCGTTTTGGTTGAATCAAATGAATAATGTTGTCATATGACTAATCATTCTATCTAAATTTTACATCAATCATATGACAAATATAAATTGCAGAATTGGCACATTGCACCCTTTAAACACACTTGATTGAATTATGCACCCTAAAATTCAAATTTTGGCATTTTGCATCGTTGAAAATATATTAGTTTGGCGTTTTGCACCCTCCACCTATTCCTATTAAAAATTTCCACTGGAAATAATATTCCGGGCAAAATTAAAAAAATTTCTAACTTCAAAAGGTAATTTAAAAATCAAAAGATAATCTTATAACTTGAAAACTTGGCCTAGATATTACCAATAATTATCCTAAATTTAGTACCCTCACTAATAAAAGATTGATTCAATTTGGCAAGACCATGTTTGATATCACTTTAAAAACACCTCATAACCTTGAGAAATAAAATATCATTGAGTGACAATGACACAAATTTGTGTATGATAGTGCATAGTTTAATAAAAAACCAGCAAAAAGTAGCAAAAAAGAAATATTTTATGGTCTATTCTCAATGTGAAATGCCTCTTCGTTGTCAACATCTTTTTTTAATATTTTCATAATTGTTTATTACTTATCTTCAATAGTCAAGATTTTTCAATTTGTTGCTAGAAATTAAGTAAAAAGTTGAAGACATATTGAAAAATGCTCAAGCTGTTAAGATGAGTTTCTTTGCCTTTTATTTTTCTCCAATTTTTTTTGTACTGTATCCTAGTTTTTATGAAGAAGTCGATGTTCAATTTTTTACTTTATTTATTTAATTTTATATAAAATATAAAATTTACCCTTTTAATTTTGATCGGAATATTATTTCCAGTGGAAAATTTCAATGAGAATGGGTGGAGGATGCAAGGTGCGTGCCAAGCTAATGTATTTTCGAGGGTGTAAAATGCAAAAATTTTAATTTTAAGGTGCATAATACCAATTAGGTGTGTTTAAAGGGTACCAGTATAAATTACCTTGATTCGACAGAATCGGTACAAAATTTAACCTTATAATTGGTTGCCTAATTTCTACACAAAGCCTCCATGCCACAAACTTGTTTTAAATACCAAGAAACCGAAAAACAAAAAGATCTACTTTGATTTCAATTAAGCTGCAAGGAGAGATGCCAACACAGCAGTCAATCCAAATGCCAGGCCCGAAACCAATTTTCCAGCACCACTTGGCGGTGGCGGCGATTGGTTGTCACTACCATTCGAGTCAGCCTTAGGAGGAGCTTCTTCTCCTGACGAATTAGAATCCGTGGCGGGGGAAGAGTTAGCGTTGCTCGGCGACGGCGCTGGTGCTGATGCTGGTGCGGAGTCGATGCCGGGGGCTTCAATCGGCTTAGAAATGTAGAGAACGGAGATATCGTAGGGCTGCACGGCGACGACACCATCGACTTTGGATTCCTGCGGGGCCCCCTTCATGGCGGAGCCAATGACGACCTTGCCGTCCTTAGGGGTGGCGTTGAGGAACCCCTGCTGGTCCTTGGCCATCCCACTGGACTGGAAGAGTGTGGTGAGGGTGGTGCTGCTCTTGAGCTTGTTGAGCTTCGCTGGGTCGTAGTAGTCGAGGACGATGTGGATGCTAAGAATCCTCTTCTGGATGTCGGCGGGCTTGTTGAGGATGGAGCCGAGATTGCTGCTCTTGAGGGCGAGGACGGTGACGCTCTTCTTGTTGTTGATCTCAGAGGCGAGGCCGGTCTTGGTGAGGAGCTCGTTGAACTGGGTGTAATCTGAGTGTCTCTCGATCATTTTGGTAACGTTGATAGCGCCGGCGGAGACGGCAGCCATGGAGGACAGGAAAAGCACAGCTGAGATGAGGGTTATTGCCGCACGACCCATTTTTGCCTGCTTATTTAGATACTCAGCCAAAAATGAGAATTCAGATGGACTTTTCCTTGTGAATATCGCTTATTCGAGTGTTGTGGTATTGGGAGGCAATGGGATTGGATATTTATAGGGTTATGCCATATGTGTGTGTGGGGATGGGAATAGATCCGAAGAATGTGGTTCTGTTCGAGGCAATGTATGTTTGTTGTTACATGTTATTCTTTTTCTTTCCTTCTCTCTCTATTTTCCTTTCCACTTGCATTTTACTCACTTTTGTGCGGAATTCAACTTAATTGCCAATAAATTTTTTATAAGAAATATATTAAATATATTTTTACTCTATTTTTTCGTCTTATCAAGCTTTCAGAACCTTTTTTCATAAATAGTTAATGGTGAGATTTGAACTTAAAAATACATTTTGTTCAGTTTGAATTTAATACCATATTAGTTATAACCCCATGCCAAGGTAATTTTTATAAAATTCATTCTAAGTTTCGAGTTAAAAGCATTTTGCTCCCTCTAAAACACACATTTTGACACTTTGCACCCTCAAGGAAAAAAAAAAACACCACATTGCACCGTTACTTTAACAATTTTTGGCAAGTTGCATCATCTAGTAATATTTTAATCAATTCCTTATCAAAAATACACGATAAGGGGAAGAGATATCATGAAATAATTGTTAATTTCAGCTTAAAGGTTAGGATGAGTATTGCTTATGTTTACTTTCACTTAAGTATAGTCTATATATATAATATTAGTTCCCTCAGATTTTTAGTGCACTCCATATAAGACATGATTAACAATAATTATTAAAACTAATTTAATTTGTAAGTACCTAACAATAGTTATATAATACGTAGATTCTTTTGTTGTTCGTTTTATTTATATCGCATAAAATTATATTCATTATTTGAAACTAGATTTCTTTTTAAAAATAATTTAAACTTTGTTCAATAGTGTCTTAAAAGAAAAAGAAATAACTAATTATTTGTATATTAAAAGGACAAAATTCGGGTATAATTTTTTTTTCTATCAAATTATCAAAAAAAAAGACAAGTTTATATCCTATTAGATCAAATAAAGATAAAGGCTTTATTGCATTTTTAGGACAGTTAAGATGTCACTTTTTGATTTGAGGACACTTTTTATTGGGGGTAGCAAATGTAGGACATGCACTTTTTATTTTTTTGCAATATTAGGACTCCGGCTAATAAATGGCCGGAAAATGACACGTGGCGCACATGTCATCACCGAAAATGCATATGTGTGCGCCACGTGTGTGCCATGTCATTTTTTTTGGTGATGACGTATACGCTACGTGTAATTTCTGGCCATAGCCCTAACATTGCAAAAAAAATAGAAAGGCCCTGTCCTACATTTGCCACTTTCAATAAAAAGTGTCCTCAAATCGAAAAGTGGCTTCTTAGCTGTCCAAAAAATGTAATAAAGCCTAAAAATAAATAAGTACACAAAATAATTTAATGATTTGTCTTGTATTCTAAAACCAATTAAACAATTTGAAATGATCAATTTGAATTTAAGTACCACATGAAAACTAGCAACACGGTTTTTCCCTTCATTAGAAGGATTGAAACATTAAAAGGATAACTAATTTAGCCTTCATGAATTATAGGACAATTTTTGATGGTCTAGTGCAAAATAATATTTTTTATTACTAGAATGTTATTTGAGGGTGCAACTTGCCAATGACTATTAAAATGAAGATACAATTTGTTGATTTTTATTTTGGAGGATGGAAAGTGTTAAAATGAGTATTTTTAAGAGTGCAAAGTGCTTTTCACTCCTAAGTTTGGGGTGTTTGACTTTTTGTTTTTTATGTTTGATTATTTCAATTTTAGTCATTTATCTTACAAAAATTTTAATTTTAGTCCGATTTTGGACTACTTCAATCGCCGAAGTTGATGATACATAATAATTGGCTGGATGTTTTTCATCGGTGCTGAGTTTTCCTCCAAAATGCCCACATGAATGACACATAAATTAAAAAAAAAAAGATCAAAAAAACCACATACAGACATATGCCACATGGATGAAACATAGATTAAAAAAAGTCCAAAAGCTACTCATACACATAGATATAAATACACACACAGATATACATATATACACATACATACATATACATACATACATACATACTTACCCAAAAAAAACACTTAATCCCTATTTAATAGAGTTTAATTTATTTTCATTGAGAATTTTTGACATTTCATTTTCTTGATATAAGCCTTCACGTACAATTTGAATAAAATAAGGAATGAAATAAGTTTGATAAATTCTAATATAAATTCTTAATGCGCAGTCAAGACCACAAAATAAATAATTAAATACGTAATTGATCAAGTTTTAGAATTACAACAATGATAAAATTAATCTAAAAATTAAGAAATTACACGTTGAGAGAGTTTGGATAACAAAAATTTGAATGCGATGGAGAGGACTAGCAGAAAACAAAGGAAGCAATAGTAGAGAAAATCAAGTTGAGAGAGTTTGGATGTATTTTGAAATCGCTTCCCATTTGTTTATTTTCCTTTTACACTATTGTTTAAATAAATCTACATTTAACTAGTCTTTGTATCTTTAAATATCTAAAAGTTATTACCTTTTTATTAGTTTTAAAACTTACTTATGCCTTAATCATAATTTTCTCAAAGTTATTTTCTTTTTTCCAATTTTAAACTTCCTCATCCGTAAATCATAATTTTCTCGAAGTTATTCCCCCTTCATTAATTTTAAAACACCTTAATCCCCAAGCATTGATTTTCCCTATTAAATTTTGCATGGGCAAAATCCAAATTTGTAAAATGTTAACATACAATTGCGATACAGCATGCACGTATAAGAGTAGTAGTTGCTAATAGAGAACATAATTATATATATATATATATATATATATATATATAAATGAAAAAATTGTAACGTACAAGAAAACAAGCCCTTCATTAATGAAAATTTTGTAACAAAAAGATTTTGCCACACATTCAAGGTATTTGTAATGAATTAATTAGTGACATAGTTCAATATAAATATAATTGAAAAAACAATAAGTGACAAAGTATTTACTAATGAATTTATTATAGACGAACCATCACAATGATTGTAACTAAAACAGATGCATTCTTGTAGGGGAGAATAAGTATTAGTATACCGGGCAAATTCGATGCCTGTACAAAATGAAAGTGAGATATAATATAATTATATATTTGAATATTAATTGTGTAAGAAGAAATATTTTTTGATTTATTTTATGGACTTTATGGCTTTATTGCATTTTTAGGACAGTTAAGATGTCACTTTTCACATTGAGCACACATTTTAATGAGGGTGGCAAATATGGGACATGAACTTTTTTTTTTTTTTTTGCAATGTTAGGAACTCCGGCCAATTTTCCAGCCATCTTTGCCCGAAATGACACGTGGTGCACACATATGCATATTTTGTGATGACGTGTGTGCCATGTGTCATTTTCCGACCAAAATGGCTGAAAAATTGGCTGGAGTCCTAACATTGCAAAAAAAATAAAGTTTCTGTCCCACATTTGCCACCCTCAATAAAATGTGTCCTTAATGTGAAAAGTCACATCTTAACTGTCCTAAAAATACAATAAAACCTGGATTTTATATTTATTTGGAATTTTCTAGTATATTTATTAAACTAAGGATAAGTGAAAAAAATAAAATAAGATTGTATGATTGGAAAATAAATAGAGATAGACAAGTGAAAGAGAGAGGAGATAATTAATAAAAATAGAGTAAAACACGTAAGAGGAGAAAATAAATAAAGACACAAAAAATACTAAAATACACCAAAAGACACCAAAGACACCGAGTGATTACTATAGGACCCCGGTACTTTACGAAAAATTATAGATGACGAGTGGAAAGAATAAAATGAGATTGTATGATTGTAAAATAATTTTTGATAGACACAAGAAAAACAGGGGAGAGAGAATAAACATGGAGAGAGTAAAATACGTAACATGAGAAAATAAATAAAGACAAAAAAAAAACTAAAAGACACGGAACGATTACTATAGGACCTTGGTACTTTATAAAAAAATGTGATAATAATAAACATGGCATGAGGTATAAAAATAACAAGCACCAATTCTGTCTTACATTATTTGTTATTTGAAGTTTTTGCACACAGATTAAAAAGAATTTCATAGCATACCCTATTTGATAATTTCACCCTGGGAATAGTATACCCTATTTGATAATATTATTTACCCCTATTAGCGGTAGAATAATATAGGAGTCTATGTTAATGTTATAGTATTATTTACGTGCGGGTTTAGGAAAACTGTATTAAATAATTCTTTGTTTTGGTATGATGACAAATATTTTAAAATAAAAATGTGATGTCAAAACAACAGATTATATGAAACGGGTGTAGTAGTATTGGAGATACCATAAACTAAGAGAATTCTAACTAAGATCTGTTTTGGATGAGCCAAATGAATAATATAATAATTGTTAATACACTTATCATATGACTAGTTATTTTTGTAAAAATTATACATCAATTAATAATAAATATAAATTTCCACGTTATTAACATTGATGCGACTTGAATCAGGTACAAAATTTAGCTTAGTAATTGGTTACCTAATTTCTACACAAAGCCTCCATGCCACAAACTTGTTTAACACACGAAGAAACCGAAAAACAAAAAGATCTACCTACTTTGATTTCAATTAAGCTGCAAGGAGAGATGCCAGCACAGCAGTCAATCCAAATGCCAGGCCAGAAACCAATTTTCCAGCACCGCTTGGCGGCGGGGGCGATTGGTTGTCACCGCCATTTGAATCAGCCTTGGGAGGAGCTTCTCCTCCCGATGAATTAGAATCCGTGGAGGGGGGAGAGTTAGCGTTGCTCGGCGACGGCGCTGGTGCTGATGCGGAGTCGATGCCGGAGGCTTCAATCGGCTTAGAGATGTAGAGAACGGAGATATCATAGGGTTGCACGGCGACGACACCATCGACTTTGGATTCCTGCGGGGCCCCCTTCACGGCGGAGCCAATGACGACCTTGCCGTCCTTAGGGGTGGCGTTGAGGAACCCCTGTTGGTCCTTGGCCATCCCGCTGGACTGGAAGAGCGTGGTGAGTGTGGTGCTGCTCTTGAGCTTGTTGAGCTTCGCTGGGTCGTAGTAGTCCAGGACGATGTGGATGCTAAGAATCCTCTTCTGGATGTCGGCGGGCTTGTTGGGGATGGAGCCGAGATTGCCGTTCTTGAGGGCGAGGACGGTGACGCTCTTCTTGTTGTTGATCTCGGAGGCGAGGCCGGTCTTGGTGAGGAGCTCGTTGAACTGGGTGTAATCGGAGTGTCTCTCGATCATTTTGGTCACGTTGATGGCGCCGGCGGAGACGGTGGCAGCCATGGAGGACAGGAAAAGCGCAGCTGAGATGACGGTTATTGCCGCACGACCCATTTTTGCCTGCTTATTTAGATTCTCAGCCAAAAATGAGAATTCAGATGGACTTTTCCTTGTGAATATCGCTTGTTCGAGTGTTTTGATATTGGGAGGCAATGGGATTGGGTTTTTATAGGGTTATGTCATATGTGTGTGTGGTGGGATGGGAATAGATCCGAAGAATGTGGTTCTGTTCGAGGCCATGTACAGTTTGTATTTTAGTCAATATCAATTAAATTTGGCATTTATTTAAGTTATTTTTTTAGTGTTGATGTCTTTTCAAATACATACTATAGTTTCTACATTGTTTTAAGGGCGAATTATATTGACTACCCCTAAGGTTTGATAAATTTACGAAAAATCTTCTATTTTTTCAAAAATTACCAAAAACCCCCTAAGGTTTCAAAAATATTACAAACTTATTCGAATTTTCGAAAATACCCCTTCCTTTTTTTTTGGGTGATTTACGCTGACCACCCTGAGATTGAGTTAATTTACGAGAAACCCCCTATGGTTTCAAAAATTACCAAAACCCCCCCGAAGTTATACAAATATTACAACTAGCACCTATTTAGGTTGACTTATTAACAATATTAAATCTTTTTTTTCCCTCTGTAATATTGTTATCATAAAATTTTCATGTAATAGATTTGAAAAAAAAAGTGATTATTTATTCAAATAAATATTCTGAATTTAATGCATTAAAGGTATCTACCAACACATCAAGTATGTTATATTATCGCTAATACGGAGTAAATTTTAAGAGAAATGAGTTAGAGTCTTCAAGCTAAATAAAGTTTTCAAGTGTATTATTTAATTTCAATTTTTTATTTCAATCAATGTTTATATTTCTCATTTCACATAATGGATATATACGATGCATATAATTATATTTTTCTCAAATATAAATTTAGCACATATTACGTATATTTAGTATAAATTCATAGCATTAAATTCGAAATATTTATTTGAATAAGTAATCACATTTTTTTTTCAAATCTATTAAATGAAAATTTTATGATAACAATATTACAGAGGGAAAAAAAAGAATTAATATTGTTGATAAGTCAACCTAAATAGGTGCTAGTTGTAATATGAGTATAACCTCAGGGGGTTTTTGGTAATTTTTGAAACCACAGGGGGTTTCTCGTAAATTAGCTTAATCTCAAGGTGGTCAATGTAAATCACCCAAAAAAGGGGAAGGGGTATTTTCGAAAATTCGAATAAGTTTGTAATATTTTTGAAATCTTAGGGGGTTTTTGGTAATTTTTGAAAAAGTAGGGGGTTTTTCGTAAATTAACCAAACCTCAGGGGTGGTCAGTGTAATTTTTCCTTATTTTAATATTAAGCCAAATTTATTATTGATTTCTCATGTTTAGATTTTATCATACTTTAGTCCCTCATCTCTCAAATGCACCCTTTTATTTTCTCATTTTTATAATTAGTTTCATACTAGTTCATTAGTATTTAATGAAATCTCTATTTAAGTGGATGCATGGAATATTCCACTAAGCTACAATAACATATTTAGAAAATGCTTATTCTTAACTACTTGATATTATTTGGTCTTTTTTCGTGATTAGCCAATTAATTTTTTTTAATTCTATGAATTAGAAGACTTCGGTAACAAGTCTACAATAAAAAATACAATGCTTCAACAAAATATAGGTGAAATCCCTAATTTTCTTCCGAAAAAAAACATTGAGGATTCTTGCTTTCACAATGATTAGAATGATTTCAAGTGTGCAGAGAGAGCACTAATGAAGGGAACCCAACCAAAAATACAACCAAGGTTGGAGAAATTTCAATTGGGTCGAATATGATTAAGCATAAAGGGAAAACTATGTATCACTGTAAAATCATTACAAAGTGCTGCAACAGAACACGTATGAAAATAATAATAATAATAATAATAATAGGTAAAAAGAGGGCATTATGAAATTTTGGTGATGTCCTTTGATAAGAAGAAAATTGAGCAATAATGACGTGGTGATTTCTTCTTCAACACAATTTTTTTGTTCCTTTTTTCTTTCTTTGTTTGGACCGCTGATGGTATGATGCAATTTTAACAGCACATGAATTATGTTTCGGCTGCAAGTTTTGTATTTTATTTTAATGTGATTGTATTTTCATTTTTTATACATATTATTGTTTTTCTTTCTTTTTTGGGGGGTATTTATGAGCCATGCTAAATATTTTTCCAACTAGTTAGTAGAATATTTCATCCACTTCAATAGAGATTCCGTTAAACACTAATAGAATGGTTAAGTGAGGGACAACGGTGAGATTATATAAACTAGTAATATTTGCGCACTGGATTCGTGTGTATAAGAAAAAAATTATTTGATTCAATGATTTACTAATTTTTTTGGTAACATCTATACTATCAAAATATTTTTTAGTAGATCTATAAAATTAGTAATAAGTAAAAATAAAATAATTTAAAATAAAGAAAACTAAGAAAACAATTATAAAAAATGATATTGAAGAGTATAGAGAGATAAAAGAAGATAGAGAGTGGAGAGAGAGAGAGAGAGGAAGAGAAAATAAAAAGAGGAGAGAGGAGATAGCAAGGAAAAGAAGAAAAAAAATTGGCAGATCAAAAAAATAGGCAGACTAAAAATAGTTACTAAAGGATATTGTCCGTTTATATAATAGTATAAATGATAGACTAAAATGGCGTATCTGAGGGATAAAGGACTAAATTGAGACAAAATATGAACATGAGGGATCAAGAGTGAGATTTGGCCTCAATATTATTTTCTTACAACGTCCACGATCATAGCTAAATAATCACATTTTTTGTTGTTATTGTCAAACAATAAAAATATTAGTTTTCTATTTTGATCTATATATTTTAATTTAATGCATTTATGATGATTTTTATTATTTCATAATCAAATGACATTTTTTTTTTATTTTGGATAATTGCCAAGCTTATTATGGGTATGGTAAATCATTATTCTAGATTACTATTATTCATCAATTCAATTTTCATATAGAATATCCTACAAGATGTCCAGGACATGTACAAGGTTTCATATTTTTGGTGTTTTTGGTTGATTTTTCAACATATTATATTCTCTATATAAATATTTTGTCGGATGATTCAAATCAAGTTTATCTAAATTTTAAGAGATATTAACAATATGCACTTTAGCATATGAAATTTTATCTACTAAATTATTCATTTTTCTTTTGAATCATTAGTCTTATGGCCCATTTCTCATTCAAAAAGTATATTGGGGTATTTGAAAATCAAAACCTAATTATAGTGTGAAAGATAAAATAATATCCAGTTTACATGTTATTCTACTTACTCAATGACACTCTCTATATGTGTAAAAATTGTTCTCGGTGCAACGCACAAGGCAATGACTAGTATGTATCAGTAAAATGGCATAGTGAGCTAATTTCGGTGATTATATTATGTGGCAATGGTGTGGATAAGTTAGTTTTAGGGAAATTCTAGTCCAGACCCGGCTCGATCGAATCAGTACTAATCATGTGGCGAGTGTTTTACACTTGCCCTATGAATGGTCGATAATTTAGGGAGAGTGGCCAATCACTTGGCAAGTGCAATACACTTGCTATATGATTTGTTGGGTTCGGCCAAACCAGGTTTGGATTAGAATTTTCCTTAGTTTTATCCCTTTTGCCATGTAAACATATTTTCATATTTAATTAAATTTAATTTTTAACTCTCACAAGTTACAATTTTTAATTATGAGTTACAAATTTCCAATTTTTACTTTCATATTCACTACAAGAAAAGTACCTTGTTATTACACATCTTAAAACACAGCAATGATAGTACTTTACTACAAAATTTAGACCGCAGCAAATAATTAGGTAATAAGACAATTATTCACTATGAAAGTTAGATCGTAACAAATGATCATGTAATAAGACACTAATTTACTCTGAAATCGTATCAAATGAATGAGGAAAAATCATTTATTTACAGCGGAATTCAGATCACAGTAAGTAAAAAAATAATACGATAGTTATTTTACATGACATTTCAATTGTAAAGAAAAAAAGAAAAAGAAAACTTACATAATTTATCAAATTTATATATATATATATATATATATATATATATTAGCTCAATTTTTTTAAACAAAGTCATAACAACTTTAGCATAAAAATAATTTCAACTATCTTTACTTAATTCACTACAAGAATATACCACCCCATTCAAAAATATTTGAATTTCACATTAGATCAACTATTAAAAAAAAAGATATTTTTTTCTTTGAAATTTATCATTGAATTGAGGTGATTATATATTAACTATATATTCTCAAATCTATTTCAATGACTAATACTTTTGACTAATATGTCATGTAAAACTTTATAGCCATTTACATGAAACAATACTTCCAAAATTTATGATTCAGAGCTTGTTTACTTCGATACTTTTACTTTTAGCTATAACTACTTATTTGAAAATTTAATTTAATAGTAATGATTAAATCAGTGATGGATTTCGATATATTCTTTTGTCTTCATCCTTAATATACTTGGACATGTGTTGGCACTTGATCCATTCTAAACACTTAACATTGATTTTATCCCCAGCCACTTTATCACTTCAATTCAAATGTGTAGAATTTGGCAAATTTCAACAAAATTCCACGTTTTTGCATGGCTTAAGATAGCCTATACACCAATAATATTTTATCTAAAATATGGTGCACATTTTGGGCCTAAACAATGCACCCCCACCCCCCCCAAGTTATAATTAAATTATAAATTTGATCATAACTTGATTTATGTCATGCATCCCATTAATTTGATAGCTCATTTATTCAAGTCATACAATATAGTTTAGTAACTCTAACCATTTTTTATTAACACAAATGAGCTAAACTAAATAAAAGGCCGAATTAATTATATAACGGCCATCAAATCACTATTCACCATGATAACATTCAGTAATCAAACAGTAATCCAGCTATATTATTATTAGCGCAATGAAACAAATTGAGTTTCACCTCATTGACAGCTTTTTCTTTTAGATTCTTTCATCTTTTTGATGGCGAAGTTTCCCACGAGCGGAGAGAAAGTGGCCTGCTAGCTGAATTACTGGGCCGACTAACTTTTACAGATACCACAACTAATTCACATGCTAGTGGGGCTATCGACGAGGTGACACTTAAGCAGCGGTCGTCCTTGTCCAACCTTAGAAAACGATGTGTTCTACATTCTTATGGTAGTAATTTGCTTCGATAATGATGATGGAGTTTCCGAGAATGACTTATGGTAGTAGTTTGCTAGTGGGACTATTTCGAGCCTGTTGCTTTTTTTGCTTAGCAAAATAAGAAGCTGGTGCAAAATAGAAGGGATGCACAATGCTGTGTAGATCCAATCCCTTCCAAATAGTACATTGTTTGAGGTTTTGGCATGTATCAAAAGACGATTGAGGTGATGACCTCGATAGTTACCGTAGCTAGGAGTACACCTAGGATTTCAAAAACTCTTCCAATGAAATCATTGTTCACCTTGTTGGTTTTTATAAGATCCTGCTTACTTTTGCCAATTTTCCTTATGATTCTTAGTGGCAGTATGTTGACTACAACATCTTTGTCACCAATAATATTTTTATTTAAAATATTATAATGAATTTGTTATAAACAAAATCCATATCGGAATGTTTGTAACTGAAAGAAATGCATTTTTGTAGTGAGAGAGAGAGAGAGAGAGGGAGGGACAAGAAGTATAATAACAAATACGGCGCCAGGTATGAAAATAACAAGTACTAATTCCGTCTCATATTACTTGTTGTTTGAAGTTTTTGCATATAGATTAAAGAGAATTTAGTAGTATACCTTGTTTGACAATTTTACCCCTATTAGTAACTTATTGAAAATATGAATGGAAGAATAATTAGGAGGCTATGTTAGTATTATAATATTATTTGTGTGAGGGTTTAGGAAAAGTGAATTAAATATTGTTTTGTTTTCACATGATGATAAATATTTTAAAATAAAAATATGATGTCAAAGTAACAGACCATATGAATCGGATGTAATAGTATTAAGATACCATAAACTAAGAAAATTCTCACTAGGATTTATTTTAGTCGAACCAAATGAATAATGTAGCAATCGTTAATATACTTACCATATCACTAGTCATTCTATCTAACTTCTACATCAATCATACGATAAATATAAATTGCCTTGATTCAACCAAATCGGTACAAAATTTAACCTTATAATTGGTTCCCTAATTTCTACACAAAGCCTCCATGCCACAAACTTCTTTTAAATACCAAGAAGCCAAAAAACAAAATGATCTACTTTGATTTCAATTAAGCTGCAAGAAGAGATGCCAACACAGCAGTCAATCCAAATGCCAGGCCAGAAACCAATTTTCCAGCACCGCTTGGCGGCGGTGGCGATTGGTTGTCACCGCCATTTGAATCAGCCTTGGGAGGAGCTTCTCCTTCCGATGAATTAGAATCCGTGGAGGAAGGAGAGTTAGCGTTGCTCGGCGACGGCGCTGGTGCTGATGCAGAGTCGATGCCGGTGGCTTCAATCGGCTTAGAGATGTAGAGAACGGAGATATCGTAGGGTTGCACGGCGACGACGCCATCGACTTTGGATTCCTGCGGGGCCCCCTTCACGGCGGAGCCAATGACGACCTTGCCGTCCTTAGGGGTGGCATTGAGGAACCCCTGTTGGTCCTTGGCCATCCCGCTGGACTGGAAGAGCGTGGTAAGGGTGGTGCTGCTCTTGATCTTGTTGAGCTTCGCCGGATCGTAGTAGTCGAGGACGATGTGGATGCTCAAGATCCTCTTCTGGATGTCAGAGGGCTTGTTGGGGATGGAGCCGAGATTGCCGTTCTTGAGGGCGAGGACAGTGACGCTCTTCTTGTTGTTGATCTCAGAGGCGAGGCCCGTCTTGGTGAGGAGCTCGTTGAACTGGGTGTAATCGGAGTGTCTCTCGATCATTTTGGTCACGTTGATGGCACCGGCGGAGACTGTGGCAGCCATGGAGGACAGGAAAAGCACAGCTGAGATGAGGGTTATTGGTGCACGACCCATTTTTGCCTGCTTATTTAGATACTCAGCCAAAAATGAGTCTTCAGATGAACTTTTCCTTGTGAATATCGCTTATTCGAGTGTTGTGATATTGGGAGCCAATGGGATTTGGTATTTATAGGGTTATGTCATATGTGTGTGTGGTGGGATGGGAGTAGATCCGAAGAATGTGGTTCTGTTCGTGGCCATGAATGTTTGTTGTTGCATGTTATTCTTTTTCTTTCCTTCTCTCTCTGTCTTTCGTCTAGTACTGCTCCGAAGTTCATACTCAGTGGTGGAGCTAGCTTAACTTTTTTTCCTTTTTGCAGGTTCCCTTAACTTGAAGGGGTGCGATTGACCCTCTGAATTTGTTAAAGCACTACTGTAAATATGTATATGTATATGTATATAAATATGTGGACAGATTTGATTATATTTTATATGGTATTTGTACCTCATGAAATTACTTTACAAATATGTTTGCTTTAGTATTGGATTTCTTATAAGCCATATGAACTGTGTGATTTGAAATTCTACTTGAATTTTAAATTTCATAACATAGTTTATAACAATTTCAATTGTGAGGTGAATTTTACGAATTTCAATTAAAGAACTTTTATTTCAAAACAAACACACTTACCAAATGCTTAAAATGCGGAGTGCACTAATTTAAGAAATTTAGCATTTTATACTTCTAATACAACATCAAACATGAATTATAATGATAATAATATTTATTAAGGACTCTAAATTCACGCAAAAGGGGTCATAAGATAAAATGTGTGGATAAAAAAGACTAATTATTTAGGGAAAAGAACATAGAAGACAAACCAAGTAGTATTGCGTTCCCCGAACAGGAGCTCCGTTACTTGATTTCTTCAAAGTATCCTATGGGATTTTTAGTTCTTACAAATTTTCACTGAAAATTCACATTTTTAAATTATATATTCAGCATTTCTTTTAACTGTCGTTCTGTGAAAAATTAACAAAAATACTTTATTTTTCTTCTTCATCCTGAGAGACAGTTGTTCTCAACATGGTAAATTTTGTCTTCTCTTTCTCGCAAGAGCTTGGTACATTGAGTTAGATGTACATCTTTTTCAGCAAAAGATTTTAAGTCTTTTTTTTTTCTCCAATTTGTGGAACAAGAATTAAACAGGAGAGAGGAAGAAGAATTCCACTCTCTCTGTCATGGTGCAATCCTACAAGATTTTAGGGATAATTACTAACTTTCCTTAATCAAATATATATATCAATTTTAAAAAATTATATGTGATTTAAAATATATGATATAGTAGTGTCATATTTGTATATCTATTGTAACACTTTATAAAACACTACTAAAAAAACTGTTTTTAGTGACCAATTTTGGCTAAAATCGGTCACAAAAACAAATCTGTGACCGAATCAGTGACCGAAAAAATCGGTCACAAAAACCTTCATCACAGTTTTTTGTGATCGAATCTGTGACTGACTATTTTTGTGACCGACTTTGTGACTGAACTATTAGTCACAAAAAAAATAAATAATGACCGAATTTTAGGTCACAGACTCGTCGAATAGTGACTGAATTTGTTACCGAAATTTTAGTCACAGCAGAAAATAATAGTGACTGAAATTTCAATCACAGATTAAATTAATAGTGACCGAATTTTCGGTCACAGAATCAAGGATTAGTAACCGACTTTGTGACCGAAATTGTAGTCACTGTAGAAAATAATAGTGACCGAAGTTTCGGTCACAATTTCAAGGAAATAGTGACCATCTTTGTGACTGAATGTTGAGTCATTTAAAAAAATAATAGTGACCGAAAATTCGATCACTAATATAGAAAAAAAAAATAGTGACCGATTTTTTGGTCACAAATTGTAAAGGAACAGGGAGAAATTTCGGTCAATATTGATATAGTATTTTGTTACCGAAAAATCGGTTACAAATTTTCAACCACAGATTTTTGTAAATGTATTTTTTATCACAAACCTGACCTGTAATATGAATTTCAATTGTTTCAATTTGCAAATTCCCCAATTCAAATAACACCAATATTCGCAAAACATACATCAATATCCGCCAAACATACACCAATATCCGCCAAACATTCACCAATATCCACTAAATATTCACCAATATCCGCAAAATATACACTAATATCCTCGAAACATACACCAATATCTGCCAAAATTCAACAATATCCACAAAATATACACAAATATCCTCAAAACGTATCTGCAAAAGATACACCAATAAACATTCTAATATTCTACATAATTCAATACTTATCATTATAAAATCGCAAACATGCATCCACCAAACAAGATCAACTCCAAATTATCTATCCATCAACATAGACCAATATCCACCAAACATTCAACAATATCCCCAACATATACACCAATATCCTCAAAACATACACCAATATCCGCAAATTACATCACCAAATACATTCAAGTCATATCTTTATCCACAAAAAACATCACCTCTCTCAAATCTTCTACATATATACATACATATTCACCAAACATAAATAGCAAGATAGTTGTCGACATCAATTATCATTCTCATCATTGTCACCGTCACAAGTTTTGACCTATTAACTTGCTTGTTTTCGATGATGATGATGCAATGAAAGGGACTTCAGTGGCATGTGGTGGGGTCAAAAATCTATATGTGGGTGGCATAAAAATGGGTATTTGAGCTTGCGAACCTGATGGAAAGAATGCGAACCTTTGCATTTGACTCATGGACTGTTGGAAAGAGTCAAACTTTGCAGACAAGTTGAGAAGTGAATCTTGCAACTTCACGTTGTACTCCTGAACTAAGTCAATTTTTTTTCTTTTGCTCCTCAATATCCTTTGACTGCTCTTCGATCTTCGCCTTTTGCTCATCTACTTGAAGTTTAAGGGCCCTAGTCTCCTTACCCTCCAATGCGCCTCTTGCCCAAGGAGCAGAAGTTGATCGAGATAGGAAAAACTTTAAAAGTTTTGCCACACCTGCAAGACCATACGCTTTGCCTTTTTTCAAACTTCCAACTGTATCCATCCACACCTAAAAGACGAAAACAAATGGACAATCAAAATTATGCATCTCTAAATATAGAAACCAATAAAATGTAAAGTAAGTTATATTATAAAAATTGATTACGTCAATCTCCTTTTGCCTCTCATGCTCAGTGCCATCCTCATTCTCACTAGAAGTTGCACCACTGTTTCCACGAGCAGCCCACTTATTTTGAAATGATTCCTACATGTAAAACAAATTAAAAACAAACAAAACAAATTAAATATGTAAAACAAGAATGAACAAACAATACATACAAGTTCAAAAATATTACTAATGCTGATATATAATATTACTTACTACAGTATTTTTTGCATGATCGTTCACAAAGACCCGTTCACCTTTCTTTTTTTTTTTTTTTGAGTGGAGACATATAAAAACTTGAACAAGAGAAGGTGTTTCACCCTTTTATGCCTCCTACAAAGAAAAAATAATTAAAAATAAATTATAATTAATGCTAAATAATGATATATACACAATATAATTACCATTCTATCCATATGCATAAGGTGGGTAATAGAAGCACCCGAGTGAATTGGGAAGCCTTGTCCGTTACAATCTGATGATCTATTCTTCTTGGCTTGAGCACATTTTTTCTTATGACTCTCTATGGCCCATTGTTGCCTCAAATCTTCCCAATATTCATCAGTTATCTAACGAGGCTTTTTGTTCTTTTCACGTGCCCGATATAGTTTACTTTTTAACAGCACAGCCCCACGATGATTGAAAATTGCATGAATTTCATCTTGATTTTCTTCATGCCAAAAAAATTTTTTCTACAAAAATTCATTTTATTGTGTTAGAGTAATATTAGATATTCTTAATTACATAAAAATGTCATAGAATTATAAACATATGTGTGATTACCTCAAACTCTCCAAACCACTTATCCCTTTGAGATTCATGGACTTTTTTCCAAGATTTCCATACCCCTCCAAATGACTTCTTCACAATAGCTATCATCTCATCAACACACTTTTTATTATCACTGAACCTATATGACCACACATACAAAGATTAATAACAATAAAAGTTCAATAGTATAAACGCTAAGAATATTAAAATAGAAATTATTACTCTAATCCTCGAGGGCGAATGAAAATCTTTCCAACTATACTATCATTGGCGCTATTTTCAGTACTCGGTATGGCAGGAACATTTGTACCACTAGGATTAGCATCAGGAGGGGCTAACTGTGATGACTCCGTAGGCTGCATAGCCATGTTAGTTGGTGGAGGCATCGTCGAATGAGATGAAGATGGAGTTGACGTCTTTCCTTTTCCTTTCTTACCACCACCTGCCATCTGTTGCACAATTCTCCAACAAAATTTATATTAAGGATGTTGAATATGAAAAAGATGAAATAGAAGTTTTCAATTCACACAACAAATGATATCAAAAGATATTCTTGATACAACATTCTTAACACATACATGAAATTTGATGACATTCACAATTTCACTTGATTAAAGTTCACAATAAAATAACCACAAGTACAATAATCAATTATTCATCTCCGTTATCTTCACTGTCATCTTCTTCACCATTAGAAAAATCGGATTCTACACATTTCATCTTTTTTAATTGTTTGTCTTAGCCATGGATTAAGAAGGCTACATTTTTTTTTATGAGAAGTGCTACGTGTTTTGATTCTAATAAAATTAGATAGTGACATACATCTACATCAAATCACATTATAACTATATATAAACTGCACAAATATAAAACGTAAATTAATGCCAAAAGGTGCATATAACATGATATTAATACAATATAGAACTCAAGTTTGATTTAGTCACACCTAACCGATCATACATAAATATAGTAGTAACACTTACAATATGATTATTCATTCTTTTTTAAATATATAATTTCTTATTTTGCTTTTGGTCCTACTTTTCATCCAAAAATTATACACTTGTTTAGGGTTCAACAAATCACATTCAACAATTACCAAGTCACATAATCTTAATGCAAACAATAATTTTACACAATTACCAAGTCACATAATCTTAATGCAAACAATAAAAAGCACCTTAAATATAAATACTGCAATTATACACTTGTTTAGGGTTCAACAAATCACATTCAACACAAACAAAAAATCATACCTTTACAATGCCTCATTCGTAATGTATATTTTGTTTCTACTCCTAGAAACCAATACAAAAAACCAAAACAAAAAAAAGAAATTACATGACTATATTCATATTTTTTCCAAAACTATACACATAAAATACAAATTATAAAAAATAAATGTGGGGGTAGGGGGTGGGGGTGCGGCGGCGGAGGGAAGGAGGCGGTGCCGGTGGAGGAAAAGGGAGGGAGGGGGGGTTGGCGGGGGAGGGCGGGGTTGGCTGGGGGTTGGCTGTGGAGGGCGAGGAGGGAGAGAGGCGGTGGTGGTGGAGGGAGGGGGTGGTGGGGGGGTGCGGCGGCGGAGGGAAGGAAGCGGTGCCGGTGGAGAAAGAGGGAGGCGGGTGGGGGGGGGGGAAGAGAAGATAGAGAGACAGAGAGACAGAGAGAGAGAGAGAGAGAACTTACCTGATGTAGAATCAATGAAAAGCTACGTGAAACTCAAAATTTTTCTAAGTTAAAACTCAATTTTTTACCCGAAATATATTTTTTTTTAATTTGACATTAATAAATATTATTCAAACATTGTAGTTACTATCTAACTTACTCTATGTCTTGCTTCTGATTACAGGATGGCTTCTTACAGGAGTTTTTGGAGGCATAATAAAGAGACTCACAGGATTCACTGGTTGTCGTGGGCCAAGTTATGTTTTAGGAAACAAGAAGGTGGTTTAGGATTTCGTTGCTTAAGAAACTTTAATGAGGCGCTTTTGGCGAAACAACTCTGGCTTATTATCACAAAGCCGAAGATACTTCTCAATAAGGTTATGAATGCAAAGTATGGCTGCTCGACCTCTCCCAGCAGGTTGCGGTTGGGACGAAACCCCTCTGCAACTTGGAGAGGGATTTTCCCGCCGCACAAATCATCTATGCAGGGGTGTGTTAGCGTGTGGGTTCAGGTCACAAAATCAGGATTTGGGAAGACAAACGGACTCCGAGACCGATATCTTTTAAGGTGATTTCACAGCCAAGTGATCAAGTTGACTTCATGATGGTTAATGAACTTCTCGACCAGACTTCGGGCTATTGGAAAATGGATATCGTTCGAATATTTTTCTCCTGGTTGATATGGATCAGATTCTTGCAATCCGTTTGGGCTCTTTAACAAGCAAAGACATTCTAATTTGGCACCATTCTAAGAACGGTCTCTTCTCAGTAAAAAGCGTATATCACCTTGTGGACTCTTTGAATTCATCCTCTTCTCCAGGCGGGCAGGCAGGCGGGGAGCCATGGACTGTTATTTGGTCCTCTAGAATCCCCAACAAAGTTAAACATACTATATGGCACATGTGTAAGGAAATTCTACCCACAGCCTCTAACTTGAAACGTCAACGGATCAGGTTAGATCATGGTTGAGCCACGTGCTGGGAGGATGACAAAACTTGCCACAATGCTTTCCTCTAGTGTTCTTTTGTGTGCCAAGTATAGGCCCTTTCTAATAATATCCTGTGGGCTATTATCTCAAGTTGGAAGGAGCATATGGAGAATTGGATTAGATATGTGAAAGCCATTTTAGAATATGATGTTTTTTCTTTGTTTCTCATGGTACTGTATAATATTTGGTTTGCTAGAAATAAATTAAGGATGGAAAATCACAGATTTTCTCCTCTGGAGGTGATCTGTTCAGCAAGAGCTCAACTCGAGGATTTTTTAGCAGCCAATGCCCAAGATCACAACACAGTGAGCGAGACCACAGCTCCAGGTCCGACCAACTAGACTCGGCCTCAGGTTAGTACTATCAAAATCAATTTTGACAAAGCAGTGTTTGGAGGGAGGGATAGCCCCATGGGTGTTGGTGTTATCGCATGAGATTCGCAAGGAAGATGTGTTTCTTGGTTATCAAAATGTCTTTTGATCCCTGGCAATTAAGCCTATGCCGAAGCTTTAGCAGCACGTGAGGCGATAAGGTTGGCTAGCTCAGCGAGGTGGTCGAATGTCATCTTTAAAGGAGATTGCCTCCCTCTTATTCAGTCATTGAAACACTCGGATAGAGACCTTTCACCATTAGGTAGCCTTGCGCAAGATATGAAGGCTTTATGTTGTTCTTTCCATTCCATTCAATTTTCTTTCATTCGTAGATTAGGAAACATGGTTGCTCATAGATTAGCTTGTCGCTCGCCTATTGCGGAGGATGAGTTAGACAACGTCCCTTCATTTATTCGTCATGTTGTTGAGGCAGAGGCCTCCTTCTCTTTATGATTTATAAGATCATGTTTGGTCCTTCCAAAAAAAACTCTAACCTTTTTTTTATTACCACAAAATGTACTAAACTAAATAAAAGATAGAATTAATTATATAATGGCCATCAAATCACCAATCACAGTGATAACATTTAGTAATCAAACCATATTATTCTTAACGGGATGAAACAAATGGAATTTCACCCCATTAATAGCTTTTTCTTTTAGATTCTTTCATCTTTTTGATGGCGAAGTTTCCCATATGGTGAGAGAAAGTGGCCTGCTAGCTGAATTACAAGGCAGACTAACTTTTATAGATACCATGACTAATTCACATGCTAGTAGGGCTATCGAAGAGGTGACACTTAAATGGCGGCCATCCTTGTCCAGCCTTACAAAATGATATGTTCTACATTCTTATGGTAGTAGTTTGCCTCGATAATGATGATGGAGTTGCCGGGAATGACTATGCCTTGGCCTGGACTATTTCTGGCCTATTGCTTTTCTTACTTGGCCAAATTAGAATTTGTTGTAAGATAGAAGGGATGCACAACGCTATGTAGATCCAATGCCTTCCAAATAGTACATTGTATGAGGTTTTGGCATGTATCACAAGAACATTGAGGTGATGACCACGATAGTTACCTTAGCTAGGAGTATACCTAGGATATCATAAACTCTTCCAATGAAATCATTGACCACCTTGTTGGTTTCTATAAGATCCTGCTTCCTTTTGCCAATTTTCCGTATGATTCTTAGTGGTAGTATGTTGACTACAACACCGTTGTCACCAATTATATTTTTATCTAAAATATTTAATGAATTTGTTACAAACAAAATCCATATCACAATGTTTGTAACTGAAAGAAATGCATTCTTGTAGTGAGAGAGAGAGAGAGAGAGAGAGAGAGAGAGAGAGAGAGAGGGACAAGAAGTATAATAACAAATACAACACGAGGTATAAAAATAACAAGTACTAATTACGTCTCATATTATTTGTCGTTTGAAGTTTTTGCATACAGATTAAAGAGAATTTAGTAGTATACCTTGTTTGACAATTTTACCCCTATTAGAAATTAATTTATTGAAAATATAAATGGGAGAGTAATTAGGCGGTTATGTTGTTATTATTATAATATTATTTGTGTGAGGGTTTAGGAAAAGTGTATTAAATATTGTTTTGTTTTCGTGTGATGATAAATATTTTAAAACAAAAATATGATGTCAAAGTAAAAAACCACATGAATCGGATGTAATAGTATTAAGATATTCCATAAACTAAGAAAATTCTAACTAGGATTCGTTTTGGTCAAACCAAACGAATAATGTAGCAATTGTTAATATATTTACCATATGAGTAGTCATTCTATCTAAATCCTACATCAATCATAAGATAAATATAAATTACCTTGATTCAACTGAATCAGTACAAAATTTAACCTTATAATTGGTTCCCTAATTTCTACACAAAGCCTCCATGGCACAAACGTGTTTTAAATACCAAGAAACCGAAAAACAAAACGATCTAGTTTGATTTCAGTTAAGCTGCAAGGAGAGATGCCAACACAGCAGTCAATCCAAATGCCAGTCCAGAAACCAATTTTCCAGCGCCACTTGGCAGAGGTGGTGATTGGTTGTCCCCGCCATTCGAGTCATCCTTGGGAGGAGCTTCTCCTCCCGATGAATTAGAATCCGTGGCAGGGGGAGAGTTAGCATTACTCGGCGACGGCGCTGGTGCAGATGCGGAGTCGACACCGGGGGCTTCAATCGGCTTAGAGATGTAGAGAACGGAGATATCGTAAGGTTGCACGGCGACGACGCCATCAACTTTGGACTCCTGCGGGGCCCCCTTCACGGCAGAGCCAATCACGACCTTGCCGTCCTTAGGGGTGGCGTTGAGGAACCCCTGCTGGTCCTTAGCCATCCCGCTGGACTGGAAGAGAGTTGTGAGGGTGGTGCTGCTCTTGATCTTGTTGAGCTTCGCTGGGTCGTAGTAGTCGAGGACAATGTGGATGCTAAGGATCCTCTTCTGGATGTCGGCAGGCTTGTTGGAGATGGAGCCGAGATTGCCGTTCTTAAGGGCGAGGACGGTGACGCTCTTCTTGTTGTTGATCTCGGAGGCGAGGCCGGTCTTGGTGAGGAGCTCGTTGAACTGGGTGTAATCGGAGTGTCTCTCGATCATTTTGGTCACGTTGATGGCGCCGCCGGAGACGGTGGCAGACATGGAGAACAGGAAAAGCACAGCTGAGATGAGGGTTATTGCCGCACGACCCATTTTTGCCTGCTTATTTAAATAGTCAGCCAAAAATGAGTCTTCAGATGGACTTTTCCTTGTGCGTATCGCTTATTCGAGTGTTGTGATATTGGGAGGCAATGGGATTGGGTATTTATAGCGTTATGTCATGTGTCTGTGTGGTGGGATGGGAATAGATCCGAAGAATGTGGTTCTGTTCGTGGCCATGCATGTTTGTTGTTGCATGTTATTCTTTTTCTTTCCTTCTCTCTCTGTCGTTCGTCTGGTACTGCTCGCTTCCTTATCTTTCTTTTTCTCTCTCTCACGCACGAAGCTCATACTCAGTGGTGGAGCCACCTAAACTTTTTTTTTCATTTTGATGGTTGCCTTGACTTGAAGGGGTGCGATTGACCCTCTGAATTTGTTAAAGCACCACTGTAAATATGTATATGTATATAAATACGTGATGGATAAATATGATTATATTTTATATGGTATTTGTACCCCATGAAATTACTTTACAAACATCTTTGACACATATTCTCAACGTGGTGAATTTTGTCTGTCTTTTTCAGCAAACGATTTTAAGTCTTCTTTTTTTTTTTTTGTCATCAATTTTTGGAAGAAGAATTAAACACGAGAGGAAGAAGAATTCCACTCTCTCTGTCATGGTGCAATCTCACAAGATTTTAGGATAATTACTAACTTTCCTTAATCAAATATATATATATATATATATATATCACTAGTAAAAAAATGTGTTATTTGACACATATGATTGATAGTGTCATATTTGTGTATTTATTGTAATACTTTATCAAATGTGTTTCAATAAGTTATCCTAAATTTGAATTATAATCACTACAAAAAAAATAATCTTTTGTAACGAAAGATTTCGTTACAAGAAGTCCATTTTGATTATTATAACTTTTGGTAACAAATATTTTCATTACCAAAGTTCGTCTCATAAAGCCCATCCCTAATGTTTTCGTTACAAAATCATTTGTTTTTGTAACGAATTACATTTTTCGTCACAAAAAGGTATTTTTTGTGACAAAAGAATTTTGTCACAAAAAGCTAAGCCATGACCCAATTCGAACATCGGACCTTGATCTGCGCACGACCCAGTTAGAATTTTTTTCTCTGTCGCTCAAGAGATTCAAACTCCCAACCCTAATGAATAATTTTTTCATGGGTTGTCGCTGCGCCTACTGCTATTTTGTTGGTAGCTTTGGTATTTTATTATTCTTATTTGTTTTCTACCTCCATTAATTAATTTTAATTCTTTTAATTAGTTAATTAATTATGTATTAATTAAATGAATTTAGATAATTATAAGAGCTTTGTTAGTTAAAACACATATTATACTTATGTAGTACTCATACATATGAATAATTAAAAAATATCTTTGTTTTTCATACATATTCTAAACTTAACGAATAATATTCATAACTTTTGATATAAAAATGTTTAATATACAACATTATGTATAATACTTGATAAAATAATACTTTCATTTTATTAAAATTTATTAAATTCTTTTCAAAATTTATAATATATAAAAATATTTATTGGTATAATATATCAAATTTTATGATAATTATAAATTGAATATCATATAAATAAAAAATATGTAATACTTCATAAAAATATTAATAATTATATATAATTTATATGATGATTATAAATTAAATAATTTAATGAATATTTTTAAATAATCCTTTTTTATTATATATTTTACATAAAATAAACATAATTTATGTGAACATAATATCAAAACAAGTCGTATTTTTTTACTCTCGAATATATTTTCACTTTCGTATTGTGTTCGTACTATTTATAAATAGTATAATAGCCATTTGCTTAATATTTAGCCAATTTTGTCACCGTAACTTTTAAAAAAATATTTTGTAAGATGTACATATGTGTTGAATGCCAAATATTTTACATGTCCAATATTTAACTATAACTAAGATTATGTGTGACTATATATATATATATATATATATATATATTAAATTATGTGAACAAATTTTATTAATCTTACTTATTTTTGTACTTTTTAAGTTCTTAATTTATTAATTTTTAATTTTTTTAGCCACTATATAAATACATGGCTCAAAATCAAAATTTCAAATGAAATTTTAATACCCATCTAAACACTTTTTTTTTTTCACTAAAGTGCTATTTTTTTTCAAAACATAAATGTTTCTTCTCTAAAGTAAGCATATCTAAATGGGTTTCAATAGTCCATTGATATCACAGACACAAAGTGGTTATTAAAAAATCTTTTAAATATCAAAGCACATCCAAACACAATTTTTTTTCTCTGAAGTACTATTTTTTTTTATTTTTTTTGCAAAACATAAGTGCTTCCTCTCTAAAAAAAAATATATCCAACTGGATTTCAATAGTTCATTGACATCAAAACATAAAACGGTTGTTAAAAAATCTCAATACTCTATAACAGAGTGTATATTATATAAATTATGTCTAAAGTTTCATAACAAATTTCAAAATTGTCACAAATAACAACTACTTTTAGTGACAACACTGCACTATTCATAATTAATATTCCTATTTGTTACTAAAAAGTAAATTTTTGGTAACAATACCTTGTTTTCTATAACAAATATCCCTAATTGTCACTAAAGTTTGACTTTCGGTAACAAAATATTGCTTTTTGTAACAAATTGTCATTATCGTCACTAAAAAGTAACATTTTAGTAACAAAATCATATGTTGTCACCAAAAATGTAATTTTAGTGGCAAAATATACATTTGTTACCATTACTTTGTTACTCAAAATGCTTTTCTTTGTAGTGAATTAATACACTTATCGTGATACTATAAAATGTCAAAATAAATTATTGTTACATTTAAATGCATGACACTTTAAATAGTGTCACAAAAAGCAAATTTAGTTTGGTAACATTGGTTAAAGTACCATGAATTTGAGTATCATAATGGCTTATTTAGACACTTTATAATGTCATAAAAGATACATATTAATTCAAAATTGGTATAATTTATTAAGTCACTTTTCATGAAGTGCCACGATAGGTAACTAAGACACTTTTTAAAAGTATCACTTATATATGTTACATTAGGTCATTTTTTTTGGTTGTGTGTGTGTGTGTGTGTGTAAGTGAAATTAATTTAACTAAGGTTAGGTATGTGGTTAAGGGAAAGCAATATCGACCCTTGGATTAAGATTTCCACTACATGTCATTTATCTAAGTGCGTATTGGATATAAATGGAGAGAACACATGTTGGAAAGGCACACAATATCCTTTATTGCAATGTATTTCATCTTCTATTTCGATAATGAATATACGCCAAGTGTAAAGATCCTATGTCAAGTATAAAATTAAAAAAGTAATTTTATACAAACAACATCAAAGTGAATTATGCAGTAGAAAATGAAACGTCATTTTGCAATAAAGGATCCTATCCATTGGAGAGGAGCCAAATCTTAATTTTATTAGTTCTAATTAAGAGGGTTGGCAATTAAATTTTGTCCAATTAAAAAATTAATAAATGTAAATTAAAATATTAAATATTAATTAAATTTTCTATTCATACTTTGAAATTTCCTAAATTTAATTTCAATATTTAATAGTTAATTTTAATTAATATTTTAATATTTCTTTTACCGACAAATGAGATGTCGCCAAGTGTCAATATGAAGTGTCGCGGCGCCAATTAAATCAAGTCGTGCAGCCAAATGTCCCAAACCAATCAAATAAGTGACAAGTGTAGCATTTGGTCATGTGAACCAATCAAATCATGACACATAAATGATATTTTTTATCTTTAATAATATATATTAAAGAGATAAACACCAAAGAAGTTGCTAGCAATCCAAAGACTATATAAAAGCCTATAAATAGGGATCATTTGGAGGTCAAAAGGATCATCGAGAAGTCTTCAAGGGCTAGAGGGGCATCAAAAAGTTTTCAAGAGCAAGAGAAGCCAAGAAGATTCCGAAATTCTCTCGAGTCAAACTCAAGAATATTCGTAAAGATCAAAGTCGAAATTCCGACGTTCTTCATAAAAATCATCAAATCAAGACGTTCAATCCGCGATCAAGGTGATAGCCCTACATTTTGGTGCTTTCCCCTAAATCAAATCCACTGTGATTAAAGAGACGTTCAAGGCGTTCTTCATGGAATCATCAAAATAAGGCGTTTCGATCTGCAATCAAGGTGTTAAACTGGCAAATCGACATTTTTCTCCAAGTCAAGTTCAAATTAAATCCACAGTGTTAACGGCGTCATTCATAGTGTTCAACGAAATTTTTAGCGTTTGATTCGTAATCAAGCCACGAAGCCTACGAATCACGTTATTGGAAGCTCATGTCAAATTCGGATGAAAGAAATTATATTCTTTTTCCATAAAATTTAAATATTTTTTATATATTTTTCTTGTCTTATAATTCGTAATTTGCAGACTCGAAATTTTGTGCGAACAAAGTGGTTACGATACAAACATAATATAATACTGGTCAATCAATTAACGTTCCAAAGCATGACAACTCTTAAAAATTTAAATGCAATAAAGTGACTTAAAGCTAATACAAGAAACAAGAGAATTGATGTTTAAAAATCTAAAGCATAATATATTTTAGACAAAAAAAAGGGATATAAATATATTTTAAAATTTAGTTCAATTTGGTAAACTGATACAAAAGATACTCTAAACAAAACAAAAAATGAAATAAACGTAATGCATGAAAAATTAAATTTTTGGCGGGATTGATGTTCAGTATTAACCAAATTTTTAGTTTGGTTAATTTTATCAATAGAATGGAATTGTGAACAATTAAACCTTATGAATAACAAAAATGTTTCCCTATTTTATATGTGACGTGGTCGAATCTGCCTCCGGCCACGTCGGCGCCAGCTCAGCACAAACCTCTAACCTTGAGTTGCCATGTGTCAGGCCAGTCCGATCAGGCGGCAGCTTCTTAAGTAATGGTGGAGTCCGATCACAACCCACAAGCACTCCCCATCATCTCGGTTATATATCTCCACGGAGTTGCCACACCGTTGATGAGTGTCCACTATCCTCGGATGGTCCCGTACCGTCCCCGAAGTGATCTCTCTCCTCGGCTGGTCCCACACCATCCTCGATGTGGTCTCCCAAAATAACCGTCTCTGACAATGGGTGTACCCGACTCATCCCCGGCGCGAGCCAAAGAATATCCCCTGTACGAACGACAGGGATGGGCCGGTCTAACCCTAATCCGGCCCATCCGTCTCCAATTACTATAAATAGTATAACATTACTGTTCATTGGGTAAGCTTTCCAAATCCACTCTTACGCACATTATTACCTTCCGATTACCTGCTCGAATACTGACTTAAGCGTCGGAGGGTCTTCACCAGGAGACACATCCGGCTAGGATCATGTGTGTTCCATCCTTGCAGAGTAGGACCCGACTAGCATTACCTTACCTTTACTCGAAATTTGGACGAATTTGGGACCGCCATATTCGAACGACACCTTTGCTCGGAGTGACGTGTTCTCGAACCAAATCCGACCGCATCAATATGCAAGCTTCTTTTGTCAAAAATTAACTGGGCTGGGAATATTTTTTTTATGCTTTTTCAAAGAACAATATGTTAAAATTTAATAATAATTGGACCTGTCAGAAATTGACATAAAATTGCCAACGGTTGATTAGCCGACTAATATTGATTTCATTGGAAAAGATTACGTTAAGCACTCCAACTTTTAAAATATTTTGCATTTTGATATCTAACATTTAAAAAAGTGCATCCACGGCACCCTACGTTTATAGTTTGTCCCCTGACGGTATAATTTATAGTTTTCGGTAGAATTCAATATTCCGTGGAATAACAAAACACAGTGCTTTAAGCATGCATTTTTTAGGGCAAAATTGAAATTTTATAATCCATTGTTCTTCTTCTACTTTTTCTCAAATCTGAATTTTCTTCAATTTTTGAATTTTGCTCAAGAAAAATTTCTCTTCTTTTTCACTAATTCATGTTCTTCTTCTCTTTTATCTTTCCTTGGTTCCGCCAACAGCAAGCCATACCAGAGAATAGCTTGGAAAGATGTGAAGATAGGGCATTCCATGCTACCACACAATAGACTTGCCGAAGGTGGATGCATTAGCACCACACCATGGATTCGCTAGAGGAGCCAGAGAAAGATCAAAGAAACGACAGCAGAGTGTTGGTGAAGAGGGTTTTCACAACTAGAAAAACGCTACTTTGAGATTGAAATTTACGACCGAAGCAATCAGTAGCAATTTGTGACCACATTTGCCATGGATTTAGCAAAAATTAACCAGATTTTGGATCAAAATTTTGCAACTGACGAAGTCGCACGGTTCCAAACACTACAGAAAAAACGCTGGATTCGGGTAGAATTCTTCCGCGGGAATATTCCGCCAGAGTCAAATTGGGGGAATTCTGGCGGAATTTCCCCCAATTTTTTTTTTGAATTTTTTTTAATTAAAAATCGGGGGAAATTTTTCCTAGATTTTTTTTAATTTTTTTTTAAATTTTTTTAATTAAAAAAGGTGAAATTTTTGGGGAAAATTTCTCCTATTTTTTTTTTGAATTTTTTAAATTGAAAACTAGGGGAAATTCGGTGGAAAATTTTCTCTAGATTTTTTTTTGAATTTTTTTAATTAAAAACTGGGGGAAATCCGGGAGAAAATTTCCCCCGATTTTTTTTTTTTTGAATTTTTTTAATTAAAACCGGGGGAAATTCGGGGAAAAATTTCTCCCGATTTTTTTTTAATTTTTTTTAATTAAAAACTTAATATTACTATATATTTAGGAAAAAAAATAAATAAGTTTGGAAGTAGTTCAATGGCAAAGTATTAGATTTATATCCAAAAGATCTCAATTTCAAATCTATGTAAGAGCAAAATTTATTTGAATTTTTTGAGAGTCAAACTGGGGGAATATTCCACCAGAATTCCGGCGGAACTCCGGCAGGAAATTTGTCCCAAAAAATACCCGGGGATCTCCAACGGAATATTCCGTCGGAGCAATTTTTTTTTTAAATAATAATAGTGTATGTATAAAAATAAAAATAGAAACATAACTAAAAAATTGTGGAAATAGTTTAGTGGCAAAGCATAACATATCCTTCCAAGAGGTCCTATGTTCAAATCCAACTAACTACAAATTTTTTTAAAAAAAAACTCTTTGGGAAAATATATATAATTTCAATATAAATGATGTTAATATTACTTCTACTATTTTGTTTCCTTAAAAATTGTGATTGTTCATTCAATATTTTTTCTTTAAACAAATTAAAAGAATATGTACATATGTTTATATAGTATATGTTCATATAGTATATATAATATATATGTTTGTATAATATCAATACTATGTTTTAACTATTATTATTTATACTATCTTTTAATTATGTATAATATACTTATAGGTATACATATGTCTATATAGTCTATATATATTTATATAGTACATATAATATATATGTTTATATAGTATCAAACTATATTTTAACTATTATTATTTATACTAGATTTTAATTATGTATAATATATTTAGGTATACATATGTTTATATAGTATATATATTTAACTATTATTATTTACATTATCTTTTAATTAGTTATAATATATTTATTGGAATACATATGTTTGTATAATGTGTGTATATATATATATATATGTTTATGTAGTATATATAATATATAAGTTTATATAATATCAATACTATTAACAGACAAAACTATTTATAAACATCAAATGAATATTTATTAGTATACATATGTTTATATAGTATATATAATGCATGTGTTTATATAGTATCAATACTATATTTTATCTATTGTTACTTATATTATCTTTTAATTATTTATAATATATTTATTGATATACATATGTTTATATAGTATATATAATACATGCGTTTATATACAAATATTGAAAGAAATAATGTTAAAATAAATTAAAATAAGAATAATCAAAATAAATATATAATAAATATAAAATAAAACAAAATATAACACAACCTCCAGCAATAGCTTGGTGGTGAAGGGTTGGTCATCCAACTTTAAGGTCACAAGTTTGAATTTCCTCAATTATAAATATTTGCACATTTTGAGAGGTACTATTCCAGTGGTCGCAGAAGCAGCGGCGGCGGCGGTGACTGGGCAGTGGTAGGGATTGGCTGCAGCGGCGGTCCGGTGGGGCGGGCAGCGGCAGTCGTTCGGTGGGCCACCAGCGTTGACGGTCAACGGTAATCCGGCGGAAATTTCCACCAGGCGATCAATTCGCGGTGGTCCGGCGAGGAAAACGCCGTTCCTGGGCCATTTTTTTCGGCAGACATGATTCTGCCGATTTTCCGTCGGATTTAGTATTTTTTCGGTGAAAATTCCGACAGATTTCTGCCGAATTTTTCCCCCGAAATTTGCCTTTTTTCCTGTAGTGAAAATCTGTAATTCGGTCTCAAATTGTGCACCATACCAAAAATGTTTTGGTGTGCCCTTCCGACAAATATAGTCCGACAAAGGTGGCGAGCGAGATTTGTGACCTACTTTATCAGCTGCAAAATTCATCGTCATTTTGACGAAAGGCAACAAATTCTTTTGTATCATGGACCCCAAACCACCCCACCCCTCTTTTTTTAGAGTGACGAAATTTGCGAAGAATGGGTTTTGTCGTAAATACTAAAAAAAGTTACTAGTTTTCCAACCAGCCTAGTTCATCGCAAACGTCTTCACCCAAGCTCCACATCAGCATCTTTTGCGACTTGCCAATTTTGGTCGCAAAATCGATCTCAAAGATAATCGTTGGCAATCTAGATAAATTTGCAACGCAGTTTTTTGCAATGACTTCAGTCGGTTGCAAATTCGCTGGCAAAAGGGTTTTGCAACTGATTTTCAGCAAAAATCAATTGTAAACTCCAACACAAATGATCAGTTTTCTAGTAGTGTTTGGATATATATGGATTAGAGCCACTATGCCACAAGGATGTGGATGTCTGCTTTTGTCTCTCCTTCCATATATATGAGATTATTGATAAGAGAAAAAAATGGGAGTGGAGCATTGGATATGCTTAGTTAGATATTCATTAATTTATAGATATTGGGGACGTTTTTTTTTTTTTTTTTTGAGAGATCAGAGAGATAGATTGTGAGTTGGAAGTTAGGTTTGTTTAACTTCAACTTGGTGCTAGAAGAAGATGAGGGAAAAAGATCTAATATGTCCCATAAAGTAGACTTTTTTTCAAATTAAATTGGATCTCATAAACTTCAAGTTCTTGAATTATATTCCACAAAATACTAAATTTCTTAAATTTTGTCCCATGAGCCTATTTCCATCAAATAATAGATGGCAAAGTCACATGCAGTGTACGCAGCCAAAAATTAATGATTCAATTATATTTTAACCCCTTTATACTTAATATTTTTAAAAAAAATATCCCATTCACAAAAAATGAACAAAAATACCATCTTCCAAAATCCTACACACCCATCCCCCAACCCCCCATCCCTCTCTCTCTCTCTCTCTCTCTCTCTCTCTCTCTCTCTCTCTCCCCTCAATTTGTATTTTATATATAGAAGTATATATATATATATATATATACATACATATATATTTGAAAGAGAAAAAAGGAAAACCCTCCCAGCCCCACACCCATCCCCATCCCACACCCCCACCCCTATCCCCCTCTATCCCTCTCTCTCAATCACCCTCCCTCACAGATTCACTTCTCTCTCTCTCTCTCTCTCTCTCTCTCTCCCCTTCAATCTATATTATACATATATATATATATCACTATAAGAAAATTAGCATTGAGTCACAGATTTTTTTTAAAAAAAACCACGAAAAAAATAGCTAAAGATTTTCTGTGGCCAAATTCAGCAATGAAAAATGCGTGGATAAATTTGGTGGCTAAATTGGCACGAAATTTGGCACCATTTTAGCCACAAATTTTCCGTAACTAAATCAATGGTTGGGTTTAGCAACAAAAAATTCATGGCTAATAGCCACAATACCGTAGATTTTCCGTGGCTATTAGTGTGTCATGTTGTGTAAAATCAAAATAGCGATTATTGTTGTGTAAAATTAAATTAGTGATTTTTTGTCATATGTATAAATATTTGGATTTTTTTATTGAATTAGTGATTAGTTCTTTAAAAAACTGCTCGAAATGAATTTCTCATATAATACATATATAATCATATATAAATTATTTAAATTGAATTTCTCAATTATTTCAATTGGTCAACTAAAAGATATATAATCATTTAATTGGTCTATACCCCATTGCTACTATTTTTAGCTACAGATTTATTTAGCCATAGAATTTCTGTAGCTATTAGCCACGGATTGGTCACAGAAAATTCATGACTAAATATTCGCCACCCATTAGCCACAAAAAAATCCATAACTAAAATTTAGGGGTGCAACTTTTAGCCACAGACTAAATCCGTGGCTAAATCCTTTTTCTTTTTTTTTTTTTTTTTGTAATGTATATATATACATACATACATACATATTTGAAAAAAAAAACAGAAAAATATTCCCACCCCCACCCCCTCGTCCCTCTCTCAATCTCTCTCCCTCACGGACTCTATCTCTCTCTCCAATGTCTAACTCTCTCAGTCTCTCCCTCCCCCCCCCCCCCCTCTATTTATAAGTATATGTGGGTGTGGGTGTGTTTGTGTAAGAGTGGAATCTCTGAGAGCAAAATCAAAATTTATCTTTCTTTCATTTCATTTATTTTCCTTTTTTTTTTTTTAAGGACAGCATCCTAATTATGGGAACTGGGAACTGACATCAAACTTTCTGCCCTAGACCCCAGGGAAAGTGTGATTTAAATATACAATGTTTATGTTCTTTGTTTATGATTGTAGACTTAATATGTTCAGATGTTGATGTTATGTGCCCTTGTGCAGTATATTGCCACTGGAGAAAGCTTTGCTATAGTAAGTGGAGGTGTGTGTATGAAATATTACAACATTGTTTCTTTCATAATCTACGTGTTCGTTGGCTGATTCTCGCTTGTAGGTTTGTTACTCAAATGTATTTTTATGGAAAGAAATAGTTAGGTGATTTACTCAATCAACCTGCTTGTTTTGCTTCGTCTAAATTGTTAAATAACTTGATTAGCCTGAAGTTCCATTTGAGGGAATGCTTTTCGATTTATGTTTATAACTGAACTGATGTTCTTTCTTTAACTTGGGGTTTTCAGGAATGATGAAAGTCCAAGAAACTAGAACCAAATTATAAATCCTGATGCCAAATAAGCTTCAACAGAAATCAGAGAAGGGTGGACGCATTCAAGTTATAACTCTTACTTGAGCCGGGTAGCCAAGCTAATCTGATACACCTTGGACACTTTGGAGATGTTTTCTCCTTTCACTTTTCCCCTTTTTAAGTGATTGGTGACAATTCAAGAATAATGCTTAATTATATAACAAATTTCATATCACTCATCGTATAATTAATCGGCTCTCGCTTATCTTAGTTGGAACAAAAGTTTTCACATCAAAATATAGTGTCTAAATTCAATATTTTTTCTGGCCTATCACCTTTTGGTTTTGGACAGAAATATATTAAGGACAATTTCATTTATCTATGATGTTCTTTTGTTATGCTTGCGATCATTTTTGGGTTTTTGGTTTCATCTAAATAAAATAAAAAAAGCCTCAGTAAAGAGGATGACCAAAGATTACCCCTCCGGGATTTGGTTCTTCTCAGATAACTCATCTGGTTCTTTTTTTAGGTTTGTCATGTTTCGTTGATGGGTGTTATATCTTTCGCATACCATCTCCATGCTTTGATTTTGTTTTAATTCATCTTTTGCATTTTTTTTATGAGAAAATTGCATTAGAAAAGAGAAGAATCACATATCAGCTTCTGACTTCTGAGTTTTCCTTCTTGGGTACTCATTCATGCAGGTATGGCTAGTGGGTTATTTGCTTCCTATACGGCACATTCTTCGTGCTAGGAGCATTAGCTGCTGCAGGTAATACATATGATAACTCCGAAGCAGTTAGAAAAGGTGTCAAGTTTTTCTTGTCAACACAATAAAGAAGCTGGATGGGGAGAAAACTTAGTTCTGCCCAAGCATGGTAACTTCAACCACCGCCAACAAGAAATGAAAAAAGAAAATGATTTTCATAAGTGAAATTGCAGCCCTTTTTGAGACAAAAGTTCTCACATTGCACTGATGATCATGTGACAGAAATACACACCATTGGCAGAAAACTGGACGAACTTGGTACAAACATCATGGGATGTGCTTGCTCTTATGTATGGTGCACAGGTTAGTTAATTCTTTGAGCTTACATATATAAAAACTCTGAATGACACAAAAACAATATATGCTTATTTTTTTCTATGGTTGTAAACAAAATCAGGCGGAGAGGGATCTAATGCCTCTGTATAGAGCAGCAAAGTTGTTGATTAATCTTATCATTTTGATTGTTCCACCGAATTTTACTGGCCCTATACAAGTTTGTAGGTGGGTCAAATTTATGGAAAAGGATTAATTAAGGAAAAACCCCTGATGTTAGACCTGTTTAAACAAACCTCTAGGTGGTATGAAAAATTACATATCCTCCTAATGTTTGGTTCCGTATTACAGATAAATCTTTATTTCATGTTGTACGTAGCCTATATATGTATAAAGTAAAATAGAATATAAACGTGCAGACTAATTTTGCCTAAATAAATTGTGTTGGAATTTTATTTCAATTTAGACTTCTATCAATTGAATATTTTATTTTTATAAAACTAAAACGGGCTAAAGTAATACGGTTAATGGGACTTAAACTTATAAAGCCTAATTTGTTTGACCCACTATTTTTAAGGACTTGATTTTAATAGATTTGGTATGACAAGTGGTGTAGACCCACCCTAGAATACTTGTGATGAGAGAGCTATAAGGTTATATTATATATTTGGCTAGATCCCCTTTCCACTCTATATTTTGATAATCACTTGTCTATTGAAAGCTATCAATATTGGTGAGAGATGAAGAGGAAAAATTAGCCAATAATGTTTGTCTAAACATTCATGTTGATCGGTTCTCAATCATCGGTGTAAGATACATTGATTTAAATTTATATATATATAGTGTTCTAAATTCATGATGTATCAATCCTACAATTACAAATATTTCTTACAAATTGATGATAGCTTTGAATATTCTGGAACTTCAAGGAGCATAGCACTCAAGTACAAATTTGGCAACACATTTTAATTGGCAAGACTTGCACTTAATGATAAGATTATAATTGCTATTATTTAAAGAGGATAATAACATCTTTTGCAGAAGGGATCAAACATTGATCGCTGATCATTTCAATGAACACGTGCGTTAACTTTGATCTACTTTTAGATTATTTACTAGCAGAAATGTACCAAATAATTTTTAGCTTAGTGACTTTATCATGTTATTTTATGTTCCTCCCTCAGCCAAAACAGTGGAAATGAAATTCTATCTTTAATCAATTTGCGTGTACTTGATTGTATTTTTTTTTTTATCAATAATTGATAGAAATTAACAGAACCATGATGAAATTGAGAGTTCTAATTTCTCTTTTCAGTTTTATGATGGTTTTGTTGTCCTCTCTAGAGTGCATACAAGTTGTGAAACTTTTCTTCCTAGAGGATGAGATAATAGAGATATCAAGGAAAGAATTGGAGATTTCACCTTTATTCCCATGGGTAAGAAGTTTGATGCATTTCTGTGTCAATTTTACTTCCGGAAGGGTTCAATCTCAAAACACCTTATGTAAATGATTTCTGCTTATGATTCAGCTCGAATATATATATATATATATATATATATAATATGTTTTCCAATAATTTATCTAAAATTGACAAATTGCATAAGCCATAAATAGACCATAGTTGGATGTGAAGGGATTTGGATGACAATGACTACCGTTTAGATGAATTTGTGGAAAGAGTTAATGAGTTCTTGAAATTTGGGCTGCAAGAGTTGATTCATAGATTGATTCATGATGAGGAGTTTGCTAAACATCAATTTTCAGGTGGGTTTGGACCTCAAGAGCAACAGAATTTTGGTATAAAGTAGTGATGTTTTTATTTGAATTCTTATCCTTTGTGACATAGAATGATTCGGATTTTGAATATAATTTTGATTTTGGAACTTATGATGTTGTGAATGATTAAAGTACATTGATATGATGTTGTATGTTTGAGTTTAATATTTTTAAGGACTTACATTTTTTAATAGTTGGTATAATTGCTTTACCTCTTTATAGGTATAAATTTTATATGAGCAGATTATTGATATGCTACTAAAGGTTTAGCAGGAGATGTTGGATTAAATTGAAGTGATGCAATGCAAATTGGATTATAAAAACAGACCAGAGACAGATTTTGCAATCGAATGTGAGGTGTTTTTTAGACAGATTCAGAGACGGATTCACAAAAAATAAATCAACATATTTAGAGACGGATTATTGATGGACACTTGATGAAAACAAAGACTGATTTATTTTGAATAATATTAGAAATTAATCATGGAATCGGAGACAAAAAAGTTTCTGTATCTAAATCATTAATGGAAATAAATATGTCTTTAAAATCAGACATGAATTATTTATTCACTGATTCAAAGATAGAAATATCCATCACTAAAATTTTTTAGAGACAAAAAATCAAGATTTAGAGACAGATTTTTCAGTCTTTGAAACCTTGTTCTCTTGTAGTGATCTCTCTCTCTCTCTCTCTATATATATATATATATATATGTGTGTGTGTGTGTGTGTGTGTGTGTGTGTGTGTGTCGATATATATAAGGGTTTTTTGTTTATTTTTTGTATAGGTTTTTCAAAAAAATTTAAGTAGTATGAGGTCAAAATGTAATTAACTCATCAATTTTTCTTCTCACTTAATGGCCACAAGGATGGCATGTGACTTTGTCGTCCAATATTTAACGGAAAATGGCGCATTGTGACCTCAGTTTGATAACTATTGTGTTTTGTAGGACATAATTTTAGAAATCGAAGTTTATGAGATTCAATTTAAAAAAAAGTCTACTTCATGGGATAAATTGGATCTTTTTACCGATGGAAGTATTCCTGATGATTTGTATCGGGGAGAAAAATTTAATTTTGATCCCACCAAATTCAAACTTTGACAAAATTAGCCCACTAAGTTCAAAAATTCAAAGACTATCATGTTAGATAACCTTTTATTTCAATTTTGATATCAAGTTCCCAAAACTTAGTACGGGCCTCACATTCCTCTCTTTTGCCGTTAGGTCACCAATAAAAGTTAATATTTTATTAAGAAATAAAAGTATATATTTTTACATTAAAATATATAAAAAGAATATAAATTTATACTTAATAAATGAAAAAAAAACTTTTTTATTTATAATATTTATATATCTTTGTATAAAATATATAAAATTAAAAAGAAAATATAATATATGCTTAAAAATATATATTTAAAATCTTTTTTTCAAAGTGTACATTAAAATAAAAAATACTATATATATACTTAATAAATAAAAAATATATTTAATAAATTTTTCATTGGTAATATTCATATATTGTATACAATACATAAATTTATATTTGATCAACTAAAGATACTAAATATTTTTTTTATTGAGTTATAATGTTCTTATATGTATATATATTTCTACATATGCTACTAATTTATCCAAAATTAGTCTTTTTGCTTTAAAATGTTATTAAAAAAGTTTAGTGTGAAATCAAAAAAATATTTTAAGTATAATATTAAATTATATATATTCAATGTAAAGCACCATTAAAGAGGGAGTACTGCAAAAATAATATTATTAAATGCTACATTTGAATTAGATTATTGATAATTTAATGTGATTGACTAAATTTGTCAATCCATCTCATAACCTAAATTTCTATTCATAAAGATGTATAATTTATATACAAAAATCTAGTTGCACGAAGGCCCTTAAATAGAAATAGCTTACTATTTTCATATACATTTCCTTATTGTCAAACAATTAGAAGCATTATATACTAAATATATCAAACAAAAGTTTATTCATACAATATTTATTTAGGATATGCATTAATTTCTTTCAAGAGACTAAACTAAAAAGATAGTTGCAAGAGTTTGTTTACCGAATGAATATCAAATCTTAATTCATTTTTTAAAAATATTATACCTTAAATATATGTGAACTATCTAGTACAACTTAATGTCTGAATTAAGAATTTTAAGTCGTCTTAAAACGAGAACTATGTACTCAATTCGCTAGTTCAAACATTGAATGGGAAAGCAATGACGGTAATAAGAGAAATATGAGACTTAGGCTATACCTATTTAGAAAAAGAAAAAAGAAAAAGAAAGAAGAACTTTTTTTACAATGTATATATTTTTTAACAAAATATATGAATATCATAAATAAAAGTGATTAAGTATACTTTTTATCTATTATGTATAAGGTTATAGTATACATATACATTAATTTATAATATATATACATAAATATTAAAAAAATAGGATTTAGTATATATTTATTTTGTAATTATAATTTTATTTGTCCATTTTCCTTAACTTATACGTGTTATATACATAGATGTATTTTATGTATAAAATATGGTAAATTTAAATAAATGAATTTTTATTGATTAAATATAAAATTATTTAATAAAAAAGATATAAATATTATAAAGAAAGTTGTTTTAAATATATTTTTATTTATTAAGTATAAATATATATATATATATATTTCATTATATATTATAAATATATATAGATATATATGTACACTAATAGGGCACATGAAATTAATGTAACCAAAAAGTGGTGATCTAACAGCAATTGAGAGAAAAGTGACGCCTCCATTAAGTCTTAGGACCTTGGGACCAAAATTGAAATAAAAAGTTATTTAATAGGACTAATTTTGGATATTTGAAATTTGTTGGACTAGTTTTGCCGAGGGCTGAATTTGGTGGAACCAAAATTGAAATTTTCTCTTTGTATAGGTTATAAGAATTTATACTATCAGAAAATTTCGTCCCAAAACTTGTTATGATATACGTAACTACGCAGTAACAGTTTATCTAAATTGAATATATTTTTGCATGAGATACGAATTGATACAAGTGTGGCTGGTAGTTTGAATAAGCATACATGTTTATTACTTTGGATTGTAATTTGGTGCAGCATTATGTCTGCTAGTTCTTCTCTCTCTTCTCCTCTCTCTTCCTTCTTCTTTTGTTCTTGCTTTATGTTCTTTTTTCTTTCACCTTTTTTTTTGTAAAAAAAAAAAAAAGAAGAAAAAAGAAAGAAATGCAGATAGGGTCAAAATTGAAAACAGTGTTTACGTTGGTTATTGGTGTAAAGCAACCCATTTTCAATAGAAAAAGACTGGAGAAGTCTATGTCAATTGTCAAAAACTTGTCATCTCACTATTTATATTGGATTAACATTTATGTCAAAAAAGCAAAAACTTTAAATACCAGTGCATGTTCTTGTACTTGCCATACATTACAATAAAGCAAATTTCATCTATAATTGCCATAGTTATAGTAGACATACCCAAGACATTTATGGACAAACTTTTATCGAAATAGGTGCAAGAATTAGTATAGCTAAGATCCTGTTGGGAATTAATGAACTTGAATTATGAGTAGCAATCTAAGTTCAATAGGGAATGATCGTTCTTAATGATGTTAATAACACACCAATTGGTTGGAGGTATAATGTTGCTTAAATGAAAGTATCATTTTAACTGTGCAAGTAATGATTCCATATTGCAAAATATGTAAATGTTAATAATGTATTGTATAGTCACGACAAGAAAAAGTAATATTATTGAAAATACTTAAAAGTAACAATATAAAAATTATCACCAATGATTGTATGAAGCGATAATACATTCTATTTTGTTACTAATTAAATTTTTTTGGTGACAACAATTTTTATGTTGCCACAATATCATTCAATAGTGACAAGAAGTAATGTTTTAGTTGTCATCATTAATAATTAGTGATACACTTATAGTAACGACTTTATGACAATAAAAATTGTTATTAGGATTTTGTGACAAAATTTCATTGCCACTAAGTCGTCACAATAGGTATGTCACTAATTATCACTTTTGCACTATGTTGCCACCTTTGTATAATAAGTTGTGACCATTGACATTGTGCATACTATGTTTTGTGACAACATCAATTTGTTGTCATAAAATGTGTATAATTAATGACAATTTTTAAATTACAACTTATTATATTATTACAAATTTATTTATTTTCTTTTAGTGACCTTACAGTTACTTTCTTTCTTCCCTATTCCTTTTTTTTTTTCTGTATAAATGAGGTAGCAGACAATTGGTCATTAGTTAATTACTTGATCTCTTTATGTTGTGAGATCCTCTTAGAAGTTATATGATTATGTGGTTTGATTACTCCTTCAATTTCAAATTATTAGTTTAAAAAAAAAATTTATCCCACAATATTTGTCATTTTAAAGAATTTAAGAGAGCATTTTTTTTCTTTTTTTTTTCCTCCTAAATTTAACCTCATTCTTCTCAACTAAAACTCATTAATTATTAAAAGATTGTTTTGATTAAATTAGTATAAATTCACCTAAAAAGACAGAAATTAATTTTTTTGATCAAATAAAGACAACCATTAATTAATTTAATTGATACATGTGCCAAAATTTTAAACAACTAATTATTTGAAGTTGAATGAGTATCATATTATTTTAAAATTGAAAAGTTCAGATATTTCCTTGGGAACATCCTACGTCACGATTGGATTATCCGATTCTGTGAACTATTTTTCATATCAATTCAGAATTATAAAATTCAAAATTTCTTTGTCAAATCCCTGCTTTATTCAACTCAAACCATCTTAAATCAGTTCTAACTCGTATCCAAATACACAAAACAAAATATAATCCAAATTTCTTTCGAATGAAACCTTGTACATGAATATGAGGCACAAATTGAAAGACCCAAAAAGGGAAAAATTTGTTTGTGCTAATTTAAACAGTAAAAAAAACAAAAAACAAAAGAATTTGTTTGTGCGAATGATTCGTGATATTCAGCTAACATTGGAATTTCAATCTTACAAACATATGAAGATTTGTGACTCCTTTATCTAATAGATATAGATCATACAAAATATAGTTGTCGATGAGGTTTTACTTTAATGGTAAACTACAAAGTATAGACCCTCAATTAAAAGGTGAAAAATTTGAGTTCTTTAACTCGAACGAACGTAATATTAGTTTGGTAGATATTGGTTAATAATTAGGGTAAATTGTGAAAAATCCCTAATGTTTGGGGTCAATTACACTTTTCTCCTCATCACTTGTGTTTGGGCAAAAAAGACCACGTAACCTTTTCAAATTGTTTGTTGAAACTCCTTGTCTCTAATTTCAAATTAAAGTATCTCAAAAAATATTCCGTTATACATGAGGTAAAATCGACCATTCACTAATGGCAATAAATATTTACACAAAAAAAAAAAAGTTAGGGGAAAAAGTGAAACAGTTTACATACATTAGGGGTAATTTTTTGTTTTCATTTGTCCTGTCCAACTCATACTAATGCATACACATTTTAAATTAATCATGAAAATCTAATTGATGCCCGAAATTTAACAAATACACATCTTACTCATGAAATGAAGAATAAGATATGGTTAAAAACATCAAAAATTATTGTCCAAAGTGATTAAACGGAGTAAGGGCAATGATGCGCATTTTCGGACGATGAAAGGGTTGCTCAAAGCCAAAAATTTAGTACTTTGAGTCACAATTTTTATTATTTTCAGTAATCATCTTTTTTTTTTTCACATTACATGGGTAAAGTAAATTTTAATTCATATTTTAGTATTGATTTAATTTTTTCATGATCTATTTGGCATGTGCTTGCATTAATGGTGTGTAAAAATATATATTTTAGGTGAGATAAATAAAAACTACAAATTTCCACCTAATATATGTAGACAATAACACTTTGGCCCCTCAGTTTAATTTGCATTTCAATGCAAATACTAATTGATACTTTGAATGATTAATTTTGCTCTTATATGTGACAGAATATTCTAATAGATATTGTCGAAATCAGAGCTAGAGGATGCTAGCAAGCAATTTAAAAATGTTAGATGCTGCTTTTGCATAGTTTTAAACTATGTGAGGTCAAGTGCAATCGATCTTAAATATTGAAAATTGTTCGTAATTTACCATAATTATTGTATAATACAGTGTGTGTGTATAATCACATCTAGTCCTATAAATATAAATATTAATTTGTTGAATAATAGTTTATGATTTATAGCACAATAACTTCTTTGTAATTTTACCATAGATAACACATATAATCACAGAAAATTTTCATATGGACCGGGTGTATGGGTCTCACTCATACATCCTGCGGTTCAGATTAAACCACTAATTATATGTATTTTATAAAAAATTTAATACATAACACATAGTTAAATCTGAACTGTAAAATATAAACACTCAGTCTATTGAAGAAAAACCCTATAATCACCCCAAAAAATTATTCGTGGGTCTTGTCTCATCTACTTTGTTATCAATATGAAAAGATTCAAAAAAAAAAAAAAAAAAAAAGAAGTAGAAACCATTTTAAAGGGGATTGAAAGTTGTACTCAGGTCACAGAGCATTAAAATCCAAAATAAACAACTCATTAGCCAAAAGACTAAGACCAGTCAAACCCGAATATCAAAGTCTAGTATTCTATGCAACAGATAAAATCAGTATTCTATCACGCCTTAGAACTTAGCAGCGGCCCCGGGAATAAATCAGATCATCACAATGTATAACATAACATGAATTCAAGATTTTACAGTTAAAAACCTTCACTTACAGACATAATTAATTCACATAATTGTGTTAAAAATCTCACACAGGCAACTTGAGGCCGATACATTTTGTCCCTATAAAAAGAATTTGCCAAAACTACGATTTTGGGCTACATACTATGTAAGTTCTTTTTCTTTTCTTGTACATTGCTTTAACGTGTTATGTTCAAATATTTTAGGCATATCACGAGTTAAGAATAATAAATAGGAGCAGTTACAGAAAACCCTTGATGTTAGATTCATTCCCACAGAATTTCTCATACTATAAAAAATTGAAGTACTGCTTAATATTTGGTTTGGAGGAAATTTCAGGACAATTATCTATCGAGCACATGTTTAGGTTTAGCTTCTATGGGAAAAGTTAATCGAGCACTTAATAAAGCATTTTCACATACCAAGAACTACAATATATATCACCCCCTTCATTTTGGGGTGATGGAAGGATTGTACCATTCGAGCCAATTTGTTTTTCTTTATTCATACTTTTTTTGGGAGGTTTGGAGAAAGCTTTAATCAGTAGGATTTCCCTAATCCTCCATTCCTTAACGAAGGGCGTGAAGTCCATTTTTTTTCCCTTTCTGTACGGACCATGAGATTGGATCTACCCAAATCCGGCTTGATTGAACGTAATCACACAGTGAGTATATTACATTTATAATGTAATCACATAATAAATGCAATAAACTTGCTACTGATTTGTTAGATTTGGCCAAATTTGGTTCAAGCTAAAATTTTTAGGCTATAGTACACTTACCATGTAATTAGTGTTAATATGTGGAGAGTGACCAATTACATGGTAATTATAATACACCTATCATGTGGTTTTTGATTCGATCAAATTTGACTCGAGGTAAAATTTTCTGTAGTTTGTGATACAAAATCAAATATTAAGAGGTATTTATAATTTTTCATACCTCATGAAATTTTGTAAAAACGAGCCGAATTTGAAAGACTTTTTTACAGCTAGCCTGTAATACTTACGAAATAGAAAAAAAAAATCATACAATAAATGAATAAACGCAGTAAGTATTAATCAAGATCAAAACAATGAATGATTTGTCAATTATTTATATAAATACTTCCCCGACATGGGACATATAAGTTGGTAATAGGGTCCATGATCCACTCCACCACCCATCAGGTGGATGGCGACGTGATCGGATAATAGTATGTCATGTAGAGTTTAATCTCCCCTGTTTCTTACCAACCAGCCCCACTGAAAATTTCTTTTATGAATTGGATTTTTGGTTTTACATGTATTCAAAGATTGTGATTTGTGAATTAGCCACAATATGTATTTCAATATTCTTTATTAAATAAAATAAGTAAAATATGAATTACAACAATTAGGTGTATATGAGAGGTCCAACACCCGATACATGAAAGAATTTTCGAACCACACCAAGACTAACTAATTTCTATATACACAAGTTATCACTAGATGACAATATATGAGTTAGGAGCTTATAAAATCTCATTCTTGTATTAATTGAAAATGATATATCAATTGATTTAGCCGGATAACGTGCTATATTCGTTAAGCAATATTTATAGTTCAAATTCTAAAGTTGCAAATAGAGCAACTAAATTGTGAGGGTTGTTCTCTCTGCAGTACCTGGTCTGAATTAATGGACCATTGAATTGGAATTAAATGGCTAAGATAAAAAAAAATATATCATATATTTTAACTAATATAACAAAATCTCCCGAAAAAATAAAATACCTTACCACTCATCTCTGTGTTTATTCTTAAAAATTATTCATTTGAAAAATTTTCCCCCGTCTAATCCATGTTCCGAAACCCTGTGCTAATAGTTATTGACATCAAAATGTCTACGATAAAAATCAAATATAAAAGTTATATACATATGTTACACGTATATAATCCTTTATATATATATATATACATAAAATAATACATAATTATTGTACATCTATGCTTTCTATCAATAAATTATATATATATATATATATATAACAAACGTGTCAGTCAAATAAAATATAGGGTTAATTATAAGTTGCACCCCTCAACTTATACCCGTATAATACTTACACCCCTCAACTTGATAATGTAACAATTCGGCCCATTCACTTAAAAGTCAAACTTATTTTATTGACGACGTTAGAATTTGGCCGTTAAGTGTGACGTGTCACACTTAAAGCTCAGGTTAATTATTAAATACCAAATTTACCCTTCATTCATTTTAATCAATTTAGCCCCTCAACTTTTTAAGTCTCTAATAATTGGTCCCATTCTCTTCATTTAGACCCCAAAAGCTATATTCTCCTTCAATTGTCCCTCAAAACTTTTAGCTTCTACTTAATAACATTTTCTTAGTCCCTCAATCGGATTCTTGAAGTTTAAAATGTCACACCTCAACTCACATGTAAATAATATCACTCATATATGAATAATATACATGTATGTATATTTTAACAAACTTATATTTTAAAATATAAATATATTGTAGGTATCTATATATGTATGTGTATATATTTATAAAAATATAAGAGTTTTTTTATAATTTAATATAATTGTATTTTTTTAATATAAATAATAAATTGTGTAAATACATTTGTGAGAGTTTTTTTAATTATTTTATACATGCATGTATAATTTAATAAATTCATATTTTGAAAAGTAAATAAATTTATATATTTAAATGTAAATATATTTTAGGTATCTGTATATATATGTACATATTTGTAAATATATGAGAGCTTTTATAATTTAATATAATTATATATTTTTTAATATCAATGTATTTAAATTTTATAAATAATAAATTGTGTAAATACATTTGTTTATTGTTTATATATATGAGAGCTTTTATACATATAATTAAGGGTTAATTACAAATTACACCCCTCAACTTGTACTCGTGTAACACTTACCCCCCCCCCCCCCCACAACTTGTAAAAATTTGCAATGGTTGGAAAAGCAAATAAGTTGTACCAAATACTCCTCTTCATTTATATAGTTCAATTTTAAGGGTAAAAGGGTCTACAAATTACAATGGTCACATGCAACAGTTACAATCCAAAAAGTCAATCAATACGTCAGCAATCACAAACGGCAACCCAAACGGAATCATTTTGAGGGTCTGATTTGTTACGTTGTGTAGTTGGGGGTAAGTGTTATATAAGTACAAGTTGAGGGGTGCAACTTGTAATTAACCCTAAAATATATATGTAATGTCTGAAAAACAAGTACATTGTTAATATATATAAAACTTGTCAATAATTTAATATATATATATATAGAAGAGATACACATGTATAATATATATACGCACAAAAAATAAAGCTACAATTTATATCAAACCTATCCTACATGTATATATATGAAAAATAAATGCACATATGTGTTTTTAAGGAAAAGGTTTGCATTTTTTTAGAGGGTCTTTGTAAGAGCTTCTATTTTTTTTCGTATTGTGTGATTTTAGATATTTTGTATTAGTAGTAAAAGTTGAGAATGTTAAAAAGTAAAAAAAATGCTAAAAATGCTAAAAAAAATTATAAAAAGAGATCTAGGGGCTGTTAAAAATTTGGTAGGTGTGCTTATCTTTTTATTTGGGAAAAAAAAAATTGTGCTATTTCTAATGAAGAATATTCAAATCAAAAAGTACATATATTTTTGTCTTGGGACGGATCAAAAAATAAATATAATTATATTTATCTTTGAGTGGTTGGATTCACGCAAACGAATTTTGTATTAGATTTTTCCCACATTATTCCACTTTAATCTCGTGAAATTTTCTGAATATAAAACAAGCATATATAAATACGGAGGAGAATAACTAATCCAGTATCGAATAAAGTCAAATCATACCATTATGGGGTTTACATATTAAAATAAATTACACAGACCATACTATTACGGGTGTATATGCCATTTCTTTTTCCCAAAAAAGAAGGCCCCAAAAAAGAATAAATAAGGGAGAGAGAGAGAGAGAGAGAGAGAGAGAGCATTCATAGATCCTGGCTGTTGGCTCTAATCTCCGTTCCATTTCCTCACCACACACCACTCACCGTTTCTCTCTTCACAGCTGGGACTACTGCTACTTATTTTAGAGAGAGAAACACTCACTGTGTGAGAGAGAAGTGCCCCCCCGCCCCAAAATGTCCTTACTAGTACTACTCCCACTTCACAAACCATATCCATGTGTATTTCTTCCCATTTCCTATCAACACCACCTACAAATCCTCTCCCCACCACCACCCCCAATGCCGTTCTCCCGCCGCCGCCGCTGCTGATTTCCCGCCTTGCTCCGCAATGTCCGACACAAGCTTTTACTGCGACGACGAATTAGCCGACGACGTCGTCAGATCCGACGCTGTCGACGCCTCCTCTGCCCCTGTCCCCGTGTATTGTTCAGCGCCTCCACCGTCCGATGACTCTTCGTTCGTCGCCGGGTTGTTGAATTCGGAGCCCGACCACATGCCCCACCCGGATTACATCCGTGTCCGCCAGGATCGGTCCGCTCATCTCACCTCTCGCCAGGACTCCATCAACTCCATCCTCGCGGTATGGGCATATACATATATATATAGATACAGGGAAAGTTTATTTGTGGTGATTGATTAAGATATAATGGCAGTAATAAGCTTTTTAATCACATATAGGTTCACGCACATTTTCGATTCAAACCGGTTACGGCTTTCCTCTCCATCAACTACTTCGACCGGTTCCTCTCTGCTCACGCACTTCCGGTACTTTATATACATCTATAGATACAGATTGATGTACATGATTGAACATTAATAATGGAGTATTAATCTGTTGAAATATAGGAAACTGGGTGGCCATTTCAGCTTCTATCAGTTGCTTGTCTTTCCATTGCGGCGAAAATGGAGGAATTGTATGTCCCATTGCTATTGGACTTGCAAATGCTTGAGCAGACGTACGTTTTTGAGCCCAAAACAATACAGAGAATGGAGCTTTTGGTCATGGCGACTCTCAAATGGAGGCTTCGCTCAGTCACTCCCTTTGACTACCTCCATTACTTCATCTCCATGCTCCCCTCTTCCTCCTCGGGACCCGATTCGGTTTCTAAAGTTCACTCCCTCGCCTCCGATATTATCCTCAACACCACACGTGGTGAATCTCCCACAAATACTTAATCATTATCTAATAAGATTTTATTGTTATGGTCATTTATCCCTTGTTCAAAGTTGTTGACTTGTGTTATCGTTTTGATTATCGAATGTCAGTGATAGATTTCCTGGGATTTCCGCCGTCGGTCGTCGCGGCGGCCGCCGTGATTTCCACCGCCGGCGGGGATTTAAATCTGCCGGACACTGTCGCCGGCAGGGTAGACAGAGTAAGTTTCGGGTTGGATTGTTTCGGAACTGTCTAGTTCGCTTCCAGATTGGGGTCAAATTAAAAATAGTTGGATTAATTTGGGGTGGTAAATTGAAATTCCGTAATTGTTGGGGGTGTAAAAAGAATTGTATACAACTCATTTGTTTTTTTTTTTTTTTTCCCGCGGGGTCAGGAAATGGTGAGAAGCTGTCATCGACTAATGGAGGAATATTTGTTGGACACGTGTCCCTCTGACGGTCTCAAAGTCATGAGCACTGAGCCGTTCGCGCCGCCGAGTCCCATCGCCGTCCTTGACGCGGCGGCTTGTGCCAGCTGTGAGACCCACTCCGAAATTCCAGCCTCAGTTCTGGGCTCCGGCTCCGGAGCCGGCCCTGGCGAAGCCGAGCCTGAAAACAAGCGGCAGAGATTGTCTACAACGGATGTACAGGAACCCCAGAAAAAATAGATAAGCGTTTAGTATATTTATTTCCCATTGCAAAAATCCAGAATCCTCTTTTTTTTTTTTTCTTTTTGGCCTTTTTATTATTAAGGGCAAAAAATTGTCGGAAGGTAAAATTTTTTGTCTTAGTTTTCTTAATTTCTCCGTTATTATTGCTTGTTAATTTTAGTGGCTGGTTATAAATTTATTATTAGTAGAATTTAGATTAATTAATTTTCTCCCAATATTTAGACTTTATTTATTAAAGTGCCTCTTTATTTATCTGCCCCTTTTGCCAGTGTAAGGTATTTGATTGGGTGAGTAAAGGTTTATTGCCTTTTTAAACAAGTCCAATAATTTTGGTAAGGAGTGTTGTGGTAATGCTGTAACCCATTTTCTTGGTTTCATTAACAAATTGAAGCTTTAATTTGGAGTATAAGTCGTGGTCAAAATTTTGGGCATGTTTGAACTCACTAATGCATGATGATTTTTTTTAGTTGCCACGTTTTATTTGCTCTTGTCTTATTATAATATATTTGTGTGTTGATGGGGCGCTTTTTTTTTTTCTTTTTTCACTTCATTTTTAATTTCGTAGTTTATGGGATGTACATCTGAATTGATGAAAGCATGATAATCGTATGTCTTGAAGACTTGAACGATAAGAGTTGTATTTCCAATGATTGAGGTGTAACTCCAACCTAGTGGTGGTAAATGGGCGGATTGGATCGAGTTTGAGTTGAGTTTTATTGGGTTTGATTGAAAATGAGTTGGATTTTAAATGAAGTCTAGAGCATTGATTATAAATGAGTTGGGTTGATAAAAAGTTTGAAACGGGTTGGTAATAGATTATTGCGGTTCCTTAATAGGTTTAACATTATAAAATATATTTTCTTCAATATAATTTTGTATATTTTTCAACTATTTACTTATTATTTAACATATTCTTTAATTTGTAAAAAATATTTTATCACTATCCTTTCAAATTTATGAAAATATTATCAAGTTATAATGTTTTTTTTGTTGGAACTATTTAAAAATCACATGGATTTATTTGAAAACTGCTTGAACCTATTTAGAACTCAATAAATTTTAAACTTTATTAACGGCCAATCCGCTTTAATCCATTTATAAAATTTGAAGATCAAACCCAATCCAAAATAAATTAAAATTATGATTCACAACCAATTTTATCAGCCCTACTCCAACCATCAGAAGTTATACATGCACAATAATGTCTATATTGATGAGATCGGAAAATTTTATGTTCAATTCAAAGTTTTTCCTGAAAAAATACACACAGAGACAATGGATGCAGCATCTAAAATTAACCTTTTCGGTGAAACAAAACAAATAGGACATAATTTTAGCCCATATCCATGTTTCAAATAATTAATTTATCCTTCTGATTATTTTTAGGACATCTCAATAAATTTTTGTTTCCAAAATTTTTTATATTATTATATAAATCAGTAACTCTCATTCATTATTACCTAAACTAAAACATTTATGTATTTAAATTTACACTTTTAATTTTGAAGAAATTGAGTCAAGTCATAATTGGGAGGCAGTATTTTGCGAAAAGAGTTTTGCTAATCTGTCACGCAGCAGGGGCGGAGAGGCCACGGGGTGATGCCACGTATCCGACAGAAAGTACGATGGACCCCAGCTGTGGGGTTGATACACCTGAGTGTCTCATTTGGAGTTTTGGACGCATTACCCTACTATTTCTCGTCCCCTTTTCCTATTAAATTTAAATATTGGGCTTCCTGGGCCTAAACATGCTTAGCTGCTCGGGGCAATCGGGATAATTCGGAGATTAAGGAATAATCACAATTTCTATGCACCCATTACCCATAAAATTGTTTGTAACTTTAGAGTATGAAATTTAGGTAAGTTCTTCTTGGAAAAGAATAAATTGGAATTTTCCATGACAATTCCAGAGAACAAATTGTCTTATATTTTTTGCACATTATCTTTTTTTTTTTTTTTTTTGTTTTAACTACTCGGTTCCGACTCATTGGCCGACTAATCCGGATCGGGTACTGCAGAGGCCCATTATGGGGGCGACCCTCCCAACCCAATTGCTCCATTCACAATATCGGGATTCGAACTCTGGATGTTGCTTAAAAGATCTAGCACCTCATCTCGCTAGACCAACTGATAGTTGGTGCATATTATCTTTCACAACGTTATCGGTTTCGAGTCTGGATATTTGTCTTATCTTTCTAATCAATCGTATGGATTTATTAGTCGGCTGTCTTCAACTCTACTTAAAATTTATAAACAAAATCAGATTTTGGCACAAACTACTCCCTTGACCGAACTTAATTCTTGCGTAAAGAGTATTTCAAGTAGGTTTTCTTTCGTGAGAGTCAAGCGAGAATGAGTTATAGTGTGAGGTTATGGGTCTTTGCAAATATTTCTACTTTTGTAAGAAATTGAAGATGTAGAAAAAGTTGAAGAAAAAATTAATAAAAGTAAATAGTATTTGAAAAAAGAAGTGAAAAGTAAAAAAAAAAGTTGAATTGTTTGAAAAAAAAAGGTTGAGAAGTACTTTACTGTGAGATAATCAACTTGTAAAAAATTATAAATATACTAAGCAAAAACAAATTGGTTTATAGCTACTTCTCAATTTTAGCTTTTTCTGCTGAAGAAAAATAGAAGTTTGTTTGACAAATACTACTCTACTACTTAAAAATAGCAACAAGTAAAGAGGTGCTTTTTTTTTTTAAGTTATTGCAAACACCCTTTTAGTAGTTAAATTTTAAGGAAAATTAAGTACACTCCTCTTGAAGTATGGTGTGATTATAAATTAGTCTTTTCTGTTTCAAAAATTACAAATACCTCTTGAGGTGTATGTTAGCTTAGCAAAATTTATCATTCATCCAAATGAGACATAATTACAATTTGTATTTCTGTTGCTTTAGGCATAATTTTTATAAAAGATTCGCATGATTTTAACAAATTAAAGATATAGAAGTTATATATAAAATCAAGGGATTATTCCATAAACCACCCATGTGGTTTGGCGAACTGGCTAAAACCCCCCACATGGTTTAAATATCGGCTAAACCCCCCCCCCCCCCAAGCTTTTAAAAATGCTTAGAGTGATGCACAAGTGCCTACTGTGCATTTATGCATGTTATTTTTAATTCTTTTGACTTTTAAAAAGTGAAAAAAGATTAAATTGCCCCTTAATATAAATATGTTTAATATTACCAAAAAAAAAATCTCTCTCTCCTCCTCTATCTTCTTCTTCTTCATCTCCTCTTCACTTTAAACACACACTAACACACACACAAATTCAATATTCCATCATTCATCACCAAATCCATCAAATAAATATACAATTAAACTCCTCTCGACAAGTAGAACACAAATTTAGGAAGAAACTCGAGCTTTGGTGGTGAAAAATTGAAGACTCAAGTTTGTGAAGGATCTCAATCTTCCTTTATTCATCTCCAAATCCCTCAAATAAATATACCATTAAGCTCATCTCGACGAGTAGAACACAAATATAGGAAGAAACTCGAGCTTTGCTGGTGAAAAATATAAGACTCAGTTTGTGGCAGATGTGGTGGCGGGTCTTATATGTTTTTGATGAATTTTCAATAGAAAATGATTGGAGAATGGTGGTTTAATGGTGTATGGACTCTTGGTAGTGAAAATTATTGAAATACAAATTAAAAGAAGTGAAATTTGAGAGTAAAGATATGGTGGTGATTTTGATTTACATCCCAAATCGATGGAAGAAGAGTGCAAATTTTGAAAAATTAAACTGGGGATATTGATGGACATATTGAGATGAATCCGCCGAAAATGGTGCTACTTGCTGGCGGTGGCGGTCGGCAACGGTGCAGCGGCAATAGCAACGGCCCGATGGTGGCATCTGGGTGGTGTGGTTTATGTGTGTGTGTTTGTGCTTATGTATCTATATATATATATATATGTGTGTGTTTGTGTGTATTTATATATATATATATCACTGTGTGTGTGAAGTGTTGTGTGTGTGAGTGTGTGTGTGTGAAGTGTTGTGTGCATGTTTTAGTGTGTGTTAGTGTGTGTTTTTTTTATAATATATATTATTTATAAATTAGTTTTGTTTACATAAATATATAACTGTATATATATATATAAAATTAATTTTTTAATATATTTAATAATTTTTTATATATTATATATTTTATATTCAAGAATCAATCTTGACAGTTTATTTTCTATGATAAAAATTCAATGGTTCCTAATGGGAGGGGTATAAAGGGCATTTTATGTAAAAAATTAATGTCGTTATGTCTAAGTTAACGGCGTGGAAAGTGAGCAAATTTTGAAAAATATAGGGGATTTATAACCGATTTTAAACCCTGTGGGGTTTTCAGCCAGTTCGCCAAACCATAGGGGTGGTTTATGAAATTATTCCTAAAATCAATTTTAATAATAAAAGTAATAGCGGTATCGAATTATAAATGATAATGCCGGGTGGAAGTTATGGTGGTATAAAGTAAAATTATTTAGCGAAGACTAGTGAAATAAAAAAGTTGATTGATGGATTTCTTCAAACTTGATGAAGTGCATCTGTTGGTGGCTGGATTGACTACTTGCAGGAAAGTTATATATTGAATATTTCTATTAATATTTGTAAGAAGCTCCTAAATCTTGAAAAGATATTTTTAAAATAAGGGAAACTAATTTATAATTATACCATATCTTAAAAAGTGTAAACGTAATTTGCCCTAGTCTTTATATTCATCTTTTGTGCTTCTGTAGTATTTTCTTATCCGGACCCATGACGAAGCTTCATTTGGGTGAGTCATGTAAAATTTATGTACTTTTCTACACAAATTAGTTATCAATAAACAAGAATAAAATGTATTAACAAAAAAAGAAGAATGAAAAAAAAAAGACCCACCCACTATTATTGATGCAAGTAGCTAAAGGTTTGGATAATTTAAATAAGTCTCGTATTTAAGTTTTGTGTATGTGAAAAAAAATTGCTTGAATAATAGGTGTTTATATAAGTCCCTCAACGTTAACCTTGAATTTAATTTAGACCCTAGTAGGATTTCGCATAACGATAATTCTTAAACGTAATAATAAATAAAACTAATATAAAAAAACCTTTCTCTATCCCTTTTTTCTTTTCCCTAACATTTTATCATCATTGGGTGTATAATTTAGCGGTAGGAGTTTTGAACTTGACATTAAATTTTGAATTTAAATACTTTTATCTTTTTTTTTCTTTTTTTTTTTTTTAATTTGGGCAAGGCCGGGTATGTCATTTCGAATAGGGATGCAAACGAATCAAGCCGGCTTGCGAGCCTGACGAGCCGGCTCAACACATATTTGAGCTCGAATTTGATGATTCGAGCTCGAGCCAGGCTCGTATAATTATCAAGCCGAACTCGAGCCCGGAAGTTCTTGTTCGTAGGCTCGCGAGCCTTTAATACTTTAATATTTTTTAAATTTTATATAATGTATTCATATATAATTATAAAACAAAAATAAAAATTTATAATCAAAATTAAATTTTTGGTGAAAATCACTACCCCTTGTCTTCTCTCTCCTTCATTTCTTATGTGCTCTCTCTGTGTAAGTCAGAACTCAGAAGTCTCAATCTGCCATCTTTTCTCGCCATCATCTCTCCGGCTCTCTCTCTTCCTCTCGTCTCTCTTCTCCCCATCGTCTTTTCCAGGCCGCTCTCTTCCTCTCATATCTTTTCTTCCCGTGGTCTCTCTGTCGTCTCGCCCCCCCTCTCTACTCTCTCCTCTCCTGTTATAGAAAAGAGAAACTCCTTTGAGTTTCTGCCGCCGCGGGACTGGTGCCGCTGTGTCTCCGCCGCCGAGGGATTGTCGCCGCCTCTCTTCCGCTGCCGTGGATTTGTGGCTCTGTGTCGTGGATTTGAGAAAAAGGGCATTAAAAAGTGGGTTTGAGAAAAGAGGATTGAGAAAATAGGTTTGAGAATAGGTTGAGTTCGAGCCAACCGAATCGAGCCGAGCCGAGCCGAGCCGAGCCCGAACATCGGCTCGAACCTCAAATTTCCTAGCTCGTCGAGTTCGAGCTCGAGCTCGAGGTATTTGATTTGAGCTCGAGCTTCAAAAAAATATCAAGGCTCGACTCGACTCGTTTGCATCCCTAATTTCGAATAATATCAATAGCGTATTAATTATGAGTGAATGGTATATAAAGACAAATATTTTATTAGCTAATTGTTACATACGCATGACGCATGCATGAGGGGCACGTAGAGGGTTCTGAAAGGGCACAACAAGTGGGAGCAAAGAGGATCTGAGTTGGGAGTGGCGACCGTGGGAGACAGTCGTAATAGACCAATCGGATCCGTCCATCTGTAAAGCATGCCATTTGATTTGACGGCTTATAGAAACCAGTATGTCTCATCACTCGGTATAATCACATCATCATGTCACCTTAGCAACCGTACGGCAACAGCACAAAACCAAAAAGGCCAGTCTAATTCTCGAGTCATGTCCTCTATTGGTTAATGACACTCCACCAGACACTTTTAGTTAAATCATTATCATCATCAAGATATGAACGTATGTTTATTTTAGCCCTAATCAGTTAGTAATCCATACTCTCGAGGATCAACGTACGGATAAAGAGGAAGTAATAAATAAATGAAAGGGCCAAGTATTTGTTGAAACGCGGTACTGCATGGGGAATTACATGTATGCGTTTTGGGTTCTTATAATGGTGATTGGTGAAGAGGAGCTTCAGTTTTGGATGGGTTAAAGAAATAAAGAAAACAAATACATATTTGTAGAAAGAAAATTATATATATGTGACAGTACTACTTTATACTATTTGTGCATGTGAAATCAAAAGTGTTCATGCTTCCCCGAGAAATTTGGACTTCAAACCACGCATTTATGCACAATGCTAACATAACAAACCAATTTAATTAATAGGCAATTTGAATATGTAGTAATACAATTTAATCGTGTATATGACACTTTGATCAGTGTGAGTTCGCATGCATTTTTGTGATGAGGTCCCGTAAACAGGTCATTGTGGTTCTTTTCCTTCACGTAGCTAGTATTATTATTGGGTCACTTGATTTCTTCTGTAATGAGGTTTTTATTTATATAAAATTAAAAAACTATATTGTATTTTGTGACATGACCATATTTTTTAAATTTTATGAGGCTAATTTGTTGAATTTCTCAATTGTGGTCCTATGCCCAAAATATTAGTGAAAATTTTGCTTCAAAAAACAGGAAAATCTATGAGTAGTAGTGTCCTAAAGCTAAAGGTTTAAGTATCACATTTGCTGATGTTAATGAGTATAATTTTCTTATTCTTGTATGTATATTCTTATTATAATTGAACCAAAAATTTCAGTCATAGTGTTAAATAAATCAAGGAGTTGGGGTGAGTGTGATCGATGTGGGTTTAATTTTGTGTGTAAATAATTGGTGAATTAAGTTGGGTCCCCAACATCACAGGCTGTAGCCTATGTGATATATATATATATATATATATATATATATCCATGCAAATGCAATGGACCCTTTAATTACTTCATCATGTCTCCCCACTGCAGGAGCACCTTTTCTTTCTTTCTAACCTTTTCCCTTTATTTTTATTTTATTTTGGGTCGAAATTAAAACTATAAACAGCTTAATTGATAAATGTGTGCTAAATATTTGGAAGTCAATGAAAATGAGAAGTAAAAGAATATATACATATTACTGATATATAATATGTTAAGTTCAATTTATATGTCTGGCATATAATTCAATTTCATGACAGAATAAAAAAAACTTAATTTTAGAGTACAAAACAGACTTTTATGAAAGGCGAACAGTAGTACTGCAGGTCAACTTTTAAATTTAATATATATATATCTAAAAATAACAAGTAATAAATACTCTCGACACTAGTCAAGCAGTAAGCACCCTATGTTTTGGATGGTTTCTTTAAGTTCTATTTTAGAAACTATAGTATTTTTAATTTTAGTTTAAACAATTGTTCATGAGTATCCAAACCCCCCCCCCCCCCCCAACTTTTATAAAAAATGTAAGATAAGATAACCATTATTTTTATTTATCAAAAAAAAGATACCATTATTTTTTATTGACAATTCTCTGTATATGATATCCATCAATAACTCTAGTTTTAAATTATCATTAGAATTAATAAAGACCACTTATTTCTACATAATTTTTTTAATAAAAAACCCATGCCTTATTACGCCAATGTCAATGTTAACATTGAACACTTTCTGCTATTTCTTGCATTTGTTAATATAGATACTATCTTTTACACATGGACAGAGCCAAGAATTTGATTGAAGGGGGTGTTTTTTATTTTTTTTTTGATATCATTAGTTATTAAATTGTATAAATATAAGGGTTATATATAATATTAACATATAAAATAACAAAAGTTATCATATTTATGCATATACGACCAATTAGAAATGCTACAATATAAAAAAAGTGCTAAAATAAAAAAATGATATTGAAAAAAAGAATAAGCTATTCTATGTTTTAAAAGAAGCAAATATAATGGAAAATGAATTGCTTTTAAAAAATACTTAAAGAAGAATTTTTTTAACAATACTCAACAAAATTGACATCAAACCCACATAAAGTTATATAATCAATTCTTAAAAAATATATTTAAAACTCAAAAAATATCTTTTCTATTTTCTCCGCCATCACATTCATCAAATCACTTCAAATTAAATATGAAGTCTCAAATTAATAAGATTCATTCAAGTTCAATATCCCAACAAATAAATATAAAATTCATTAATTAAGTTTAATATTGAATAATTAGTAAAATTCACATCAACAATCATACGATTCAAATATTTACACAAAAATCAATTACAAATTATATAAATAAATGTATAAATTTCAAAATTAATACACATTACCTTCTTATACGTTGTTTTTGAAGAAAAAATTGAATGATGCAGGGCTCGCAAGAGAAGAAAGATTCTAATAGGATTTTTGTTATTTTAATTAGAACAGAAGGGAGAAGTAAAATATAATAGAATTTTTAATATTTTAATTTGAAAAGAAGAAAGAAAAAGAGAGGAAAGAAAAAAAGAGAGAATTTAATTATTATGGTAAATGAGATTTGAGTAAAAATAAATCACAAAAAATAAAATAGAGTAAAGAAAAATAAAATTTTTATTATATAATTTATATAAAAGTCAAATTTTTATTTATTTGGGTGTGTGTGGGGGGGGGGGGGGATTTTGAAATTTTAATAAATATTTATTTGAGGCAACCGCCCCCCTTTTGGCTCCGTCACTGCTATTACTTTATAGTGTGATTTTAGAGTTTTACATCTTAACAAAAATTAACCAAATCATATTCATAATTTATTTAATTATTGATAGATTTTTATTATAACGTATAAATAAGAACGTTTCATATTTGAATTCTATTCCTCCTTGTTGATGGACACGGGTTAAATACAAATTTAAAATGAATTGTTTAATTTATTTTTAATTTTTATTTTAACATATAAATAAGAATGCTTCGTGGTGTTCGTATTCTATTCCTCGTTGATGATGTGGGTTAAATACTAAATTAAAATATAATATTATATAAATTTGAATGGAATGACTAAACTTACCAACCCCTTTTTGTTTCGTCCTTGACTGTCACCTCCATTTTGTATTTTTTTTCCCTCTTGGGGACCAAGTCTATCTTGATCTCTCTAACTAGCTATATAATTGTTATGTTGTTGTCAGACATAGGAAATCGATGCAGTGTTTCCTAATTTATATAATCGTGCTTTGAGGTCCTCATTACTCGTGTGGTCACAAAACTAGTCTACATATTGGTCCTAATTGTACATACAGTCATACAACTGAATAATCAAACTTGCAACTCTCTCTCAATATCATTTCCATACCACCATGTTAGGAACAATGGGATTTAATATTCATTCTCTGTAAAACTCACATAATGGACTAGATCCCATTTGATTATTAGAGTTATGAAGAGCTTGGTTATAAATGGTTAGAATCAATATTGAAAAATGGATAAAGTTTACCTGTGTTAACGTGGCTTGAAGTTTGGTAGTTTGAATAGTGATCTGATTCAAAGAGTTTATAGTGCGTTCCACGATGAGCTTTTTTTGTATGAAGCTATTGAGTTGATGTTGAATTTTTAGGTTCACTTTCGATGTTACATTAATTGGGATATTTAGAGATGTGGGTGATCGAGCAGTGATTAAACTGTACATTTCATCATAATGGGTATTTTTCTCTCTTCCTTGTTTGTCGACATAGGCATTTCTAACCGAATTACGTTGAATCTTGTATCTTTTTTTGCTCCTTTTCTTGTTCACATCGTGATTGTGTGATTATTGTATTTGATTTTTAAACAATTTGTTTATTTTATAGAAAAATCAGACCCATTGGCCACTCTACACAGTGCCGGAGCAAGGGGATTGACTCGAGAGTGTAGTCGCCCACTACCCTTTAAATAATAGAAAATATCTTTTACATTTTTATAGAAAATTAATCTCACTTTTATAAATGACAATTTCTAATTCCGACCTAATCATATAGATGACTGTTGTAGCATTTGTAATGGTACCAAGGGGCCATTTTTACCATACTGTGTACAAAGGGTTATCCGCGTTATTGGTCACTCAATAGCCTCCAAGGACAAAGAACTACTCAAAATAGAGCCAAGGGATAGGACAAGTGAGCATTAATAACAGCACAAACCCCACCCCCATATTTTGGGTAGGATGGTAGCATATATCCCGATTGCATCTTGATGTGTGACCAATTCCATCTTAAGAAATTCCAATTTTGGTCCCCCATATTTCATTATCATGCTCCCCAGGCCCAGGTCCAGGTAACACATACTGCAGCTCCATCTCTCTCTTTCTCTCTCCCCTCTGTGTGCATTTATTTTCTCAGATCTGTCATCTGTACATCTTTTTCTCTGAATCATTCATCCTACAATATTTCATCTATATGTCATATTCATAATTTCAGCTTTCCAATTCGATTAGACTTGTGGACTTTGCAAGTTGGTGTACTTTAATTAGTTTGTTCCAATTTGTTTTGCTCAAATCATGTAATTTCTGACTTAGCAAGAATTTTTATGGGTTTTCTAATTAATTACTCTCCATGTTTCGTAGGACGCTTCTTCATAAATTTAAAATTATATACACTTCGATTGTGTTTGAATTGATTGATTTATAGTTAATTATTTCGAATTTATAATAACAAATTCATTTAGTTTATTCGGCCAATGTCGTATTATATACAATTGATTTCAAATCTAATATGAATGTCTTTAATCGATCTACACATACCAACCTTGGAATAACATGTGTCACAGGATGCTAGCTGTCCTCAAGCATGGACTATTCTCCACGAAGTAGCATCTCTCCTCGGCTAAGGACCTGTCTCCTTGACGTACGGGTTTCCTCTAGTAAGCCCAAACTTTCTCGAGTTGCCCTATGGGCATATACCCTGCGAAGACCCTGCTTGACGACATCACCCTCGAACCATGACATCAAGGATGCTTACTCTCAAGCAAGGGAGTCAACTGTCTTGATTCTTCCACTACTCTTGAGATTCTCTTTCTTATCATGGTCCTTCGTTTTGTAAATGAGCACATAATATTCCCTAACTTATAATGGATTCGGATAAGGACAATAGGACAAGATACCACTCATCAACCCTGGGAGCCTTTGCACATTATGCCTAATTTACAAGGCGTGTTCATTAACCTTCAACTATAAATAACAACACGTTCTACCTTACCAAGTATGCATTATTCATTTGCTTAGTTGATATTCTGTTTCATCATTTACTCTCTTTGTTCAATATACTGACTTGAGAATTAGAGTGTTTTAATCGGATATATTTTCAGTTAGACTCATTTGTTCTGTTGGGAGATTAGAACCTTAAACAATCATATCCCGACCATGTCATCTCATCTTCAAGACACATATTCAACCCCAAATCCGGTCGTCATGAAAATGCTTTTACTCCTAGGTCGACCTATGTTTCAATTCTGGTGGATTTAAAATATTCCACATAATATGGAGTCATCTGAATTAATCCTTGCTCGAAAGTCTTTGCTCATATTCAACTATTTCAATCCAACCACAACCTTAATGATTGATTTGGTGAAATATTAACAAATTTAACTTGGTCCCTTAAACTTACATGTATGCATTTTGTCTTGTTTATTTAAATCAAAGTAGCATTATTCTTGGGTATTTTGGCTGTATCTATATATAGCTTTATTATGTTGCTATCCGAGTTATTCTAAAGGTAGATAATAGATTAGATCTCTGTGACCCTTTATCTTCCAATCCGCGACAAACTGAAGATTCACATTGTGTTTGGTGTTGAATTCTAATTAAGAAAAGGTAAATGGGAATTAAAAGTAAAATATCTGATGCATAAAGTTATATAATTTCAATTGAGATAATATTTTTTCATAATACGTTTTTTTTTTAGATTCAAGATCCAAACACAGTGTAAAGGTAATTCTTGAAGGAAGGACAAGTCATAGAGCTGCTATACATATTGCTACCAGCATTATTTCATGCCCATGTACTTCATTCGTCAAGAGATACACAAGTGGAATGCTATTAAAATTGATCAAAAAAATAAATAAATAAATGAAATGCTTACACTTATATGTCGCATTTCTTCATATTTCAAGGGATAAAGTAACCTTTTACGTTTTGGGGCAAGTGCTCTGGTGTGCTCTTTTAAACTATTGTTGGGATACAAGAATAAGGTGATCAATTACGAGTTAAAATAATAATTAATAATGCACAATAATCATATAATTAGAGAAACCTCTATTAATTATATGAAGATTTAATTTCTTTGTATTTCCACATAAAAATTCAAAGTAAACACCCTTACGACATAGTGAATGACTATCTCATCTAAACACTTTAGCTGTTAGACAAAAGAGACAACAAATATTTAATATTTCGAATACGTCCATGCACATTCAAACAATTTTTTTCTATATATCAAGTCTTACATGTGAAATTCTCTCTCTCTCTCTCTCTCTAAATGAGTGACAGTGAGATTCAAACATGTGATTTCTTACTTGGTCTGCCTTCAATACTGATGCGGGTAAAATTTAAATTAAGCCCAAGAGTTGTATGAAGAAGTCCAATGGCAAAAAGTTTAATAAGAGATAAAGCCCTTCAGGGTTGTCTATTGAGTGGATTTTAATCCGAATACAATTTGAGTTCGACACGAATTTTAACATATTCGATCGATTAAAATATTTGATGAATTAGATCCGATTAAGAATATACGTAATTCAAAAAATAAGTGGATAAGATATGGAAAACAGTTCGATCTGTTAATTAAAAATCTTAATCCGAACTTTAATAATATTTTTTATTAAATTAATAACCTAACGTATATAATATTTGTAAAGAAGTTCAAATATAATGTAATATAAAAGGTATTATAATTAATAGTACACTAGCTTTTATTTTTCAAGGTATTTTTTAACATAATAATGTATAATTATCATATATATTTTAAAGTATTTTTCTAGTTCCTTAAATTTTATTTTTTACATAAGGAATACTTTTTTTTATTGGTTATTTGGTCTTAAAATTTCAGAAATTTTAATTATCATTTGGGTTGGATATTCTTATTGGGTTTGGAGTTTTATCGTATTCCAACTCATTAATAATGAATATAAACCATATAGGATTCTGGTTGAATTTGGATATTGGGAGAGCTAATCGGATTTGAATTCGAAATTTTCAAATTTGTTCCAAATTTGACCCATTGACAACCTTAAATCCTTTCATAGGGCTCAATAATCCTATTAATCTAAATTAGGGCAATAATCCTATTAATCTACTAAACGCCAGAACCAACCTTAACACTATAAATAGCCCAAATTTCACATTTTGAGAGGTAAGACAATAAAAGTAATTCTATCTTTATATTACTTTTTTGTCAAGCTTTCTATGTATATTTCTATATAGACCTAAGCCGCTGGGTTACTCCAACGACTCTTCATTCGAAGTTCTATCTTGTATATGTAGGTAGCTTTAACGATTAACTTTGGAAAGATTTATTTGATTTCAAGGCTCGACATGGATCTTAAAGGCTCTTAAAGGCTTACAAGGACGACCTTCACTTTAGCCAAACTTGACCATAGTTAAACTCCTTTAACATCAAATACTATATAGAAGGACTAAGAGGGTGTTTGGCTAAGCTTATTTGAAACATCTTATAAGATGTTTTATGAGCTTAAAAGATGTTGGATCTTATTTTAAAAATAAGTTATTAAAATGTTTGGATAAATAAGTTGGGTGTTAACTTATATATAAGATGTTAGTAATGGCAATATTGTAATTAGTTTAGTTGAAAACAAAAAAGGTTGGTAGATCTTAAAAAATAAGTAAGCACCTCCTTACTTTTCTAAAATGAGCTTATAAGCTCTTAAACATCTTATTTTTGGAACTTATTAAACGAAATTGATAAAAAAACGAATTGATATTCCTTTTATTTTTTTGGATTAAAAATTGATATTAAAATAAAAGTATGAATCTATATAGTACAAATATATCAATTTGCCCCATGTTTAACAATAATGGTAGTTGGTCAAGTGGTAGTGGGTGTGGTTGCATTACTTATCAATCCAAGTTTGAATCCTATGGGACATATTTTTGCAAACTATTTTTCTGCAAATGGAATGACGGAAATGCCCCTACCAAGATCACATACCATGCACGTGGTACTGTTTTGGTGACTTTTTTGGGCGGAATTAGCTCTTAAGTGGTAAAGTCAAAAAATCATGTAGTTTGGATGGCAATCGAAGACAAATAAAAGTTTAAATGACAAAGTCCAAAAAACCTCATAGCTTGAATGGTAAAAAATTATTTCCCCAAATATTTAATATTCCAACACTAGTTAAAACTTGACCTTCACATCTCATTTTTCATTTAAAGTTAAGTTGTGCGCTACTTCATAGAAATAAGTGCAAATTATGTCTAAACCTTTTAGAAATATAATGTAATTACAAATTAGTTCATGTCGTTTAAAAAATTACAAATACTTTCCTAAGATACATATGAACTTTACAAATTCCATCATTCATCAAGGCGGGATATAATTGTGAATTGTATTGCTGGTGGTTTCAATGGGGTTTTGAAATGATATTCTAATGGTATTAATAAATTCAAGATGTAAAATTTATATATGAAGTCATTTTAAAAATAAAAGTAGTAGTGATGTCAGGCCTGTTAATGAGTAGGATTTTACCCTATCCGTACCCATCCATTCTCTACCCATACCCTATCCGTACCCTAAAATCTTAAAATCTACCCATTCCCCACCCTAACCCATATTACTACAAATGAATGGGTTAGGGTAGGGCCTTACATATTCCTACTCATTGGGTAATGATACCTAATAGGTATTCACACTTCACACACTTTTCACTCACTCAGTCACTCACTCACACACACACACACACACTCGCACACATTTTTCACATATACACACACGCACACACATACTGGAATGACATTTTTCACACACGCACACACATACTGGACAGACATTTTTCACACACACTGCACACACATTTTTCACACACACACACACATACACATACTATATATACATTTTTCACACACACACACACACACACTGCACACACATTTTGCACAAACACACACAGAGAGAGCACACACACATATTTTTCACACACACACACACATTGCACACATTTTGCACACATACATACACACACACACACTACATATATATTTTTCACACACACACACACTGTGCATTGTGAAAAATGTGTATGCGTGTGTGCATTGTGTGAAAACTGTGTGTGTGCAATGTGTGTGTGTGTGTGCTGTGTGTAAATGTGTAAATGTGTAAACTAAAAAAAAGGATACAATGTCACAAAATGATAAAAAAAAAAATGATTGGAGTAGGGCTTAGACTTATACCCTAAAAATAAAATGGACCAAATATATATATCCAATGAATCTGTATTTAAATAGGGTAGGATAGTGTATATGGTATCTTTTATTAGGTATTTTTTGGGTTAGAGTCAGGATAAGGTGGGTAGGGCAAAACCCTACCCATTGACAGACCAATGTCAGATTATAGATGGTGATGCTGGTGATGCTTGTGATAATATAAAGTGAAATTAGTTTGCGAAGGTTGGTGGAATCACACAATTAATTGAAGGATTTTGTCAGGCTCGACAAGGTGCATTTCTTGTATGTTGGGGGTGTTTATAGTTTGGGATAAAATCAGATATGGTTCCAAAATTGATGGCATTTTTCAATTTTGATTCCTAATTTTATGGGCTCATCAAAATGAGGATAATTTTTCAAAATTTTCATCAAATTTGATTTTTTTTAGTGACAGACGTTTAAAATTAATGGAGAGGTGCACGTGTACCGTTAGTCACCTATGAGGAGCACGTGACTAACGTGAGGAGCATGTGCATCTCTCCATTAATTTTTAACGTCTGTCATTGAAAATGATCAAATTTGATGAAAATTTTGAAAAATTGTCCTCATTTTGATGAGCCCATAAAATTAGGAACCAAAATTGATAAAGACCACAAATTTTGGGACCATATTTGATTTTATCCCTTATAATTTCAAAACAACATAAACTAATTTATAATTACACTATAATTCAAGGATTGTAACTGTAATTTTCCCTAGAAACAAATATATATATATATATATATATATATATTGATACAATTCATTCGGAATACCTTACAGATGTCAACCAAAATGCCACACACGCTCACCTTAGGAGGAAGAAAAGATGACAAGAGAGTTCGAATTTAGAACCTCAATAATGCTAGATCCAAACCCACTCAATTGAACTACAACTTCAGTGGCTCTAGAAACAAATATTACTTATGTAGAATTCAATACTTGGAAAACTAATACTCATGGTATTAACTATTAAGCAACTTGAGGCGAATACAAATCATAGAAGAAGACTCGAGATAAATTATTTAATTTTGATATAACATAAAATGAAAAAAAAAACACGAAAAATTTTAGTTGAGTCCAGTAAAAGGTTACAAGACAAAAGGTCGAGTCAAGATCAAAAATTTCTTTGCAATAATTAGGGCTAGATACCAACAAGCAAAAAGTTGTTCAGATTTCGTGTGGGATTTAGTTATGTTGAAATGTTTCTGTGACATGATTTTATCAAATCATGTTAGTGTCTTTATAAGACAAACATACCCTCCAATCACTCTATAAATCAAGACAGTATTACAACCTAAGATCCTGACAAGTAAAATTGATTAGGCTGATGTTGAAATTTAATGCCCATGTCAGCATGACAATTATTCTGGTTTTTGAGGAAATAAAAGAATCAGAGGAAAAAAATTAGCGATAATTGATTTCCCATCTGTTACAGGACCAATCTCAACTTGGGCTCGTGGACTCTATAATATACCAACACCAATATCACCGAATAAAGTCCAACTCCAATTGCGTACAGCCTGGTTCTGTCTCTCTCTCTCTCTCTCTAAATGAGTACAGCCTGTTTCCATGAAATACTAAGCCATTAATTATTTCAATCAGATCACGTAAATTTACAAGGAATGTGCACTACAAGAAAAACAATCATATTAATAATTAGGTCTGTATGTAGTGATAAATATTAAAATTGTTGTCACTACTTAGTGATAAATTTCTTAGTTTGTTATGATTATCAAGTTTCCTATATTAACAGTGCAAACAATTGTATATGTTGTAATTGTCCAGGATTAGTGATACATATACGATCATAATTCAATGAAGCACAATTGGTAATGATTAATGATCAACGACTGCCTCCAAATTGCTGGTGTCTGTACTACTGATATTTAGTATTAGTAATTCAGATTATGTTATTATTGTCACTATTGAACTTATAAAAATTGTTGTTGTTTTTGTATAAGCATTATATGGACGGGTGCGGCCAAGTCAGAATTGGGCTAGAATTTTTCGTGTAGTGAAATACATTGTAACGATAGTGTGTATTGCATAAATTAATGTCTGCAGCGGTGCTTTTGGGCCTCGGTGAACATAATAAACTGGTGTAATGTGACATGTTACTGTAGCATATGGGCCACTGAGGGGAAATATAGGCCCAATGTAACGTACCCAAAATGTTCTTGGGCAAAGACAAGAGGCATATTTAGCCCAAACTTCTTAAAACGTTTTCCTTTAATGTTTGTCTTTTTTCCTTTTTATTTATTTTTATTATTATTCGAAAATAGTAACGAAAAACATTTATTACTAGTTCAACAACTCTGAAATGATGATCAACTATTTGGTTTAGTTATAGATCTAATAGATCTAATTGGCCCTCATTATTGGTTGATAATGATGATTTCCAACTTAGATGTGTGGCTCTTACTATCAAATGAAGTTGCAGTGCAACTGTACAAGACATCAGACACTTGAACATAACACAATCACATTCCTTAACATGATAGTAACCCTTCTTTTGGTTCATGAATTTTGATAAGAATAATACGATTTTGTTTGTTTTTTTTTTTTTGATTTTTTTGCTTCAAATGATAATACTTGATGCAGTCGGATTTCAATCGCAAACGTGGTGGAGTCTGGAACGCTCCGGGTGAATGTTGGTGGCCCAACTGTCCAAAAGTCAGAAGCGCACATGAAACTAGCCGGTTTTGCCCCGAAGTAGGTTCTCCAACGTTCAAGTTAGTTTGCGGTATGTGTTGGGGAAGACGATGAACAGTAAATTGCTATTCTTACATGCAATATAAGGAATAAGCTTGAGTTACCTCTTGGGGGAGAGCCTTTTGCTATTTATATGAGAGGGGTCCCTTGACGTGACGTGGTTGATGGGAGTTGGCCAACCGTTATGACACATGGGGTGCAAATGAACATACTTTTTGTCACTTTTTGAACTCCCAAGTGGCGGCTGACCTTGCCTCTCATTAATGGGGGGTCAAATTCGCATTTAATGTATATTTTGAGCATTTATGGCTAATGATTGTATTTATGAGTGGTCATTTAATGCGCTGGAGACCGATGGGATGGATTCATGTACAATAGGGGCGTGGTTAGGTGGTGGTGGGTACAGGGTCTATCAGCCGTGCCAGTTGGGTTTTGCCCATTGGCCGTTGAGTTTGGCGAAGGCTAAGTGTAGGATTTGTGCCCTTGATACAACTATGTTTTAGGGCACTCAATGCATTTAAGCCACTTGTTCTCTTGCCTCGCCTGCCCTGCACAGGAGGTCTCGAGGGCCCGTAGAGGCCCTTGTGGCTTTAGGGCCACGGACTTAGTACTGAGGTAAACTTGGGGGTATTTCCCCTTTCGTGTCTTGCACTCCGAGACTCTTCATTTTCCACACGGGCGCACTCTTGAGGAGGATAAGTCTTTCCGAAGGCATCGGTCCTCACACTGAGTTTTCTAGCTTAAAACCTCACGATCGAGGACAACCCAACTTACAACCTCTATTGAGGACAACCTACTTGGTCGAGGGCTTTGTTGGACCCATACTTGGGATCTAAATAGGTTTACCCCTACTGACGTGTCTGGCTGAGGTGGTGCTCAGAACATCAGTACTCTTTGCTTTCATTTTTGATCCTTTATATTTTTCTTTTACTTTTTCTCACAAAAATCCTTGTTCCAAACATAGCATAAGTGTTTGAAAACAAAATTTAAGAAGTATTAAAAAAAATTGTATAGCAATTGCATCAACAAGGCCACCAAAACTCTCTATTTTTTAAGATACCTTAAAATATCTATAACTTTGAAATTTGAATTATCAAAATAAGGGTTGATAGATACTTAAAAAAAAAAAATTCTCAGTTTGATTTTTGATCTCTAATGTTGTGCATTCGATTTGGGAGACAAAATACGTAATCATTTATATTCCATATTCAAAAACTACACGCTTGGATGTTTCTATTTCGTTTATGGGAAAGTTTGGGAAAATGTGTGCAAATAAAGATATGTATGGATTAAATTGTTGTAAAAATTTAACTAATTGAGATAACGATTAACAAATTTACTCAATGCTTTAATTCGAAAGAATATGCGCACAAGTGTTTTCTTAAAGCAAAATCTTATTTTTTTTAAAAAGGGGATTTGGACTAATGATATGCGAGGAATAATTAGTCGAGAGCTAACGATGACTCGCTTCAATAATAAAGTGGAAACACTTCAATCAAAAGATTAAGAGTTCCAGTTTATTATGTTCCGTGAGTACTATGAATATTAATTTATCAAATAACAATTTATATTCTATTAGTAACCTTATAACAAAAATAAAGGTGACGTATATGATGGGTTAAAATTGGGGAGCGATTGAACTGATTAGATCCGATCGCTCGAATCAGATCAGATTGGATTCAAGTTGGTATCAAATTGCTACAACAAATGGGGAGAGCAAACGTGGACTAGTCATGGGGGATTGGTTAAAATCTTCTGATGCTTAGGTCAGGTACAACGGGAGAGTAACGACTTGATGTGATAATTGTTGGGAATTGTTTGTTCATCTTTCTACGAGGAAGAGGTGAAATAGAATCAACTTGAATTGAGGTCAAAGTTTTGGGTATTAAATGTGTGCTTACCTATCTTGATAAATGTGGCGGTATTGTAATGGTTGGGACTTAACCTAGAGGTCTTAGGAAGATTATAGTAGACAATCATGGTGTGATATGAATCGACCCATAAATCTAGGGATTTGGAGTCGCACTTTAGGTCTACCATATTAAATGAAGGCATGGTATTTAGGTGGCATCAGCATTACCGATTTGACATCGCATTTGATGAAGGTATGGACTAACTTGCATTAAATTTAGTAGGTCACACGTCTTGCTAGCTAATCTACTTGCCCGAAAGAGAGAGGAGGGTTGAGGCGAAGCTCAACCTAGCAAACACAATGCCCCTTGGTCCTTCATCTTCACCCAAATAAAAAAGGAGATAATCAAGTCAACTTATTCACCCGATTGACCGTCCCAAGTGGGGCCCTAGGCAGCTCCGCGCACACCCAAGGCAGGGTTATGAGCTGCCCAATTGACTGTGGTAGTTGTACGTGATAAATCGGAATCACGTACGTCAGTATAGTAATTTTGTTATATTTTGTAATTAGTGATTCCTGATAAAATAATTTATTTTTAATTTAAAAGTATTCATATACTTGACTCTTAAGAGGGATTCAGACTTAGTTTTCAAAAACATTATTAAGTAACTGATATGAAAATTCATTTAGGCAAATTAAACGAAACCTTTTAGATTTTTCATGGGGTGGAGATGAAATTAGTGTGTGGGGAGAAAAAGCCAAATTAGTTTGAACAAAATTCTGGTGGTTGCAAAATCTTTGACCTTATTTTTTATTCGGTGTGGTGAAGGTACAGACGTAGTCCGTACGGCGTACTTTGCTGTATATGACAAAGTGGTAAGGTGAGCGACTGAGGACTGAGGAGGTCATTTTGAAAGGGACCCACATGTGGGCTCGTCCCACGTGGCGCAGGGTGCAGCTGCCAGCCTATTTTTGCCTTTAATGGAAATCACAATTCACAACATTCAATTACAAAAAAGAATTTATGGAATTGGATTACCCAACAAATTAGTAAATTTCCATTATGTGATCACATGAGGTGTACAAATATATGTGTGTCTATACTCTTCTACTTTGTTTTCTAGTACTTTTGACATAAACTACAATTTAACAAATTAATACCCATACATATGAGATTTAAAGAATTCCAATCCCTGATCACTTGGTCGAAAAGCATGTACCTTACCAACAAAGCCTAATCCTTCCCTTTCCTTTTATTTGTCGTTTCCAACATTTTGCATAGGAATTATGGAAAATAATTAATAACCATAATTTAAGATTAATACAACTAAAATAGTACCCGCGTTTTATAATAATAGACGTTTAGGTTATGCCACACATATTAAGAAAAAATTAATATTTATAGTTCTCGTGCTTTACTTGACTAATTTGGCCCTAATTAAATATTAGTGTTGGTAATTAGGAGGTTGTGTGAATTGTATTTAATTATAGGGTAAATTTGAAAAATGCATTAATATTATATTGTTTTCATAAAACAACGCATCTTGTGAAATAAAAATTTAATACTAAAATAACTGATAATATGAAACGAAGATAGTATCATTGAAGAGTCCAACTCAAATAATTGAAAATAACAATATTTTGGATTTTCTTTTTCTTTTTACTATAGTAACAATTAAAAGGGAATAAAGGGACTAATTATTTATATAATTTTCTAGTTCAATAAAAACAAAGATAAAATAACTTGAATCAGAAAAATTAATATCTTAGTGGAATTTCAAAGGGTCAATGCGCCATTATCTCACCATTAAAATAAGATCATATTGGCAATTTATTTAACTTACCTAGCTAGCTAGAAAATAAATATGTGATATAACCATATATTACTTAATTATGTACTCCTCATTATTTAATTTAGAAGGACTTGGATTCAACACCCTCGACACAAACAACAAAATTTCTATAATGCAAAAACCTAGCAATAATTGGATCCCAAAAAAATAAAAAGAAAAGTCATATTAAAAATCATTTGATTGGACGGGAATATGATTTAACAAGGTCTATGATTTTTCTACAGTGGATGAGTGTATGTATACCGGAAAAGGGGAGACATGAGAGGCAATGGATGGGACCAATCCTGGCAAACAAACACAAATTGTCTAATTATATGACCCCATTTATGAGCTGTAATCGACACACCCCCTATTCAATGTGTGTGTATGGGAACAAACACCTTTGTGCACATCAACCTTTTTTAAGTTTTTGGACAATTTCGAATTTTTCTTTGCAGGTTCAATGTAGTTCCAATTTCCAACTATATCTTTTATTAGAATCTCAAATCATTTGAAAAGACTTGTGATCAACAATAATTTTATATTCAATTACAATTTTTTGACTGTTGATTGGATATGAGATAGATTTGAATGAATAACTAACCGCTAGTAGAAAAACGAAAGTAAACATCAATATATTAAATAATATACAAAAAGTTATCATTTGTTGTCGCAGTGTTAAACATTCCAAAATCAATCGTCAAACGTTGGATTTGTGATGCTTTGAGCTTGCTAACCTGTTGGATATGAGATTTGCCTCTGAACGTATTAAGTATATTCTAAAAATTAATTGTAAACAACTTATTCAAAAGACATATTTAATAAATGCACTTAAATTTTTGAGCCAAACTGATAACAAGTTTCAATTTTCACTATTGTCCCAATGTGGGGTGTTATATGTTATGATTGAAAACTAATGAAACCTTTACAGTAGCAATTTAGTGACGAGAACAATTTTATAGCAAAAATATTGCGGCAAATCTTTTTACAATTAAGTTGCCATTATAAATAAATCATTTGTAGTAAGTCATGATAATTTTTTTATTTTTATGTTTTGATAATTAAGTAAATAGTGACAAATTGAATACTAAAATTTATTACTTTTGAATTATTTAGTTACAAAATAAAAACTATTATCACTAAATAAATTTAATTAGCGATAAAATCAATAAATATTGTCACTTAAAATATATCACGACTGACAACTTTCAAATTATTATTTTATCTTTTGTCAATAATTTTATCTTTGGTTATAGTTTAACTTGACGTATTTACACTTTCTTACAAATTTGACTTGATTAGAATTCGTAATAGTCAAAATTAGAGACGAAGGGAGACGGGGATTGCGGTGACGCTTGCCCCCCCCCCCCCCCCCCCAATTTTTTAAAAAAAACCCATTTATTAATGTGTATGTGTGTGTGTATTAGAATTTTTAAAATTTTCATGCCCCCCCCCTCAAATAAAAATTTGATATTTATATAAGTTATATAATAAAAAAAACTTAGGGTCAATTACAAAAACCTCTCTTGAGGCTTGCTGAAATTACAAAAAAATCCTCCAATTATCGAAAATTGTCAAAACCCCCCTGAGGTCTGCCGTTGTTTAACAAGTTGCACATTTTGTTTGGTTGTCTGATGGTTGCCGTTAGTCAATCCACTTGAAGTTTCGAAAATGCCCTTACGTTGGCAAGAATGTGGTTTTGTCTAAGTTAGAATGACTATTTTACCTTGAGGAGTTTTTTTTTTTTTTTTTGTTAGTATGCAACATAATTAAGGATAGTACATTATAAAAATATTAAAATTGAGAGGGTAAATTGTAACAAACTGGAGTTCATTTATTTTCCAATAGACATGCAAGTCAAACTAGAGTTTTAGGTTACTAGTTGTCGCAAAGTGGAGCCAACTCAGCACTATTGTTTTTGCCGACGCCTGCCATCTGTCACCTGTGCCTAGACATACACCTCTCTCTCAATAGACTAAATCAATCAAGAACCAAATACCAACTCAAGAGAAAAGAAGAAGATGGTTCAGAGAGAAAGAGAGACCTTGGGGTTTCTTCAAGGGTGGTTACCGTCTCTCTCTCTTCACCCCCATGATTTCTTCAATCAATTCAATGATTCATAAAAACAACAGCCCTTGAAGAACAAATCAAGAACAGAAAAACTGGGATATTGATCTTATTCATCTACGTTGGGAAAATTTTCATTTTTAGTCCCTAAAATATACATATGTCTATTTTGATTAATTTCAATTCAAGGGGTTGTGTATACTTCTTGCATACAAGCTTATGAGTGTTCTTTATTATCTCTTTCATCCATCACATATACTCTAGATCTCTGATTTTGACTTCAACTTTGCTGGGGCTGTGACGATTTTTTTTTCCTCTTGATTTCTCCCTCTAAGTTAGTGAATCGGGCATTGAGAAAACCCAGCTCGCATCTTAGCGAAGTGACCCAAACGGCGGGTGGTGTTAGAAGAAAATACCAAAAATCCTAGTTTTTTGTTTCAAACACTACTAAACAAGGGTGTTTTGGGTACGTATTTCACAAAACATCCTAATTTCTCAATTTTTTTTAATATGAGAAAAAATGGCAATTTGGTATTTTTTGCCGTCCGCCAACTATTACATTACATAATTTATGCAAACTTCAGGGGGGTTTTAGTCATTTTTAATAATTGGAGGATTTTTTTGTAATTTGGACAATCTTCGGGGGAAGTTTATGTAATTTGCAATTTATAATTTTTTCTATTCTATTTTATTTTTGCTATCTTACTTTTATCCAATCTCATTTACCAAAATTGAATAAATTCTTTCTCTTTCCTCTCTTTCTCATTCTTCTCTTCCAATTAAAATACAAAAAATCCTATTAGATTTTACTTCTCTCTTCTATTTCAATTAAAACACTAAAGATTCTATTAGATTTTTCCTTCTCTCTTTCTCTTGAAACAGGAACATAAAAATAAACAATCACTACACAATTAAACTTTTTTTTTCAAAAGCAACATACAAAAAAAATTATTCTGTATTAACTTTGAAATTGATACATTTATTATTAATTTTTTTGTAATTGATTTTTGTGTAGAAATTTGAATCATAGGAGAGTTGATAAATCTTAATAGTTGTTTAATATTAAATTTGATGGATCTTGATAAATATTTGTTGGGAGTATTGAACTTGAATGAATCCTGTTAATTTGAGACTGGATATGACGGAGAGAGAGAGAGAAAAAAAAATCTATTTTAGTACTTTTTGAGTTTTGATTATATATCTTTATATGAGTTTATGTCAATTCTATCGAGTATTATTAAAAATTACTTTGTTAAGTATTTTTTAGAAATAACTCATTACCTACTATATTTATTTCTTTTCAAAAAAAAAAGAATAACTTATTATTTTTTTAGTATCATTTTTTATAAATTGTTTTGATTGTAGCACCTTTTAAAATATTTTATATTCGTATCCAATTATACTTCTTTACATTCATTATATTTAGAAGTAAATTTTTATGTATTATACAGGCACAAACATGATAAATATGGTAATTTTTCGTCAATATTATATATAAATTTTATATTTATATATTTTAATAATTAATGATTTTGAAAAAAAAATTGATCACCACAATATTAAATTGCTGACTCCGTCCCCAATCAAAATGAATCAAGTTTGAATAAGATTTGTTATGAAAAATTTGGAATGGACATTGAATTGAATGAGATTAAATATGGTACATTTTTTTTTCTTTGATTGTGTTCCTAAACTTGGCTCAAAGTACATGAAACCCAATTGAGTTGTCTCATTTACAAATAAATATGTGGAGGTGCATGTCCCTGCATATATACATATAAATACACCATGTGCACCTAGTACGCAAGTGGGGGCCATATTAAGCAAAAATGTTCGTTCTCAATAAATTTTACCCCATCAAAATAAGCATACATCAAATTAAATTGTAATGTTTTCGACTAAAGTATGATAATGTAAAAAAGTGTTATGCATGTATACATATATCGACTTAAATTCTGCAATGGTCACGAACATTGATGTCACGAGACTCAGGGAGCCAAAGAGCTGGAGGGTGTGGTCGTCTCCTCAATTAAGTTCATATCAAACTAAAATTTACATGTAATTTTTTTTCTTTTGAAAATTTTTACTCTTGCGCTCTAAATTATAGAAGTACCTCCATATTCAATACTCAATAGAAGGTTGATCTTACTCCACTAAATAAAAAGTTCTGGTGTTTTTCCTGACGAGACAAATGAGGCCAAACGACATATACATACAAATAATTGTGACTTTTGTCCCTAAAGTATTACACCTATATTATTGACCATCTCAACTTGTAGGTTCTAGCAGTGTCAAGTATTGATGAATGATAAATGTAGACAAGATTTTTCCCAAGTACAGTAGCATAATTTGCTTTTCGAAATAACACAAATTTGGATTGGGCCAATTAATTTGTAGTCACGTTTGGTTGGTGATAACGAGTGATCCGAGAGTCGAGCACATGATGTGGGGGTGCAAATTTAGCCTTTGACTGCCCCGACGATGAAACCAAAGCCGCATCGAAGCCTCATGCTCACTGCACACTTGCAGTAAAAAATAAAATAAAATAAAATAGACTATATATAATTTAATTATTAATTAAATTAATCGTGTAATTAACTTGGTAATCCACGTCGTTCTTGCCAGATGAACACTCTTTAGAACAATGTGTGCTTTGCACTAATTCCCAAAAATCTTCATGTGTCTGATGACAAGCCCCCCCCCCCCCCCTCTCATGTTTTTCTCTTTCAAAAATCCATTGAAAATTGCAAATGTACCTTGTTATTTTATTCCCTTATAATGATAACTATATATTATCCTCATTATCTATGAAAATTAATTGGATATTTCTCTATAAGTCAGTTCAAATTTGCTAGTATATTTTACATTAGAGATGTAAGCAAATAGAGTGATATACATGAGCATTGTGAGAGTTTATCAACTTGATTTGTTTTTTTTGTTTAATTAATGAAATGTGACGGTTGGAAGGATAAGAATGAACAAGAACTGAGCATTGGAATTAATGAGTTATAATTTATAAAAGATGACAAGTCCAAAACCATTATAGTATAGTAAATATTATTATTGTTAAAATTAAAATTAGGCCCAAGAAAGGCATTTATAAGATTGAAATGTGTGTGCACGTGCATACATGTGTGCAAATCTGTTGGGAAATTCTGAAATGCCATATGCACACGTGCAGACATGTGTGTGTGAGTGCGTGTTTATTTGGAGTGGTGAGGAAGTGAGGGCATGTGAAATATCCCACGACCACACACACGCACGCACGCACGCACTAAATGAGTCCATACCTAGTCCCTAAGCAGCTCTATAAGGCATTGAATTCATACAGACGGAGTCAAAAATTTTAAAGAATGTGAAATTAATTTTTTTCTAAATTACAAAAAGACTTTGAATAAAAAATTATATAGAAAATATAAGTCACATTAGGGAATACAAACGAGTTGATTCGAGATTTAGCATTTTTTTCAGGCTCGAGTTTGAGCATGAATCAAATAAATCGAGCTTAAGCCTGACACGCCAAGAAAAAGGGGCTTGAGTCTTGTTCGAACTCATCTTGTTTGGCATGAATTTATGAATAAATCATAGGTTCGAGTCCGAGCTCGAATTTGAATTCAAATTTTTTTTAATTATTTTAATATGCTCGAGCTATAGACTTGAGTTTGAAAATCAATATACCATTTATAATTATATAAAAATAAATAAAATTAAAAAGAAAACTCTCGAACCTACGAACAAGAATTATTTGGCTTGAATTCAACTTGAATTATTTAAATTTGAGCTCGAACTTCCATCGAGTCAGCTCGTTAAACTTGCGAGTAGGCTCGTTTTGTTTGTATTCCTAACCCGCAGTGTGTGTCGTTTGAAAGTATGTGATGCGTAGTTAGTTTAGTTTTAAAGTACAAGTTGCAGTTATTTTCTAATTAAGTGCAGGGCAGTGTTTCTTTTTCAGGCAAAAAAGGAACAAGTTTTTTGAAGATCTAGCAGTCAAACTGACTTAGTTTTTGACTGGCTTGTTTTCTTGATCCATTCTTTTGTCCTTTTTATTTTATTTTATTTTCTCTTTAAAATGTGGGTACATAGTACTAAGTATTAGTTTATGTTGATCTAATTTTGGAACTCACACTTAGAACATTTGGTCACATTGTAGGACAATAGTTTAATACAACTTTAAAAGCTGTTATATATATAATAGGAGAGTATATTGCGTTAAGCACTTCAATCTTGGGATATTTTATACTTTGATACCTAATTTTTATCATTTGTGCACAGGTGGTATTCTTTCACTATTTCGATAGAATTTTTGTGGAATATTCGGGCATATTCTAGGGAATATTGAGGAATATTCCATCGGAAGAGTGAAAAAATACGATCAGTGCACAAATGAAAAAGGTTGGGTAGCCAAGTGCACATTTACAAAGGTTGAGTATCAAAGTGCAAAATACCTCAAAAATTAGGGTACTTAACGCAATATACTTGTAATAGAAACATAAGATGACGCAAGTAGAAGGAATTTAAAAAAGGGGGCCATTTCAACAGTACTGACTACTGACATCAACAATGTGAACCGGTTTTTGAAAAAATGGACTGCACAAGAAATTTTTTCCGAGACTGTAGGTATTATTTAATTAGTTATGTATATATATAATAGAGTAACAAAGAAAATTATTAATATTACTTTGTTCAAATTTAATTATGTCGCTACTAGCCGACACGAGAAAACTTAAACTACCATTTGTATGAATTTCTTTGTTAGTTGGTATGTATTTTCAAATTTATTGAAGACATCCACTAATTGGTTGAACAAATTAATCTTCAAGTGTCACGCAAACAAAATTAATTATTAGTAATACCTTTTGTTCTTTTTTCTTGTGCTCTAGTGTGTGTATATATATATATATATATATTCCCTCTTTTGGATGACATGTAACAAGAGGGCAGTGAAATACCTGTTTCCATATGAAAGATGTTAAATGTAGTAAACTGTGCATTCAAACATTGGTTTTTCGAGTAGTTCAAATCGTTTGTTACATGATCACGTAACATTTTTTGTTATGTCCATTAATATGCTTGTGTTGGTGGGCAATTGCGACGGAGAAAAAGAATTTGTTATTTTTTCTCCCAATCTATAGATTATATGTTTATATGTTACATATACAATATACTGAGGAGTAAGTAAAATATTAAAAGAGAATATACAAATATGAAAAACTAAATAACAAGTTTTTTTTTTTTTTCCATCTCAACTGCCTAGAATATGTCATATAATGGTGAACGTAGTAGAAGATATCACATGATTGAGAAAAAATTCTTATCCAAACTTGATTTTCCCAAGCCCTACAAATTGTATTCAAGTCATGTACTATATATGAAGTGCAAATTTACAGAGAAACTATGACAAATTTTACAGAGAAACTATGACAAATTATCTTTGATGTTGTAACTTGTAAGTCTGCATTTACAGAGGAATGGGATGGAACATATATATACATACACACACACACACACACACACATATATATATATATATATCAAGTAAGATAATATGGTGATAGAGTAGCATTATTAGAGAAGAAAAGGATAGGTGTCCAAATAGTGAGGAAAAAGAATATGTATGGCGTGCCCCGTTTTATTATGAGCCTACACACACATCGCCTCGCTGTCTTGCATGTGAACCCCTTTTGCCCTCCCCTTCCCGTACATTCCCTCTATCTCAACACCACCCCCCGTTGATGTATACATACATTACTAATTGATGATCATCACAATCCATTACATACACCTATAGATACGAAACCCCGTGCCCAACTGGCATTTTTTGATTCATTCTTGAAGAGAGTTGAATTGTGTACGTCAGGACAAAAACACTTAAAGCATTTCACCCCCACCCCTCTTATCCTCAAAGAGAAAAAAAAACACTTAAACCTCCTATTCATTCTATATATATACAGAGAGATATAGAGAGAGAATCAAAGTAGTAGTAGTAGTAGTTGTATACATTATACAAAGCTATTCAAGAAACTACGCAAAAATGAATTACAAGTTTGCGAACGAAGAGTGCAGCAGTGGCTGCGAGTCCGGCTGGACTCTGTACTTAGAACACTCATACAATCATCAAGAAAATGATTATCTTGATGAAAGAAGAAATGGGGTTTTTACCGAAGCGAAAAGATTGAAAAAACGAGAAGAACAAGAAGAAGATGAAGAGGACGAGGATTTGTCTATGGTTTCTGATGCTTCATCGGGGCCTCCACATTTGCATGAAGATCAATCAGAAGGCTATGGAGGAATCAATCATGACAATGTTAATGGATGTTTCTATCACTACAACGTCGAAGAGCCATTGTTGAGAAATGGATTTAACACCAAGAAAAACAGAGAAAATCGGCATAGGAAGGATCAAATAGATCAGTCATCATCTTTGCTGGACGACACTGCTAGCTCTCCCTTCTTCGACTTCTCCGTTAATGTAAGTTCGTGTCAATTAATTAACATATCATTATATTTTTTCTTCAGATTTATTATATGTCCTAACTAGTTAGTACTCAAATCTTTGTGCAGAAACGCCAGACCTCAGTGGAGAATGTGTTAGAATGTTCACAAGGCTACTCCACGACTCAATTTGTAAGTTCGATTTTCAATTAATACAGTTTCGTACTTTTGTTCAATTTTTTGTTTTTTTTTCCTGATTTTCCAATGGTTTAATTTGCGTAGGTGAGACCCCAGTATGATTTCTTCCAGTCTTCACCGCCTCGAAATCAACTGCAGCAAAACCAGTTAAGTATTTCATGCTTTTTTTTTGGTTAGGAGTATTTCATGCTTTTTGGATATTATTATTATTATTATTATTATTATTATTATTTTAATTAATGTATTTTCATTTTTTTTGGCCAGGTGGTTTGGAGGCAAAATGTGGTGATACTATGAAAAGACATTGATCATACACCTCCTATATATGTTTATTTTACTGCTTTAATGATGTTGAAAAAGAGATGGACAGGAGAGAGATTTCCCAAAAGGCGAAAAGGGGGATAATTCAATCTTGAAAAGGGATTTTATCTTCCCTTTCTTCTTTCCTCTCTCGCTCTCATCTTTTGTAGCTGTGCTTATTCAGTTGGAAACAGCTTGTAAGAAAGAAAAAGAGAGAGCTCGAATTTTTTTTTGATTTTGTCAAAAAAAATTCAAGATTTCTTGTCTAGCTTGCAATAATGGGAACAGCTTAGCTATTTGTTTTTATTATGAAGAAAATTCTATTGATATGGAGCCCTCCAATGCTCCCTTTTGTTTGAACATGAGAAGATCTCCCAAAATTTGTCCATCATCTTATTAAGTGTATTTCAAGAAAAGTAGAATTTTGAAAACAAGGATTCTATTTGAGGCTGTACCAATAATAGCTTATAGCTGTCAGAAAAGCCAAGATTTGTCTAGTATTAGGTACCAATAATTGTCAGAAAAAAACTAAGGTATATGTATTAAGTGGGCCAATTATGAAGATATCCATGGGGCATCTATGTATTATGGACCATGTCAAGTGCAAATCTTAATTTGGGCATTCTTTACAGTTAGTAATTGTTAATCTCAATGGCATTTACACCGGTTTCGATTCAATCAATCAAATGACCATAGTTGTTGTTTAAATGTCCGAAAGAGAACGTTGTTTTGAAGAATCTGATGCCCGTTTATACGAATTGAAGGGATCAGGCCCACTTCATAATAGAACTATGGAATCTCAAAATCTTGTTAGTAAGTGGATATTTCATTTTCAATATTATAGCATGAAGGAGGCTCTTTTATATGAGCTAACAAAGTTAGGTAAACGTTACAATTTACATTATTAGTCTTATAATCATGACTTCATTTTCAAAGCTCAATAATATATATATATATATATATATATTTCTTTTCTTCCTCTTCCAAACAATGCAAGATGGGTAATTGCGTGGGCGTGTGTATATATATATATATATATATATACTCCTCATAGATGTTAAATCGTAAGTATTAGTTTCATTTCATATTCCCATTTTTTAAGGGGAGTCGAGGAGCTTGAGTTCGAGGTGAAGACATATTTTGTGATTGGCGAGAGATTATGGCACTTCAATTAAACATCGTAAATATATTAGTCTAAACTACATAGTCATGGATCATATATATTACTATCATGTCATCAAGTGAATCGAACTTTCTACTACACAATCGTGTAATATTTTTTTACTATACTTATCAATACATACTACGTATATTGTTAGGCAATTGAGATAAAGAAAGAAAAAAAAAATCATGATTTAGAAAAATCTATACTCTTTTATAATGCACCACAACTCTCTAATGTCTGCTTGGTATCTTTGATTTGACCTTTTTTTTTTCTCTTTCTTATCTCTTATATGATAGTTTCTTATTTTCTCTCTTGCCTCTATTCTTAAGTAATACTATTATTTTTTTTTTCTTATTGTTCGTTCTCTCCAGTCTCATATTCTTATATTTTAGTTTATTTATTTATTTATTTTCATCCTATAAGTTTAATCAATGTTTTTGTCTTTCATAATTAATTAAAAATAGTTAAAAGTAATTTTATGCTATTCAAAATTTTAAACATATAGTTAGATTACAACTCTTTTTTTTTAATCTGCACACATATCCCGTGTACCTCACACCATCTAGTTTTAATTAGGGATAATTACTCCCACTACCCATGAGTTTAGGCCAAATTACAAATAACATCCCTTTGTATTAGAAATTACCGATACCCCCCTGAGTTTTGTGAAATTTTTGTTAAAATAGACGAAAATAATAAAATATCATTTTTACCCCTTGAATATTTGAAATGTTTTTATTTAAAAAATAAAAAAATATGTATAAAATTGAATTGACCAAAATACCCTTCTTTGAAAAAAAAATTACCATCTTCTCAAACAAAACCCTAACTTACCCCACCCCCCACCCCCAAACATTGTCACCACCTCCCACACCCCCTCCTTCTCTCTCCCCCTCCCTCCCCATCTCTCTTTCTCTCTCTCTCTCCCCCCCCCTCCCTCCCTCCCCTCTACATCTCTCTCTCTCCCCTCTAGATCTCTTTCTCTCGCCCAGCGGCAGCGATGGCGGCGGAGGCAGAAGGCGAAGAATGGAGGGCGGTGGGTGGTGGCGCGGCAGAGGCGGAGGCAGAGATGGTGGCGACCTCTCTCTCGATCCCTATTGATCTCTCGCCCCTCTCTCTCGATCCCTATTGATCTCTTGCCCCTCTCTTTCGATCTCTCTCTCCCTCTCCCTCTCCCTCTCCCTCTAGATCTCTCAATCTCTCTCTAGATCGGCGGCGGCGGCAGACGATGGCCGACGGCAAGGAGGATGTTTGTATGTATATATATATTTATGTATATATGTATGTGTGTGTATATATATATATTTAACAAAAATATTACATTAAACCCCCTGACATTATACTTAATTACCGTAGAACACCTCAAACAATGATATTATTTACCATAAACACCCTCAAGGATAAATGAGCCAATTCATATTTGTTCAAATAATATTCTTGCTTTTGAAAGGGTAATTTCGGGAGATCACGTTGGTATGCAAACGTTGACTGTTAGTCAACTTAACGGAATGTGGAAATTGTAAGACGCCAACAAAACACAGGCGGGTATTGGTAATAATTGATACAAGGGGGTGTTATTTGTAATTACATCAAAACTCAGAGTTGGTGGGAGTAATTATCCCTTTTAATTATTCTCTTTTCTTATCTTTCTCGTTATTTTATCTCAATTGTCTATCAATATACATTACAAGAAAAAGTAATACTATTGACAAGATTTAATAGTGGCAATATAAAAGTTATCACCAATAATTGTATTAAGTGACAATATATTCCATCTTGTTACTAATTAAGTTTTTATGGTGACAAAAATTTTTACGTTGTCACAATATCATTCAATAGTGACAAAAATTCATGTTTTAATTGTCACCATTAACAATTAATGATACACATATAGTGACAATTTGGTGACAACAAAAATTGCCCTTAGAATTTTGTGATAAGATTCCATTATCACTAAATTATCACAATAGACGTGTTACTAATTGTCAAATTTGTATTATGTTGTCACCTTTAATATTGTACAAACTATGTTTTGCGATAACATAAATTTATTGTCACAAAATGTATGTAATTAATGACAACTTTTTTCACTATCACTTGTTATATTGTCATAAATTTATTCATTTTCTTGTAGTGATATATAACATATATTGATGAATGCTGTAAAAATTATTACACGATTGCATAGAAAAAAATCCGTTTGGTCATAATTAAAGTCCTAAATTTACTTTCTTTTGGGGGCAACTTCCTTGTAAAATGGCTTGGTTATAACGTGGAGAAATCGTAATTGTCTTTTAGTACTAGTGGGAGAGCGTCCAACCAGACAAGGCTCCACCTTAATAGTTGATTCAACTTTAGATAACAAAGTTTCTTTTCTTTTCTATCTCTTTTTTTTGTGGAGATTTACAATTATGTAGGAAGAAATTAATAATTGTGACAAGATGAGGAAAGTTGTAATATATCCTAGGTGATGGGCAGTCAGAGAAGAGCCAAAACAATATGTCGGAATATTTCATATGCATCTTTATGATCCTTTTTCAAAGTGCACAGGTCCTGCCTCTCAACTTCCCGACCCAATACAAACACCCTCAATTTATTTTAATGTGCTCTATTTTTATCTCATTTTGGAAGCATCCTCCATCTTCTTAAAGAGAGTTTTATTACAATTTCAATTTAAAAATACTTTGCCTCTTTTTAATTTTGGTTATACAATATTTACAATTATTTATGCAACATATAAATTGTTGTGTGTGACAATTTTATTTACATTGCAAATTACCTTGCTCTAAATGCGTATACTGTACCGTTTAGTTCACTAGTAATAGTTGGGCAGCAAAGAACGTCTTGTAGTTTGAGGCGATAATGAATAAAACATGATGCAGCACTTTTTATCTGCTTTAATACCATGTTAAAGAAATGAAATTGAATTTAATTCAACTCCACAAGTTATCCCATAAGAGAGGATTGCTTAAACCGTTATAAATTACACCATATCATCATATTTTATTGATATGGGATATTTGACACTGCCAAACGTGATTACGATGAACCTTGGACTTGCATTCTCAAATCAAATACTTACGTCAAGAGCTTTCATTTTAATTTATCAACTTACATTAAATATATGCATTGTGCATGGCAAGAAACACGAATAATGAAAAAAAAAAAAGAGTCCAAACAATAGAAACAATGATAAGAAATGAAAGAGAAGATAATTATTGATCATCAAACCCTAACAAACAAATACTTTATGGTACAGAATGATTAGACTTTTCTGTGTGTTTTACAATACACAAATTATGTTGGATAGGATCAAAGGAGTATGGAGCCTAACATTTTTGTCGTTCCAACACCCACCAAAACAATGCCCCCCAATCCCTTGTGAAACAAAGAAAAAAATAAATAAATAAAAATATTAAACCAATTATCTTTTCCCAATTAAATTTTCACCTAGGACTGTTCCCAATTTTCATGACAAAACTCTTATTATTCACAGAAACTGTTAAAAAAAATTAAAATAAAATTTTAATATGTATATATGTTTTTTTTACTCCTTATCTCTGCAGTTTCCCACTTTCAGGACCTGTATCTATTACTTATAAAGTTTGCACTCTTAAAAGGCCCACATGCATGTGTTTTCCATCAGTGAAGCTGAAAAAAATGTACTGAAAATTTCCGTACTGGATCACAATACTACTTTTAGCTTTAGGTGTAAAAACAGGAGACCCAAAAATCTGAATCCATCTATCTTAAATACTACCCATTTTACTCTTCTCCAAGTTACCAAGTTTTCCAACACTATGTAAATATCTGCTAAAATTTCAAATGAGTTACACCATAGTAATATCATGTTATATACTTATAGTTTCGTCCCACATTGATATGAGTCTGAGGGCCTTTGCACTGCATATAGTCCTGTGTCCGTCTCTCACCCGTTAAGACAACTTTTCAGAGAAAAACACAAAATTCAAGTACTTTGATTGCATGTTGGTGGCACTATAAGAAAAAATAATATTATCGACAAGATTTAAAAATAACTATAAAAGTTGTCATCAATTATTGTATTAAGTGACAATAGTTTTTATTTTGTCACTAATTACAATTATTGCATTAAGTGACAATAGCTTTTATTTTATCACTAATTAAGTTTTTTGGGTGACAACAGTTATGATGTCACAATATCAATCAATGGTGATAAGAATTAAGATTTTAGTTGTTACTATTGACAATTAGTGACACACCTATAATAATAATTTGGTGACAACAAAAATTGTTAATAGAATTTTGTGATAAGATTCTATTATCAGTAAGTTGTCACAATAGACATGTCATTAATTGTCAATTTTGCACTATGCTATGACTTTTTTTTTACATTATGTTGTTACCATTGACATTATGCAAAGTATGTTTTGTGACAATATAAATTCGGTGTCACTAAATGTAAATAATTAAGATAATTTTTCATTATAACTTATTATATTGTAACAAATTTACTTTTTTTTTTTTTGTAGTGTGGGACAATTAATACTTCAACAGTTGGGCCAGGAGCCGCGTCGGTGACAGATTCCATGATTCACCGGAACGGCATGATAACGGTCGGAACAGAAGAGGAACATCGGAATCGATTGTTCCGTCTTGATACATATTTTTTCAAGATATTATTAAAGAATATTGTATTAATTAAAAATACATCTTTATACTTTTCAAACTATATTTTATCATATATTTTTTGAAGTATTAAAATTATAATAATATATAATCATATAAAAAATTTATGTGTAGAACGATCTCGACCATTCTACGATATTGTAATAAAACTGGAATAGTCTTCCCGTTTCGTTTGCTTCGACCGTTCCAGCAAATCAAGACTAATTCGGACGTCGAGAATAATAAGTGGTGAAGATGTGGAGTATTTTGGGATGGAGTGTAGCAATTGTATTGAGAAAGCTGTCACGCCATCATCATCATAAAGGGGTGTCATGCATTGCAGGTATTAAGCTTGATGAGATGAGAGTTCACAGGACCACAAATAAACTTGGATTATAATTTTGAGTAAAGCACAAAGCAAAATAAAGGGGGATTGAATCAAAATATTAGATACAGTGCATGGGTGTAGTACATCAAAGTCACAGCAATCATGGATGAACCCATATGGACACAAAAGCTAAACCCCATATCCCATGTTCAGATCAATCTGGGAATATAACTTTGTTGTTTTGTTTCTTGCTGTAAAGTTCTCAGATCCCATGTTCAAAAAAAATATTTTATAGTTTTAAGTGAAGTTCTTTTTATCAATATGTTCTAACAAATCTTACATATATCATCATATTATTCTTCGAAATATATTAACTTGATATAGAGACAATTTAGTACAAACATTCTCAGTACCGAGTCTTTCGAATTTAGTTTCGAATTTCATATAGAAGCTTATTAAGTTACATATAAAATAAGATTCTACAGCGGACAATTAGACAGCCACCGCGCAATCATGTTAAAACTTTCTTTAGGGGTATACAATGAAGCGCTGTGTCCCAAACCCTGCAATGACGAGAAACACAGAGTGGTTTTTGGTTAATTAGGCGTAACATAGGCTTATAAATTGCATTTTACCCGAAACATTATACTTCTAGTCTTAAACGTTAATCCTACGGAAGAACAGAGTTAAAATTTTCTAACCTTTATTGTCGCGAAGGTCAGATAAGTTTTTTGTACCCATATCTTAGGGTGAACCTATGCAAAACAAATTTAAACATCAAATGATAAAAGTTAGTTTTTTTTTTTGTGATTATTAATCTCAAGCATTACTCAGTTGAGTAGCCCCAAACGAGATAGTTGAAAAAAGTACCCTTTCACTTGCTCGTGGACTTTCCATGGTCTCCAATTCTCCTCAAGCGTTAAATTAAGGGAACGAATCCATTTTAATGTAGTAAAATGAGGCACTAGCATGTCATGATCGCCACTGCAAGAAAATATGTACGAGTACATTAGTCCATTAGTACGTCTTAAACTGTAGCTATATATTATGAAAAACGAATACAAAACCAAGAATTGTTATAACTCAACTTGTAAACCAAAACGCGGAATCCGTTTTCAATGAGGCGTAGATGACCTTAACAGAACTACGGACATTCTCGTCTACTGCGACACTTTTGTTGCACTTAAGCCATTTGCCTTTGTCCCCTGATCACGACAATAAAACCTCAAAAGACTGATACATGCTTGGCAATCATCTATATGTATATATTCTCAATTCAGACGCTGAATTTTTTAAATTTACCTCTCGGAACAACAACTGCATTTCTCACAGCATTATTATTATTCATCCAGTTTTCTGTTATCTCAAATGGCAAGACAAGTGGACTTTATATATGTAAAATGATAAATTTGTACCTTTACTTATTAAATATAAGATGGAAGGGTAAGAAGATTTTACGTGACTGGACAGTTTTGGCCTAGAGAATTTGCGCATATTGACGTAAATGAAATTTTCGTCCGAAACTAATTGACCCGCTCGGACAATACTGGTTTTAGAACATCCAGGATCCAGGATTTGAGAATAGTCTTCAAGACACTGAATATCGAATTAGTCATGATGGATTAATTTACACACTAGTTACAAAAAAAATTATAGAAGAGCCCACTTGCAAGAACCAATTTATTTATACACACGCGTGTGCGCGTGCAGGTTCATAAGTTTTACCTCGTTGATGACAGAAAGAGCCGCTTTGCACGTAAGGTTGGTTTTATCCGGATGCAAATACTCCCCGTTACAGCTGGTTTTGGCAAGCTGAAATCGTGTTAATCAGCAATAGGGTTATCTGAATATATGTAGTATGTTCAAATATTACAAAATTGACAAACTGCCCTTTGTTTGACAATGTCACCACTAAATATTCAAATAAACTTATGGCGCTCGTGTTAATAGAGAAAAGATACAGGAATTTATCACTTGCGCGCTCGCGGATTCACATACTTTTATACGTGCAACATATAGCTAGTGCCATTAAGACAAATGTTGTCTTAGCTAAATAGTTGTAGATATAGCTTTCTTGAGGCACTTAATTTGATATTTGTTTCTTTCATATTGTAGTCCTGGAAATTAGGGACATGCTCAATAATTTTATAGCTGTATATTTGTAGATTTCCCAAAATTTTGTTACTATTATTGCGACCGCATGCACGAATAACATCATATATAATTTTCATTGTTTTTCATTTGACAATTAAATAGGAAAAGAGAATATTATACTACCTTCAAATACTCATCTGATATATGTCCCATAGGGGTGGCAAATGGACGGGTTGGGTTGGGTTTGGGTTGGGTTCATATGGATTGGGTTTGAAATGGGTTGGGTACAAAATGGGTTCAAGTATATGGGTTCAAGATGGGTTGGGTCTGGGTTGGGTTGGGTTGAACCCAAATGGATCCAAATTTCAAAACAAAAAAATGTGTATTTATTATAGTTGGAAGATTGTATCTATCATTATTTACTTTATTATTATTATTATTATTATTATTGCTACTACTTTGAAAAATGTAAAAAAATTTAGTTATCAATTTAAATCGATTCCTATCATCAATTCAAATTTTTATTTCATTATTTGATAAGTTAAAAAACCAAAAAGTTTCACACACACACACTGCACACACGCACACACACAGTTTCACACTGCACACACACACACAGTTTCACACACACACACACTGCACACACACAGTTTCACACACACACACACACACACACACAGTTTCACACTGCACACACACACACACACACAGAGTTTCACACACACACACACACACACACTGCACACACACACACACACACACACTGCACACACAGTGTGTGAAACTGTGTGTGCAGTGCGTGTGAGTGTGTGAAACTGTGTAACACACACACGCGCACTGCACACACAGTTTCACACACTGTGTGTGCAGTGTGTGTGTGTGTGTGTGAAACAGTGTGTGAAAGCACACACAGTTTCACACACTGTGTGTGTGTGTGTGCAGTGCGTGTGTCTGTGTGAAACTGTGTGTTTCACATACTGTGTGTGTGTGTGTGTGTGTGTGTGAGTGATGATAATGAAAGTAATTACAAATTATAAATCTACACATTCCAAACCCATTTGAACCCATTTTAAACCCAATATAAACCCAAAACCATTTTAACCCAATTGGAACCAAACTCCAGCCCAATCCATTATAAATTTTTTAAACCCAACCCAACCCAAAATCAATTGGATTGGGTTGAACCCATGGGTTTGAGCCCATTTTGCCACCACTAATGTCCCATGTTGCGAGCAAACAGCAATCTGTCATTCCTAGCCTCATTCGGGTGTGTCGCCGGGCTGCCAACGAAGTACCCCTGATTCAATATTTCGAAAAGGCGAAAACGTTAACGACACAACATAAATTGTTGCGAAAATAGGAAAATTAGTACTTAATTACCTGGAGAGACATTTGTGGTAGGAGCCCTCTGTCATTAGCTGTGACCCCATGATATATCAATTGGAATTTTTCAATAAATCCTAACTAGGAAAACACCATGAGAAAAAAAAGGGAAAAAGAAACTAAGAATATTATTATCAAGTGCCCACCTTTTGACATCTCCCAAGCAACCGTTGGAACTATCTTCCCAGAATATGATTCTCCCTGAATGTACAAATGATTTTTGATGAACCTAGGATGTTTCAGCAGCCACTGCATTGATCAAATCCCAAAATTAATCTCAATTTTATGCTATGTTTCTGTGACTAATAATTAATTATAATTAACTTACATTCCTGAGAAACGAGCAAATATCTTGGGCAGATGCTGAATCAGAGGTATTGTACCCTTCTGAGTTGTTGGCTGCTTGTAAAAAGGCCATTTTATCCTTATTCTGCTTGTAATATAATTTGGCAAAAAGCATCCTATGTAATTGTAAAATTGCACGAAACATCCTGTGTTTTAAAAAATTGACAGCATGCATCCTGTATTTATGTCAAAAATAGGGAAAAGAATGGTACTATATATATAGGGGTAGATTCATAAGTTTAATAAATTAATAAGTCTATAACACTGATGGGGACAATATAAAAAAAAATTAAAATTACACAGGAATTTTTTCGCTAATAAAGTTTACACAGTTTATTTTTGCCTATTAGAGATAACATGATGAGTCTGGTTCAATTAAATTGCCTTTCGTCTGTAACATTATGTGCAAAAACTCGGAAAAAAAAATACTCATCATGTGACTATGTTGTAAGAGTTTGAATTTTTCGTTTGTCCATGAATATGGAGCGAGTTTAACCTCAATTTACGCAAGATATTCTTGAATTAAATAAACTTAAAGGATAAATATTTTTTACCCTCCAAACTTTTCGTGTTTTTGGACTTTACCATATGAATTTTTTTTTTACCATTTGCCATTTAAACTTTGCGTTTTTTTACAATTTACATTTTTCGGTGGAGTTAAGGGCAAATGCGTCATTTTAGCTTGGTTAAAGTTACATGACATACATGTGAATGCCTTTAAACGGTAATATGTAAAAAATGCAATTAAAGTTCAGGTGGCAAATGACCAAAAACAAAAAAGTTTATATAGTAAAGTCCCAAAATGCGAAAAGTTTGGAGGGTTAAAAGTATTTATCCCATGTAAAATGACGCATTTGCCTTTACTTAAAGTCACTTAACATGCATGTGATGGAATTTCGGTGGAATATTCCACCGGAAAATGCCCTTAGATGGTAATATATAAAAAAAATGCAAAGTTTTGATGGCAAATGGTGAAAAAAAAAAAGTTCATATGGTAAAGTCCAAAAACACGAAAAGTTTGAATGGTAAAAAATATTTATCCCTAAACTTTGTGAAAGAAAAAAACAAAAAAAATACCAAATCCGAAGACGAGAGGCGAAAGCAGAGCAACCAGGGCCACCAGCGAAGGTTAGCACAAGAGGATCCCCGCCGGGGTCTCTCTCCAATTCAATGACGTAATAAAACATTTCAGCTTCTGTATTTTTCCAAGCACTAATAATACGAATGTACCTGAAAACTAATACTGAAATTTATATATATATATATATATATATATAGAGAGAGAGAGAGAGAGAGAGAGCTGACCCTGTTTCGAGCTTGAAAGGGAGATAACCATCAAAACCTGGGAGAGTGTTGACTAATGTTTGTGATTGTGCAGTCCAAAGGAGGAGGAGGACTAGAACTGCATGTAAACAGATGGCAGCCATGTCTATTATTATTATTATTATTTGTGGTTTTTTTGTAAAGCCATATCTATGGTTTTTTATAATGTGTAACAGGGTTCATCAGCAATCAAATTATTTTCTTCTTTGGTAAATGTCCCATGCCAATTCTACTCTTTATGGTTCATAAGATTTTTGGTCATGGAGTTGATGGTGGATGAGATACTTAGAGGTGTTTGACAAAGTCTCACTGTTTACCATTGGGCTATTATTATTACATTTGTAAGACAATTCTATTGAAATTATGTTGTTAATGGTACATGAGATATTTTGCAAGAAATGCGCATAAATGGATCTTCCCTAGCGTTTTCGTGTATTATCTTCAATTACATTTATGAATACATTCCATGCATATAGATGAATAGTTAAAATTAAAAAAGAAACTCTGTAGTTTTTTTTCCTTCCTTATCGTATTTTTTTTTTACTTTCTTAATATCAATCGTTCATAATAGATATGTCATGTATTGATAAATGTAACAAAAGATTATAACCGAAAAAAATATTACGAAAGCTCTGGGGGCCATTAGTGTTTAGAGCGTCAAGAAGGTCTTTAAATAATGGAAATCAATAAATTCTAAATTCAGCCCGAATTTTGCTAATAAAAGTTCTTTTGAATTCTATATTTTTAAATCTTTGTTTCAGTTGTTTAGGGTTGTATTTTTCAGGTCTGATTAAATAGTTCGTAGCTACTCGAGTGCGATTTTTACGTGATTCGACTACAATTTTACAAAACTATCTATTATCTCATATGATTTGGAGTTTTTTTTTCTTTTTTTTTTAAGAACGATTTGAAGTTTGCTAGAAGACGTAAATAATAATTTGAAATAATATATTGTTCTTAGTTCTATTAGCAGTTCTCCATATATATACGGATCAATAATGAGGAACACTTGGGCCAATGTAAATGGGAATACAGTCAACACAACGTTGGCAGAAATAGGGCTGTCAATCGATCCGGATTTTAATCTGCATGCAATTTGAATTCGATCTAAAATTTAGCATATTTTTTAATAAAATAATGTATAATTTTTGCACATATTTTAAATTATTTTTCTACTTTTTTTTAAAACTTCATTCTTTTAAAGTTGTTATTAGGGTCAAATTCAAATATTGAAAAAATTAATTAGTCAATGAATATAAATACCAATGTTCTGAAAATCGGACCGGACACAGAACCGGTGGCCTTACTGGTTACCGGTTCAACCGGTTCGACGTCATAAATATGTAATAATTATTAAATTAATTTTTTATATAAAAAAAATCATAAATACATAAAAAAACTAGAGAAAATCCAATAATAATAATAATAATAATAATAATAATAATAAATTTACCTTACTATTTAATAAAAATACAACTCATCATTCAAACCAAAGCTAACAAATAATAATTAACAAGATAATTCGAAAAACACATTTTGTATTTACTATCTTCTCTAAAAAAAACAAAATTATATTTAGAACAAAAAATGGGTTTAATCCAATTTTCACTCTTTGATATTTTTAAATTTTCCAATGAATTTTTAAAGCATAAGTATACTTTTAAAAATTTGACAAATACATCCTATTTCGTCAACATTATCTTTATCATGGATTTCTTTTTTACCCTCCCTAGCATATAGTCACTGTAGGATACTCAAATTAAAGACCAATATAAAAATTGTGATTTGAACTAAACTAAAAGAATTAGGCCAAAATAAATCAAAATCAAACTCAAAAATCAGATTTAGCCCAAGTCTTACTTTTAGAAGAAAAAAAAAAAAAAAACAACAGATGGCAACACCGTAGCAGCAAGCAAAAATAGCAGGAAAATGAAATAAACAGAAAAAGAAAAGAAAGCCAAATTCCCCAAGCCCAAATCAGGAAAATGAAAAAAACAGGAAAAGAAAAGAAAGCCAAATGGCCCAAGCCCAAATCAAGAAAAAAAAATTTAAAATACCCGGCCCGCCTAACCGGGATCGATTTTTCACCGGTTTTGACCGGTTCTCGATGGTCTTAATCAGTCCCGATTTTTTAGGGTAGTTCGGACCGGACCAGGCTCCGGTCGAACCGGCCAGCCCGGTCCGGTTTTGAAAACATTGATAAATACTAAAGAATTTGGGTATTGAAAATTTTTCGAATTTTTTTCATTTGATCCAAATTCAACCCATGAACAGCCCTACGCGCCGGGGGGGGGGGGGGGGGGGAGGGGGACGACGACGTAGCAGAAAAGTATAATTTTTTTATACAATCAACTCAAAATACTTTATAAATGTCAATTGAAACGCCAGACACACATCCTATATAATAAATTATAATAAAAAACATGTCGCTAATTATATACATTAAGTAGGGGTGTTCAAAAAAACTAAAAACCGATTGAAAACCGAAAATCGAACCGAACATTCAGTTTTTTTGTTAAAAAACCGAAAAAAAACTATTTTTTAGATATTAGTTAGTTAAACCACATTATTAGAAGTTTGTAGCAAAAAGTTAGTTTGAGCATATCATTCATTAGTTAGGATTAGTTACTTGATATTTATTTAGTACTTGGAAATTTTGTGTAAATATGGTTTTAGTGCTTGAAGTTGAAGTATTTTGTTACCATAGATGCGTTTTTAATAAACTAGTGAATTGTTTTAAATCGTTGGTTCTAGGTTGTCTTTGTCTTCTCTTATGTGCAGTATAAAATGCTATGTTAATATTTAATTGTTTTTATTCAAACACGTTTGTCATTTATGTTTGTTTTTTTTTCTTGGCAACCTATATGCTTTCATCCCTTATTTTATTTCATGAAATTTATAACGATCCCTCTTTCAATTTCCTATTTAACCCATATCTTTGTTTTTTCAATATCTAGAAAATAAACATCTTTACCTAAAATATTTGGGATGCTTTGAATGTTTTAAATATGTGGTTGCTCGAGTCAAAACGGTAAAATGTTATGCATTGATTTCTCCATTTTTTAGGTTCAACTTCTTTTCCCCCCAATATTTTTGGTTTTTTCAGTTATAACCGAAACTGAACCAAAAATTTTCAATTAAAACCAAATCGAAACGAACACGCTTCGGTTCGATTTTCAATTTTACATCTTGAAAAAAAGCAAAATTTCGATTAATCGAATCGAAAAAATTAAAATGCGCGGTTTTAACCGAATGAACACCCCTAACATTGAGTGACAATAAAATTTATACGGATCCAATAATGAGGAACACTTGGGCCAATGAGGTGATAAAAATGGGCATATTGTCCACACAACGTTGACAGAAATAGGGTTGTCAATGGATACGAGTTTTAATCCGAATCCTATTTGAATTCGATCTACATGTTAGCATATTTTTTTAATAAAATAATGTAGAATTTTCACACATATTTGAAAACATTTTTCTATTTTATTTTAAAACTTTATTTCTTTAAGTCGTTATCAGGGTAGGATTCAAATATTAAAAAAGTTAATTTGTCAATGAATATAAACACTAAAGGATTCGAGTATTCAGATATTGAAAAAATTCGAATTCTCTAAATTTGATCCAAATTTGACCCATGAACAGCCTAACATGGACGGCAAGTTTTTCGGACTTTCTTGAAAAAAAAAAAGCAGAAATAGTGTTTTTTTGGGGGTTGGGGACGGGGGTGGGGAGGGGGGGGGGGTAATAGAAATGTACAATTTTTTTAATATAATCAACTCGAGATACCGTATAAATGTTAACCGAAACGTCATACACGTATCCTATATAATAAATGATAATGAAAGGGTTGTCCCTACTTATATACATTTAGTGACAATAAAATTATATTATCACAAATTATAGTTTGCACAATATCAATGGTGAAAACATAGTATTAAATTGAGACAACATAGTGTAACATTGATAATTAGTAACATATATATATTGACAACTTAGTGATAATAGATATTTGTCACAAAATTCTAATGACAAAATTGTCAATATTGATAACTAAAATATTATTTTTTGTCATTATTCAGTGATATTGTGACAACATAAAAGTTGTTATCACCAAAAAACTTAATTAATAACAAAATAGAAGATATTGTCATTTAATACAATTATTAATAACGTCTTTTTTATTATTACTTTTATATGTTATCACTAATACAATTATATATTTTATAGTATAACCCAGAAATGAATAGGTTATAACATATCAGTATTACCCATTTCTTCAAATTTCTCACATATCAAGACAAATCGAAAAAATACACACTACAAATTTCTCACATATCTAAAACTTATTTGCACTAGTCGAGGATCCTTTGACCCGGTGGCAAGAAGGAAGCCCCTTGACGATAGTGGTCAGGGGTTCAATTACCCCGTATGTGGGTCTTATTATACTGTACAGTAGTTTGTTCCTTTGTGTTATTTGATAGTTCTGATGTAATAGTTGTGCAAATAGTTCTTTCGTGATTATGAATGTATTAGTTGTGCTTGATTTAAATAATTGATGTAGTTCTTTGAAATATATTGTACCCATCTAAAAAAAAAAAAAAACTTATTTGCACTATATAGACTAGATATGATTAAGAGTTGCATCATTTGCTTATAAATATTTATTCATTATGGTAGCTTCTACAATATATTGAGAAAAATTACATTAAAGTTCAATTTTCTATTGGTCTTTGCGATCTTCTTTTTTTACATTTTTTTTTTCAAAGCAGAAAGGAATTCTGAAAGTTAGAAACAAGCCTAGAAAATTGAAGCAATTGTTATCAAAATTCAAGTAATTTCCTTTTCTTTAACTTTTTTTTAATAAACTTTGGCTATTTATACTTCAAAACATTCCAATCTTTGACTATTAATAATTCTCTTCAAAATATCTAATATTAAGAGTTTTTTTTCTTGCAAACACCAGGTTTTTTTTCTTTTCTTGCAAAGCCAACGATAAGAGCGATTAAAGTGAAAGATCGATACGTTCCATTTTTAGGCATCGCCTAGCTAAGGCATGACATTTCATAATAGAGTGGAAAAGGTAAAAGTTTTGTATAAAGTTTATTTGTGTTCTGAAAAGCAAAAGGCCTAAGTATCACCCAAAAAATAAAAAATAAATGAATCATTAGAAGATTGAGAGCCCGAAAGTCTCATGGTATTGTTTCATTACAGTTGATAGAAAGTCCCAAACTGATCTTTCATAAATTCAAAATTTTTCAAAATCATAGCTTATTAAATTATGACATTGACTACACCTGATGAAAATTAATTCATTCAATTCAAAATTTTGAAACTTGTTATGGAAAAATATTTATAATCGTGTAATTCTTCTCTAAAATAATTAATTTATGGAAAATTAATTAATTCATTCAATTCAATATTTATAATTTAGTTTAATTGGTGTAATTCCTCTCTAAAATAGAAAAATATGCAACACGAAAAAAAAAAAAATATATATATATATATATTAATTTAAAATTATGGATTGTTAATCTTATGATGAATGATAGCTTATAAGAAATGCGTGGAAAGCTCATAAGAGTTGGTTTTTCTCTTTTCCTTTTTGAGGGGAAAGACAGAAAATCTAATTATGTCAATTTTCATTTTTATAAAACTAGAGGTGATGTCTCGGCTATTTGATTTATGGAAAATTAATAAAATAAAATCTAGTGAAAATATAATAAAATTAGAACTTGCTCTAACCATGCTTCCCAATTCTTATATAGATCAATAGTAATTATTTTTACGTTTTTACCCATACAAGGAGAGAATTGAACTCTCATTATATTGTTCAAAATATTTGTAAGATCGATTGAATCATAAATAAAACATTGATATTCTTAATTTTCTCTACAATGAGATAACTATATATCTTATCCAGTTAATTATAGAGAACTATGACCAAGCCACCTTTGGAGCATAGCAAGGCATTCGACGGGCTTATACTCTGGAGCCGTGTGACCTGCCCCCTACAAAAATATGAAAGGAATAACATGAAATATGAAAAATACAAAAGGAATTCAACGAGACTAGCTAATAAGAATTCTTACCTTTACAGTGGCATATGTTAATTCATAGTCGTCGCGTGCGTATGTCATCGTATATCTTTTTTAAAAAAGAAATAAGAAGAAGAAAAAATAAAGAACATGTTAAACTACAAAAACTGAGGACCATTAATTAACAATTGTAAATTAATAGTTATTTGAAAATTCATTAGGACCAACCCTGCTATTTGACCCTTGACAAACCAAGGCCTCCAATCATTTTGAAGAGGCAATCTCATTGAGGATATCCATGTTTCGGTGGTTGTGTGAGGAATTCTCAAATCATGATCACCACTGTCAAAAAATACAAATACTTTCATCTCTTTTTGCTTAATTTTTCCAATGTATCAAGCTAATAATTTAAAAAATAGAGTTGATCGAACTCACCTATAAATTAGAGCTCGACAGTCTTTGTGGGTTAATTTTTTGTGATAACGAAGGGCACTTGGTACGTCGTATGTGTAATATTTCTGTTGAACAGTAACATTACATCGTGTCCACCCTTTAATTGTTCCCTGTCGCATGAAAACCATTATCTAATGAATTAGGAAAAGAGAATGAGTAAATTAGAGTTTTAGGTTGATTGATGTGGAATCTCAAAACTCTAAGGCGCATTTTCAGGGATTTTACATTTTTTTTTGTGAAAATTCTTAACCGAACCAAGTTTGACTCAACCCAACAAATCATATGGTAAATGTATTACACCTATCAAGTAATTGGTCACTTACCTAAATTATCGACCATTCACAGGACAAGTGTAAAACAATCGCCACATGATTAACACTGATTCGACTGAGTCGGGTCCGGGTTGAAATTTTCCCTTTTTTTTAAGTGTTTAATTTAAAGAGTCTCCCAAAAAGTAATTAGTAACAGTTGAGGGTACTTAGAATAAGGGTGAACTACAGTTACTTCGTCTATATTTGTTGAAATTACAAAAAAACTCTAAAATATGAAAAATTACTAAAATCACTAAATTGTTGGTTCAAGTGTTATTAACATTAGATGTTTAGGTAATTTTCCATATTTCACGGGCTTTTTCTGTAATTTCGGCATATCTCTTAAGAGGTAATTGTTATTCACCCTAAAAATAAAACAAAATAAATAAAAAAATCAAAAATTGCTAAAAGATCAAAAAAGAAGAAAAAAAAATAAAACCTCTAAATTGATGTTATAAACTACAACAAAAAAAGTGCGCCTTTTTTGGGGGAATCTTCCATTCACAAATTCCGGTGGACTTCCAAGGGGTGTTGCTTTTCTAAATAAAAATAAATAAAAAATGAAATTTCGTTGAAATTTCAAAAATAATACAAACTCTGGTGGAATTTTTGTCGGATTTTCAAACATAAAAAACTGAAAAAAAAAATTCAATGAGAGTTCCCACGGAATTTAAACGATACAAAAATAAAATAAAATTGTTGGAATTTCAAAAATAAAAAATAAAATAATCCATGATGGAATTCCAAAAATAAATTAAAAAAAGGATTTAGCAGAATTTCAATAGAATTTTCAAATGTATATATATATATATATACATACTATTAATTTTTGATTAATAAAATCAATAAATTGCATAATCAATAAAATTAATAAAGGAAAAATAAATGAAACCTCTAAATCGATGTTAGATATACCTGACGAACGTGAAGAGCTTGTTAGGACAGATTTATTATTCGCCCATATGATGGAGTAGACATAATTATCGTCCTGTAAATTTGGCTACAATGTTAAACAACCATAGCAGGTGTAACTCCGAAAAAAGCAAGTATGTGTTTGGATTAATGGATTTGAAGTTAAAATTTTCAAATTTATAATAACAAATTTATTTAACTTAGTTATTTGGATAAATTCATATTACAATGGATTTTTTTAAGTCATTGTGATGAATTAAAAGATTCATTAAATTCGAAGTCATTTGAAATCATTCATTCATCTGAAATCTTTATTTCTAGTCCAAATCCATCAATTCAAATGACGTATAAGAGAATGTAAAAAACACGATATTATTACTCGGCACCGTAATTCTTTAGGGGGTATTATGCGTTCGCCATTGTTTGTAGTATCACACCACGGTTCCAAGATATGATATGTACATGTTTTGTTGAGACTCTAGGTACACATCAAATCCTAAACAATATTAGTTTTAGAACAAGAAAAACCACAGTTTTATTCAAATCAAATGATACAATATCATACATATATAGGGCTCACCTGGTCTATCTTTTCTATATCATTCTGGCATAAAACATTGTTAGGATCTGGATTAACAAAATTGCCCTTGCAATGCCTTTTCGCGGACTGTGAGCAACACAACTTTATGACTTTGAAATGTATTATGATATGGCAAATCAAGATTAATGGTCACAATGGAAGAAAAGTAATATTAAATACAAAATATAAAGTGAAAGTTAATATGAAATTATTGCCAATAATATATATAGTATTAAGTGGCAATATCTTTTATTTTATCATAAATAATATCTAGTTAGGTAAGAATAACTTTTATTTATTGCATCATGATTTTAATATAGGCAAAACATATCAGCTATAACTGGTATTGACAATTAGCAGTACAGGTACAATAATGATTTTGTGAAAATAGAAATTGATTTGTGGAAAAGATTTCGTCATGCCATACAAATGTTAGTAATTTTCAATAATGAAAATTTAATATGATTTTGGGACTATTAAACTAGTAAAAATCTATGAAAATAAACTTCTTGTTTCTTAATATGTACAATTATTGGCACTATAAGAAAAACAAATAGTATTTTCATTGTCGCCAAAAGTTATTCCAGTTTTTCTTGGGATGGCAATAAATTCGGGTTGTGCTAGGATCCAACCTCGAACTCACACCTCTAAGGCAAGATTCAAGAGCTATAAATGGGTGTAAAATGTGTCTTGGGTTTCTGTTTCTGAACTGAACCTGTCCTGTAAAACTTTTGATATGTATTTTTATTTATTAATATATAAAATTATATAAATATATACTTATATTTTATAAAAAAATACATACATTACATTTCACAAGTAGGATATACACATAATATTATGTTAGGACATAGCTTGTATCTCCAATACGCTACAAAAATAAATTTGCATTCAAAAAAAATTATTTTCTTCAAAATTAAAATATACTCATAAAAACTTATAAATATTAATTAACTTTTGGTAATATCATCATTTTCTCAACTTGCAAAAAGTATGATGATATTATTTTTTGAATATTTTAGAAATATAAACCTGAATCCAATAAGATCTTGGGGGCCAAGCTTTCAATTTCGCCGACCTGCCCATTTGCCATTCCCTAAATTTTTTTTTTTCTCATCGCCAACTTTTCTTTGTAACTTAACTTATCATTTATAAGTGTTTAATATATATGTATATATCACTATTTTATTTTTATTTTCTTGTATTGGGTAGCAAATTCAATACGGGAATTACCCGAAAAAGGCCATCAGATAGGAGTCCCATTTTGTGTGCAAACGGGACTTTTCCATGGAAGTCGCTGTCGCGTTTTTCAGTACCTGGATTTCCCAACACGTATCCCTGCTCCATACAACAAAACAAATATTATTCACAATTTTCTTTTTTTTCTTTTTTTTTTCCGGATAAGAATAGAAGAAACTCCAATTTTACGAAAATTAATTTAATTCCGGAGACTAACTTTAATATTGATTCGGGGCTTATTTCCAGTTTTAATACCTACAAAAGATAAAGAACAAAAAAAAAAAAAAAGTTACTTCAGAGATTGATGAATATAATTCGCAATTAATTTTGCAAAGAAATAAGTGCCAGTTACCATTGTATAATTTGTGAACAAGTAGAGGAACAAAAAACCCAGCATAAGAGTCACCGCCAATGTACAACGCATTGTGGAGAAATTTTGGATGATTTTTAAGCCACTGCATGCAACAAACGATATCAAACACCGATTCATTAGTTAGAAAATGAGAAAAGAAAAAAAAAAGAAAGAAAAAAGAGAGAATGTTAATCTAAGATTAGCGCCAAGTGGATGTTGCCAATCAGTGGCCAAATTAGCGACTGACTTGTAGTTGATAGATTTATAACTAATATTTTTTTTTTTGGCGTTAATTTCTAACAATATGAAGTCTAATAAGTTGGTCAAATCATGAAAATTTGTATGATTGATTTGTTACCAACTTAATTACATATCAATGTCTTGTCGCCGGAATATTCTTACCCGCACCAGGTTCGGCCACACCATGACTAATTAGGTGGTGAGTGTTTTACATTTGTCATGTGATTGGTGTACAGTTTAGAGAGAGTGACCAATCACACGACAAGTGTATTAACACTTGCTATATGATTGATTGGGTGCGGCCAAACTGGATCTGGACAAGAATTTTCCCTTGTCGCCAAAGCTCACACGATTAATATGAGAAAATGTTCACAGGATTATATATATATATAGGGAGAATTACATCCACCTCCCCTGAAGTTTGGCGAAATTACATTTTAACCCACGGTTTTTTATAAATTACAAAAACCCCCCTGAGGTTTGTAATAATTACAAGTAATGGACGGAAAGTGTAAAAAGTCCTTTTTGCCCTTTATTTTTTGTTGATATTAAATAGGGCAAATTACATCTACCTCCCTTGAGGTTTGGAGAAATTACAATTTAACCCACATTTTTTTGTGTATATTACAATAACCCCATGTGATATGTAATAATTACAAGTGATAAACGAAAAATGTATAAAACCTACTCTAGCCCAAAATTAACTTCACCAATGTGTTTTCCACATCAAAAAGTTGAAGACCTGCTTCAAGTTCACCGAAAAACTTATCGGAAAACGGAGCAATTTTTTCAATATTATTACTTTTAGCCCCACAAAGATGTAATACATAACATACAACCCCAAATATTTTATATATATGACAAAAAAACCCGTCAAGGGTACTATCGGAACTTTACGTACAAAAACTAACGGAACCCTAACGGTCATAAACGGCTGGGGTAAATTGTTAGACGGAATAAACCTCAGGGGGGTTTTTGTAATTTACAAAAAACCGTGGGTTAAAATGTAATTTCGCCAAACCTCAGGGGAGGTGGATGTAATTTTCCCATATATATATATATACTTATTATGTGTTTATGAAATTAATCTTATTTTATTAATTTGTTTTAATATTTTCAAGTTTTAATTTTATTAATTTTTACAATTATGTAATTTATTAACTTGTAACTTTTTTTTTGCAATTTATTGATTATTTATTTATTTATTTATTTTGAAGTTTTGATGGGATTTTTTATGATAGTTTTTTTTTTTAAAAAAAAAAATCTGGCCAAAATTGCTACCGTATTTCCACCAAAAAATATTAGCGCAAAAGAATGCATCAATTTTTGAAATGCAGGTGAAATTTTCGCTGAATTCTTGAAAAGAAATATTCATCAAATTTCCGTCGAAAAATGGGCATTTTCTTGTACTAGTGAAAATCAATAAAACCTTACTTTCATGTAGCCCATATTTAATTTACCTTTTTGAGAAACTGATACACATGTTCCATTGATAATGTATCACCAGTGTAGTAGGCGTCCTGGGTGGTTGCATACGAGAATCCAGTGCCAACTGGTTGATCTAAGAATATAATGCTAGCCACCTGTAAATTATCAAATTGTGAGTTCAATTAATTTTGTTAATTCAATTTTCTTTCCATTTTTTCCTCATAAGATAAAAGAAAGATGTATGTACCTTTGTCCATGAATATGGGTTCAATATCAATGTCGGTATGGTCCCACCAGAATTAGCATAGTCAAAAATTAAGGGCCCTGGCGTACAGGATATGTGAAATAGGGATTAAAAAAAAGTTGAAAACTTTGAAATTTGACAAATTGAATTGATAGGATTTAGCTTGAAAGATATTTTAACTAGCGACAACTTTGATAATTATTCAAAAATAAATTTGTCAAATTGAATTAAAAGTAAAAAAAAGGCAAATGTTCGGGAAAAAAAACCAAAAGTATAATACCCAAACTGATATTTTAAAATCAACAGTTTGCTATGCCTAGAAATATATATATATATATATATATATATATTGATTTGAAATGATAAACCGCATACATCCTATTAGGATTCGAACTCTAATCCTTACACTATTCACGCTTATAAGACAAAGCACATATCCATTAGCCTTGAAAGATATTTTGACTAGCGACAACTTTGATGATTATATATTTTCTTGCCATATACGCTATATCAAAAGTTTGCCGTACGTGTGCAGATAACTTAAAAGGAGTTACGAGAACATCAATTCCCACAAAACGAGCATTTCAGATTATGACATTTCAAACCAAACCTGTTTCGATAGGAAAAGCACTTTTAATCAAATACTTGTCTTAATATATCGATATTTCGAACAAAATAAGTTGATGAACATAGAAATGCAGATTATTTTGAAGATGATAATGAGAAACTGAATGTACCAATTTCATAAACGAGGCCGGAAAACCCCGAACAGCCGGGGCCACCGTTGAGAAAAACCAAAAGAGGGTCTTTTTCAGGGTTCCCTTCAGACTAATAAAGTAGTAAAATAGCTGCACTTGTTCCGATTCACCCACGCCAATGTACCTATTATTAATTCATAATATACAAATAAATTAAACTTAATTATTAATTACGAATTAAAATATTAACAGGAGTTTATATATATATATATATATAGTTACCCGGTTCGAAGTGTGAATGGAAGTTTTCCAGAGAAACCGGGCAGATACTGAACCACAGACTCATTATGAGAAAAAACTACCGAACACAGAGAGAAAAGCAGTAATGCTAAAAGTGACATGACTCGCCGGAAATCTGGTGGCGGCGGTGGTGGGGCGGAGGAGACAGGCGGTGATGGCAATGGTGGTTGCCTTGTTAGTATGTGCACATTATGTAGGGTCGGGTTTACTTTTATCCATGAATTGCCAGAATAGGTCATTTAATGTTGGTCAGTGCCTTGTAATTAATCTGATTATATCCACCCACAAATCTATACTATTATATATGTTTGATTCAAATTCCTTCAATTTTGATTAAATTCTAATTTTTTTAAATTTTAAAATTTTTAAATAAAAAATATCACATTTAATTGGAAGTTGATGGTTTAATACCAAAATTTCAAAAGCCATGCATGAAAAAAGAAAGCAACTGATTTTTTACTGTCTATAGAGTCCCAAATGGCACATGAAAGAAAATCAAATCTCTTTTCTTTCTTTCTTTTTTTCAATAGAAGCATAATCCAAAAAACCTCAGTAAACAATTGAAATCTACTGTCTCTAAACCCACTCAACTGTAACTTTTTTGACAAACTCCAATACGTGATTGAAATTTATTGCCTCAAGACCCATTCAATAGCAACTTGCTTGATGTATTTTTTGTAGGATTTTGTTGGATCCTAATGCACAAGTTTCAACCATTCCCCAAGGCAACAATATATTTTCGATGATTTTGTATTTAGGCTTGATTTTTTTTTTCTAATGTTGCACGGTGTCTACATATATAGATATATATGTATATAGTGTGTGTGTGAGAATGAGAGAGATTAATGGAGAATGATATGTACATTGAGAGAGAGAGAGAGAGAGAGAGAGCAGATTATGGTGGCCATATATATATATATATATATGTGTGTGTGTGTGTGTGTGTAGAATGGGAAATGCTTGAAAAACACATGTACATTATTGGTCCAATAGACATTAGACAATACGTACTTTTTGTACTTTTTTTTTGTTTGTGAATACTTCCTGTATTTTGAGAGAGGCACAGAGTTATTATGATGGTGTATATATATATATATATGTACATATAGAATATATATATTGTATAGAATATATATAGAATGGGAAATGCATGTGTTTTCCAGTACATTGAGAGAGAGAGAGAGAGTGTGTTATTATGATGGTGTGTGTGTATATATATATATAGAATATACTTTCTTTACATTTTAATGGAGTATAGGATTATATTATTCCCACAAATTTTTGTTGTGTATTGATTTTTTTAATGGTGATAATTTTTTTAATGGTAATTGTCTATTGTATATGTTAAACAATGTAAGTTTTTTCGATCTTTACATACATGCTCACTACAACAAAATATATATTATAGGACACTTTTTGTGGGATACATTTTATAAGTGTTATAAAAATATTATTTTTAGGACAATTATCAATAATCATAATTACTAAGTTTATTAAGGCACTTAAAAGTGCCATATATTATTTACTTTTGGGATACATTTTTATAAGTGTCATAAAAATATTATTTTGGGACACTTATCAATTAATCCTATTAACTAAGTTTATTGAGACACTTAGAAGTGTCATTTATGTAGTTATTTTTTGGGATACATTTTCATAAGTGTCATAAAAATATTATTTTGGGACACCTATCAATTAATCCTAATAATTAAGTTTATTGAGGTACTTAGAAGTGCCATATGTATCATGTTAGTTTGCCATGTATATAATATTAGTTTGGCCGAAAATTTGGCCAAAAATTTAAAAAAAATAAAAAATCAAAAAATATTAAAATTTCAATTTTCGGTGGAATTAGGTGGAACTTTTGGTCGAAAATTAAAAAAAAATTTAAATTTTTTAATTTTTGCTGAAATTTAGGTAGAATTGTGCCGAAAATTAAAAAAAATGTTATTTTTTCAAAGTTTGGAGAAAATTTCATCGGCAAATTCCACTGAAATTTTCAAAAAATTTAAAAATATTATATAATATTTGTGTATGCTATATATATATATATAATGTTTGTGTATATAGATATATATAGTTGGAGAAATATTGATGTTAAACTTATTAATATTTTAATTGTTGTATGCTACATATATAATATTTGTGTTTTACATATATATACAATTGGGAAAAAACTTATTATTATTATTATTATTGTTATTACTACTACTACTACTACTACTACTACTACTACTGTTGCTGCTATTGTTGCTGCTGCTTCTAAGCATAAAAGAATGCAACGATGCGTTATAAATTATTATACTAAATTAAAATAAATGATTTGATAATTTAACCTTAAATTAAATGTAACTAAGAGGTAAATAATAATGTAATGATATTTCAAAAATTATTAAAGTGGTAATTTCAAACATATATGTTAACTATAGAAAAAGAAACAACATGACAACAAAGTGATTTTAGTCCAATGGCAAAAGACTTGTTTGACAACCAAGAGGTGAGGGTTCGACCTCTAGCGATTGCAAAATATGGATTAAATTTGGACATACGTGCGTGAGGAGGTAGTAGAGGTCCTACGTTCGATTTCTAGATTTGGCAATTGGAACTTTATTTTAATAAAAAATAATAGAATCTCAACAAAATAGTAGATATTATTAATGTGTATCAAAAATATATTGTTGGGATACAAATAAGTGTCCTAACAAATAAATGTTTTATGGACAATTAATAAGTGTCTCATGATTTATTGCGACATGCAATTATGCGAGATATATTTTATTTGTTCCAAAAAGTATAAATGCCTCAAAAAGGTGTATACTAGGGCACATTTTTTTGTTGGAAAAAGGGATATTTGTTGTAGTGGTTTATCATTTATGTAGCTATTACTTGAACTTTTGTTTGTTTATTTTTTCAGAAGAAGTGGCTGATGCGGTGAATTGCTTGGGCAGACACAAAAATGGTTTCATGATGTCACTAATTGTACACGCAAACACAGGTAAATACACACATGAAAAAGATTAATTTCATTTTCATTTAAATTCTCTTTGAAAGTTTATGTTTTTTTCTTTTTTCTTTTTTCTTTTTTGTAATGTTATACAGTTTGATTAGAATTATAGGAGAAAAAGTCTAGATCTAATTTATCTTTGAGTTTTCAAAAGGTTCATCAAGAGGGTAAAATTTTACACCATATTTGGAAATGCATAACTTTTTATTCCTTTTCACTTTCATTTTGTTCATACGTGTCTATCTACATATATATATTGATACATGTACATGTTATTCTAGTACATACACATGTGTGTAATTCTTTTTATCTTTAAATTAATTATTGTTTTGTAATTCAATCATCTTTTGTTGTTATTTTATTCTAATGAAAACTTTATTAATAGGTTTAATTCAATGAGAATATGCATCCAGTACATATATATGGTGAGAGAGAGAGAGAGAGAGAGAGAGTGACAACAGATTATACATATATACAAATGATTTAGTGGGGAGAAAAAAAAACACAATTGAGGTTCCCAGTAAAGTGTTGACTTTCTTGATTTTGTACCTATTTATTGTTTGTTTGTTACCCTCACACACACACACACACACACACATAGAAAATGTTATATTTTAGTGGAGTTAAATTTGCACGTTCAAAATTATTCTAATCTTATGTTTAAGTAGCTATGACTTGGGGCTTGGTTTTTATTTATTTTTTATTTTTTATTTTTTATTTTTTATTTGAGGAAGTGGCTGATGCTTTGAGCGGCTTGGGTAGGCACAAAAGTGATTTCATGACATTACTAACCTAACACACGCGCACATATAAATATACACACACAAAAAAATTAATTTCATTTTTGAATATATATATAGAGAGAGAAGATATAGTATGATTATGTACCTTCCTACAAATAAAGAGAGAGAGAGAGAGAGAGAGAGAGAGAGAGAGAGAGAGCATATTATGATGGTCCACTCGCACACATATATATTGGTGAGAAAAGTATATTTTAAGTATGTCATTAGATTTGATGTCCATTGCAATTTTTCATCTAAGAAACATTTTAACAGGTTCTTTGAAGATCGGGGCGTACAAAAGTTGGTCTCATTAATACGTTAAGTAGATTTACTATATTGACATCGTTGAGAATTTCAAATGCAAAGAGAATTTACATACAAGATTATAGGCATCAGGAGGATGTGAGTATATTGATTTTTATACTGTCTTTCACTACTTAATATGTTAATACATTACACTTGAAAATAATAGTGCAACTATGTGTAGGTGAAGTTTTTTCACATTGTTGCATGTACATGAGAAAATTGAAACTGAAAATATGGTATGCAACGTGTAATCATTGTCAAAATAGTTGCGAGTCTCATTATGGACAAATTAGTAATGGAGCCAAAGGAATGGCTGAAGGGGGTGGTGCCCCCCCCCTCCCTCCCTCCCTCCCTCGCTCCCTCCCTCCCTCCCAAGTTCATATCGAACTAAAATTTACATGTATTTTTTTAAAAAAATGAACCTTACTACGATTCATATAGACAAATAGTATTTTATTTACATTTTTTCGCCAATTCTAAGAAACACAAACAAGTTGCGCGGATTGTACTTAATCCACCTCCCCTACAAGAATAGAACTCACATTATTGACCAAAGCCAGAACAATCTAAAAATTTGGGTTGTAATGTATACTAATTGAGATAATTAGGGAAATTCTTACCCGAACTAAGTTCAGCCTTGAGACTAATCACGTGGTAAGCATTTTACACTTGTCATGTGATTGGTGTACAGTTTAGGAAGAGTGACCAATCACATGACAAATGTATTAACACTTGCTATACGATTGGTTGGATGTGACCAAGTCGGGTTTGAGCAAAAATTTTCCAGATAATCATGGTATCCTAACAACCATTTCTAAAATTTGTCTAATTTATAGAGGCAACTTTAATGCTTTCGAAAAATTATATGGAACATCCTTTAAAATTCATGGGTAAAATAGTCCGAAAAAAGGGGCAAAAGTAAATGTTTGAGCTTTATGGAATGGGAAAATGGTGAAATGGAGAAGTATTCGTGGATTTTTCTGATATAAAATTAATTTTAAAGAATTTTTAACTAATTTTCCTAATTTTTGAAAGCAAATAGAAAGACCACTAAAAACTACTCTTTCAAACTCATGTAATAGTGCAACCTGTTCGACTAAATCAAAATAAATCATCTTATTTCTAACATAGCCTTAGTTTTACAGAGAATATTTATTAAAACATTCATTTTACTTAATTTTTCTCTACAACGAGAGAGATATAAATCTTTATACTTTTCCTTAGAGCCCGTTTTGATGGATTTGCTTTTCAAAAAAAAGCATTTATTTTTTTAAAAAAACACTTAAAAGAAAAAAATTGCGTTTGAATGGGCTTGTGAAAAAAAATCAGAAGCCAGAAAAAATGCTAAAATTGGCTTTTTTTCAGAAGCTACCCAGAGTAGCTTCAAATAAAAGCACCTTGTAAAGCACTTTTAATTACTGTATTCAAACACAAAATTGCTTGGCTTTAAAAAAAAGTTCTGCTATAAAAAGCACTATTCGAAAAGCACTTTTTTTTTAAAACTCATCCAAACGGGCCCTTAATCATGTAGGATTGGCTAGAGGGAATTATGACTAAACCACCTCCGAAGCATAGCAAGGCATTCCAAGGGCTTATACTCTGGAGCTGTGTGACCCGCCCCCTGCAAAAATATATACAACAATATATAAAATATAAATGCGAAAAAAAATCATCATAATGTCTCTGATACTATGAATTTGTTCTTGTATTGGAATAGCGTGAAATATAAAGATACAAAAAGAACTCAAGATTTTTTTTTTTTTGATAATTAATTAAAAGAACTCAAGATTAAAGGTTGAAAAATTCTCACCTTTACAGTCGCATATGTCAATTCATATTTGTTGTGCCCGTACGTCATCGTATATCTTTCCACAAAAAGAGAAAAAGAAAAGAAAAGAAAAGAAAAGAAGTCCATGATCAAAACTACGAAGAACAAAGCAATAAAATCCCATCAATGATTAATTACTTTTGTATATTTGTATAGTTAGTTATTTCAAAATTTCTAGTGCACCAACCCTGCAACTTGACCTTCAACAAACCATGGCCTCCAATCATTTTGAAGCGGCAAATCGAGGGAGGCTATCCATTTTTCAGTGCTTATGTGAGGAGCAACCATATCATGATCCCCGCTATCAAAATAGCAATCACTTTCATCCATCAATACTTATTTTTCCAATGTATATATCAAGTTAATAGCAATAACAATAATAATAAAAGGCAAATTAGTTTTACACTCCTGAGGTATGATATAATTACAATTAGTTCCTGCTCTTTTTAGAAATTACAAATACCCTCTTAAGATTTATGATTTTATTGTAAACATGGATAGAGATGTCGAAAATATTAATTTCCTGTAACCATAGTAGTCAACTCGATCACCAAGAGATGAACCTCATAAAACTTGACAAAACCTCTCAATCAATTTTGTTATTTTGCCAACCTTCACCTTACTTTATAACAGCCACAACCATCACTCTCTATAATCCGATACAATCACTACTTTTTTTAAAATTGACTTATATATAAATCAACTGAAAACTCACCTTTATGTCCGGCATTAATGAAGGATAAATTTTATTAAATTGATGCATACTTCAGGAATTATTTATAATTTTTAAAATTACAAAGATTAATATATAATTATACTATATTCCATTTGCACATTAGAAAAAAAAAAAAATAATAGCCATGTACAAGACGAATGGGATGGGATTAATGCAATTATTGAAAACAGAGTCATTGGGAGAGGAGAAGATAGAGCTGAACTTACCTATAAATTAGAGCTCGACAATCTTTATAGGTGAAACTTTTGTGATAATCAGTGGTGCTTGTTACGTCTTCCGTGTAAGATTTTGGTCCAGATTTCTGTCTAAAGCTAGAGTTACAGCGCACCCACTCTGTGATTGTTCCCTATAATTATATGAAAGTCAGAATTTTACGAACTAGGCAAAATGAAAAGTGAAACAGAATCTAGGTTGATTGATATAAATTGTCAACAATCAAAGCAGCGTTTGCAAGGATTTTTACTATTTCAAATTGAGTAATTAATTTTTTTTTAAAAAAAAATTGGTTAATAATAAAAGTTCGAAGCATTTGAAAATAAATTTTACGAAGGAACTCCAAAAGTAGCTAAAGATTATATCGACAGTGCTTCCAATTTTTGGTTTCTTAAGAAAAATAAAATAAAATACATTCGTTTAAATCACTCTGAAACTGCCGGCCCTAAAAAAAGAAATAAAAATTAAAATCAAATTGCATTTGATTTTGCAAATACACTAAATTGATGCTAACCTCACGAATATGAAGAGCTTCTTGGACAGATTTATTATTCGCCCATGTGATGGAGTATTCATAATTGTCCTCCTACATATTGTACGGACAAAACATGGTTAAAATGTTAAACAAATGCAATAAGCCTAACACTACAAAAAATGCATGCCCGTTCAATAATAAATCAATATATTATAAACTTAATTTCTGTGACAGATTTCATTTATGAAAATTCGATTAACGAATATCTTTTCACTAATTATTTCTTTAGTCATATTTACATACTACTAAAAAATGATCTAATTTGACGCATATAATATAACACTTTTAACAAGTTTTTAATTGTGTACTATTGTGATACTTCATAAAAGTACCTCAATAATTTATTTCAAATTTGAACTGAACATATATTTTTTGTGGCACAATAAAGTATCAAAATAAGCTATTGAAACACTCAAATATATGATACTTTAACTAGTGTCGCCAAACCAAATTTATTTTTAGGTGACACTAGCTAAAGTTTCATATATTTGTATGTAGCGATAACCTATTTTGTCACTTTATAATGTTAGATAAGTAAATTATAGTTCAAATTTAGGATAAGTTATTAAGACATTTTTTATGAGGTACACGAATGTGACGCTATTATATTGTATTTGTCAAATTATATCATTTTTTTAGTAGTGACATTGAATTCGGTCACTGAATCCATTATGAGTAATTTAAAGTTGTGACAAAATCTACTCATTACAAATTTTTCATTAGTGAAAGAGGCGCTTTCTGACATTGATTAAACAAAGAAAATTGAAAGATATAAGCAATATTACTCTGCACCATTGTTCTTTAGGGGATATTGCTACAGATTGTAAAATATCACCAGCAATTTCTTCAGGTATATACGACGATAACAGACGTCGTCGTTCCCCGTTCCACATACTTTCGCACCAGGGCTCTAAAATTTGTGTTCTACGTATTTTGTTGAGACACTACATGCGTATAACACAACAATAATAAATTAAAACATTAATCTTAGAACAAGAAAAACCATAATTCACACGATACAATTTCATATGTGAGACTCACCTGGTCCACCCTTTCGAGAGCATTCTGGCATAAAACATTGTCCGAATCTGGACTAACAAAATTGCCTTTGCAATTCTTTTTCACAGCCTGTCGAGCACTAGGGAAAAACGTGATATATTAACTACAAAAATATTATGTGGTAATTCTAAAATTGACATTAATAAATGATATGTATTAAATAGCAATTCCTCGCATTCTGTCACAAATAACGTCTGCTTGGTGATAGTAATTTATGGAAATTTTTACCCGCATCAAGTTCGGCTACACTGGGACTACTCATGTGGCGAGTGTTTTACACTGCCATGTGATTGGTGTACAGTTTAGAGAAAGTGATCAATCACATGACAAGTGTATTAATACTTGTTACATGATTGGTTGAATGCGGCCAAAGCGGGTCTAGACAAGAATTTTCCGTAATGTAGTATGCAGCATTATATATGCATGATTTAGTATCAACAAAAGATAGTATTTTATTTTGTTGTTGGTGACAACTTAGGAACAATAAATATGGATTAGTGTGTAACCAAAAAAAAAAAAAAAAAAAAAAAATATGGATTAGTGAAAATTTTTTAGGTGTGACAGATATATATGTTACTAATTATGAATGATGATAATTTGATCACAATTTATTATGACAAAGCAAAACCTTTAATTACTTAATATGTACCATCGGAAATAACCTTTGCATTATTATATTATATATTGCCACAATTCTTTTTTTCTTTATTGTGGATAACAAAAATTAAAATGGAAATATTGCCTGGTAAAGGTTATCTGACAGGAGCCCCATTCGGTGAGCATATGGGATTCTTCCATTGTAGTCGTGGGATTTGTCGATCCCTGGATTTCCCAACAGATATCCCTGCTGGCCCCCAATACAAAAACATAGATGTATAATGAAAAACATTCTTTTTTTGATAAAAATTAATATAAACTGCAATTAAGGAAAATGGAGTTTCGAATGTCTAACTTTGATATTTATTAGGGGCTCAATCCCAACTTCAAGACCTATCAAATTAAGAGAATACAAGATGTTATCTCTGTTTTTCTTATACATGAATAATATTCATATAATCATATTTCTTACTTTGTTAAAAAACAAAAAAAACAAACTCCTAATTAATTACCATTGTATACTTGGTCAACAACTAGAGGAACGTAATACCCAGCATATGAGTCACCGCCGATGTACAACGGATTCTGGAGAAATTTTGGGTGATTTATAAGCCACTGCATATATATCAATCAGACTTTATTAGCTCAATTATAAAAAGTACGACTCATTATATATATATATATATATATATATTTAAATTATCTGAACAGACCCATAGTCTATCACTAAAAATTAATTACTGTAGCCTTGTTTTCATGTAATATGTACATAATATTTAATTCACCTTTTTGAGAAACAGATAAGTATGTGTCGCGGCTAACGTATCACTAGAATTATAAGCTTCAGACGTAGTTGCATAGGAGAATCCAGTGCCCACAGGTTGATCTAAAAAAATAATGTTGGCCACCTATAAAACAAATTGTAAATACCATAAACTTTATATTCTCTCCCTCTGTAGCTCTCTCTTTTTTTTCTTCCTTCTCCCCGTTTCTCTTATGAGTACATATGTACATACCTTCGTCCATGAATGTGGATTCAATATCAATGCTGGTGTGGTTCTACAAGAATTAGCATAGTCAAAATTTAAGGGGCCTACATACAAGAAAAATGTCAAAGAACATTATCTGTCAAATTCTACCTTAATTTATTCCTTAATGGTTATTTAACAAGATAAGAAAAACGCAACAAAGCCAAAAATGATATCGAGTCATCTTCAAAACTTCGTTTCTAATGAGCCACAAGCAAGATTAAACAAAAAAAAAAAAAAAAAGACAAAAACAAAAACCAACAAAAAAAACGTCGTTTGATTGGTGTTTGTTCACTAAATCCACAATAATATTAATGGGAAAAAAAGTCTAAGGATAACATGGTGGTCGGTACAATGCGGTTCGGATCTTTTGTTACATAATCGTGTTGCATCTTCTATTATACTTATCAATACACGCCATGTGTATTGGTGAGCGGTCGAGATAAGAAAAGAGAACCTTTATAGTTTTTTTTACCATATTATCATTTTTCTCTTTCCTTATTTCGACCACTCACCTACACGTAGCGTGTATTAATAAGTGTAACATAAGATGCAACTCGATTATGTAATAGAAAATTCAAACCGGGTACAATGAAACGTATTAATCTCTATTTTCTTATTTATAATGTATATTTAGTTATATTGACATTTATTTTGTTACAATAATAATTTAATAATGACAATAATTTTTAAGTTCCAACATTGACAGCTAAGTGATACATATATATAAACAACTTATTCACTAAATGACATTAATCATTATTTTACTTGCACACAACTATCATTACTTTGAAGACAAGAATAATCTTTTGCCGAGTCAGATATAGCAATAGTAATTTTTTTTTTGCCCCAAATATTTCTCTTTATAATATATCGATTTCAAACAATATAAGTTGACGAAAATGAAAAATTAGATGATGAGAAATTGAAGATACCAATCTCATAAACAAGGCCGGAAAAAGCTGAACAGCCTGGGCCTCCGGTGAGCCAAAGCATAAGAGGGTCTTTTTCAGGGTTCCCTTCAGACTCAATGAAATAGTAAAACAGCTGCACTTGTTCTGATTCTCCAACACCAACATACCTATTATTAATAATTCATAATTACATATTATTAAGACAGAAAATTAAGAATTAAGAGTTGACAAGAACAGCTAATTAAGTATATATATATATATATATATATATATTTATATATAGTTACCCAGTTTCAAGGCTGAATGGAAGTTTTCCAGGGAAGCCTGGCAGATTCTCAACCACAGATTGAGATAAAACGGAATCCGTAAACCAAGAATATACTAGAAGTAGTAGGACAAATTTCATGTAAAGTGACATCACGTGGCGCAGGCGGCAGTGGTGGCGGACCAGAGGAGGGCGGTGGGGATCGCTGTTGTTGTTTGGTTTCTTAGTTGGTGCCAAACTGCGAATTATCTCGAATTATGTAGTGCAAGACTAAGTGAACCAAAAGAATTTTGAAGCGGTATTTTCCGGATAGGACAAAAGCAATTGACAAATACTTTGCACCTAACCAGTTTTTTGCATTTTCTTTTATGTCTAAATCCTTTTATTATTATTATTATTATTATTATAGGATAAATATGAGGATTAATCTAAATTCTAAACCTTGACAAATCACAAGGAAAAAGTATTTAGTATAGGCAGTACTCCATCTTTGGCTAAACCTATTTAAACCATCTTACAAGTTCTTAAATCATGTAAGATTTCGAATTCTGGTATTGTGAATAGAACAATTGAGTTGGGAGGGTCGCCTTCATAATGGGCCTCTGCAGTACCCGATATGGATTAGTCGGCCAATGAGTAAGAATCGGGTGGTTAAAATAAAAAAAATAAATAAATAAATCATGTAAGATGTTTTAAAAAGGATAAAAACATTTTGTTAGCCCTCACGATCATTATTTTGATGATGATTTGTGATCTGATCTTGTGTAATTTGATGAATTGATCCTGTGTGATTTGGAGAGATCTTCATTCCAAGTTGGATGTATTATCTAAAGAGGATGATTAACAAAATCACAAATATAATCTTGAAGATCCTTACCTTACAAGTTGGGAAGATTTGATATGATGTCATTGTTAGCCCTCATGATCTTTTGATAAGAATTTGATCTCGATTAATATTGGGAAGATTTGATGTTGTGGACTTATCAAGTGAATGAATCACATTATTGAGATCCCTTACCTTGTGAAGATTGAAACAAATATATGGTTGCCTTACACTCATTGATACCGAGAAGGAGAATGCATCTCATGCCTGTTGGGACTTGCGCAAGTGCACGCAGTCGTACAAGTAATATAAAGTGAGTCGAGTGTCGAATCCACATGGATTGTGATTTGGCTCGTGAAATTGACTCGTATTGTTTATCTAAATTAATCAAACTGAGTGGTGGTTTTGATTTTCTAAATAAATCCTAATTTTCTTAGTAAAAATGACTTGTGAAATACAATAATAACAAATAACCAAAACAAGAAAAGCAAGTGCAAGGTGGTTTCATTCACGTAATTTGCTATTCTAATCCAATCCCTAAGTTGAGTGGTTTCGTGGTTGTGTGAAGCCTAGGAACGAATATATTCACAATCTCTCTCGAGCATTGCAGAATTAATTCATAAAATTCCTCTAAGCCGAAGACTAACCAATTCTCATTCAATTAATCCCAACTTTAGAAGTATTTCTATGAATTTTTTAACACTGCCTTAAGGCTCAATCAAAGTTAAATTCATTCTCATGCAACTTTAACCCAATTGATCTCGTCTGATTAGAGCTAATATCGTGAATCGTCTCTCGACCTCATCACGATTCTCAAATTCGATAATTAGGGGTGATCAAACCCTAACCACGTATTAAACCATTAAACAAGAATCACACAACAAAGAAAATATACGAAAACAAATTCAAACTCATGGGATTTTCATAGAATAGCAAAAACGATGAACTACACCATCCTTACTCTTAATTGAAATTAGTTCATAACGAAATTAAACATAAAAACGAAATATGGAAGAGAATTCATGAAAAGAGAAGAATGAACTTAATTGCTGGAAATTTTAGGCGCAAAACTCCTTTCGTTCCGTTGTTCTTCCCGTCGATCTTGATTTCTCCCTTCTTTCGTTCTTCACAAAATCCCCAAAAAGATGAAAATTTAACCCCAGAAGAAAAAAAAGTAAAACTGAAAACAAGAATGATGAATGTCCCAAAAGCCTCTAAAAGTTCTCATCTATCTAGATCTGACAAAAAACATCTTCCCTTGAATTCCGCATGAATCTGGACTCAAAAGTGGTAGAGAAACACCTAACAAATCTTTCCAAATCAGTACCTCAGTCAAATACGGAAAGTTGTTAATTGCTGTCGCAGACGTTGCGTATGTATGCAAAATATTCCGTGTACATACGCAAATTTACAGATTTATTTTTTTCTTTAAACTCCCTGGCCTTGGGTAAGTACTCAAGATTTCTTGCGTACATACATATTTTTACAGCCATTTTTCCTCTGAATTACTTGCATTGGGTTGTTACTCGAAAGAGTTTGCGTAACTACGCAGCTTTTGATTCCACTTTTCATGCCCTTTATGGTCTTTTTCTCTTCTTACCTACAAAACAACGATTTAGCTCAAACTTACGCATAATAAGGCTCGAAGTGAGAAAAAAACGTGATAAGTCCTACCAAATAAACATAAAAATCAATTACAATTGCGGACTTATCAATGCCTCACTTAAAGACCAAAGCTGGGGCTATAAATATGTATTGAGGAACCTCAAGTAGAATCATTGTATCTCATTCACTTTGCTTGCCTCTGCTTAATTTTGAATGAGCATTTTCATGTATTGATGAACTAAATAAGTGTACTAGTTAGTGTGCTAAGGACCAGATGCCTCTGTGTTGGTACCAGACTCCTATCAGTTACACTTTAGTTTGTGAGAGTAATTCTAGATACTCTATATCGTTCCTACTTAATTGATTCACTTGTTACACCTGTGATACTAATAAAATACTTTTTACAGGTTTAAAAGCCTAGGGTGAAATATACCTAGGTAGTAGATTAAGCTTTGGCCCAACCACTATACATAACTGTATCTCTTCTCCTTTAAACTATTGTCCTCTTAATTTCTATCAATTGGCATCAGAACGGAGGGCATATAAAAAAATTATTTGGTTTAATCAACCTGAGTAAAAAGATCCTATGGCTTTGTTAAACACTAGCATGTATGCAGAGGAACCTTCATATACCAGGCCCCCGCTATTTGATGGAAAAAATTATGCCACCTGGAAGAACTGTGTCAAGGAGTATTTCATCTCTGTATATTACAAATTGTGTCGCATCCATAAAAAAGGGCCAGAAATTCCCTTGAAGGGCGAAAGAAACAAGAAAATCCCAAAGACAGAAGATAACTTCACGGAAGAGGATGCAAAGATCATCTCTTTAAATGCAAAAACTAAGTATATACTTTCTTATACTCTTACCATTGAAGAATATAATAGAGTAAGTACCTGAGAGTCAACAAAGGACATGTGGGATATGCTACAAGTAACCTATGAAGGGACATCTCAAGTTAAAAATGAAAGGGTGGCTCTTCTCACCCAATCGACAATTTAAGATGTTCCAGATGAACCTGGGTAAAAGCATAAACCATATGTATGCTCAATTCATAGAAATTGTGAACTAAATGTTCGCTCTAGGAATGGGATGAACAGATGAAAAAGTTTAAAAAATCCTCAAATCACTCCTAAGAGAGTGGAATCGTAAAACCATCGCTATCTTTGAAGCCAAAGATGTAGATAAAATGACCATGGCTCAACTTATTGGCTCACTCACCTCATATGAAATAACTCTAATTTAACAAGAGAGTCAAGAAAAAAAAGATTTGAATTGGCATTTAATGCCAAGAAAGAACTAGATCTAGACAACTTAACTGAGAAAGAAATCGAAGATGAACTTGCATTTCTCACCAAAAAACCAAGACATATATCTGCTGCAAGGCGCAAGTTCCAAAAGAATTCCAAAGGTAACTATAGAAAACCAAATCCAGATGAACCTACCAGGTGTCATGAATGCGGTGAAACAAGGCACAAGAGGCCTGACTGTCCAAGACTAAAAAGATACCATCAACTCCAGGGACGATCGCCATCAACAGTCAAGAAACATGTCAAATCAATGGGATGAGCGTTATCAAACAACCAAGACCCATGACAGTACCATGGGATGACCCGGAACCAGAACCCTTTGAAAATGAAGAAGATGGCGTTGTTGTTAGCTTCATAGCAAGTCAAATAAACTCTAATTCCTCTTCTACTAAATATTATCTTGAAGATGAAGATCAAGAAATACAAGAGTTGCAAAAGAGCAATCAAGAAAAAATAAAAAAATTACTTGCTGGAAATAAAATTCTTGAAGGAAATCTTACGAAACTTTGAAAGAAAAACTCGACACTGAAAAGAGACTACAAGATAAATTAAATTTTAAAGAACAACGTATTTCTATATGTAAATTAGCTTAAGCAATTAAAACTAACTTATGATTAAATATAAAAGAATTAAACAAGAAACTCAAGGGTAATATTGTTAAAAATTAATTGGTAAAAGTTAATGATTGTACTTTTTAGAATGGAAAAATTGTACAATCACTACAGAAAAAACGGCATTTTCCGGCGGAAATCGTTCCGCCGGAAAAAACGCCCCCGGAATCCGGAATTCCGCCGGATTTTTCCCCCGGTAAGAAATTCCGGCGGAATTTTCCGGCGGCATTCCGGCGAAATATTCCGCCGGATTCCGTCCGGCGGAAAACCGGGGGAATATTCCCCCGGACGGAATCCGGCGGAATGTTCCGCCGGAATTTCCCCCGGATTCCGTCAGGGGGAATATTCCCCCGGTGTTCCGCCGGACCGCCGCGAACCGCCCTCCTCCGGCCCGGACTGCCGCCACGACGCCTCCGCAGGCCAGGACCTGCTGCTGCCGCCGCCGCCCCCTCGGAACCGCCGCCGCCGCCCCGCCTCCGCCGCCACCCGGACCCGCCGCTGGAATAGTATTCCAAAATATTCAAATATTTGCAATTGCAGGCATTTGAACTCGTGACCTTGGGGTTGAATGACTAGCACTCCACCACCAAGCTATCCCTTTAAGTTGTGATAAGTTTTGTTTTGTGTTATATATATTATATATTTGTTTCATTATTCTTATTTTAATTATAATTAAAAGATAGTATAAATAATAATAGTTATAAGATAACATTGATAATATATAAACATATGTATTATATATACTATAGAAACATATATGTGTACCATATAAACATATGTATACGTATATATAAATATATTATAAATAATTAATAGTTAAAAAATAACATTGATACTATATAAAAATATATATTATATATACTATATAAACATATATGTGTACCATATAAGTATATGTATACCTATAAATATATTATAAATAATTAATAGTTAAAAGATAACATTGATAAAATATAGTATTGATACTATATAAACATATGTATACCTATAAATATATTATATGTAATTAAAATCTAGTAAAACTATAAATATATTATATATAATTAAAAGATAGTATAAATAATAATAGTTAAAAGATAGTATTGATACTATACAAACATATATATTATATATACTATATAAACATATGTATACCTATAAATATATTATACATAACTAATAGATAGTATAAATAATAATAGTTAAAAGATAGTATTGATACTATACAAACATATATATTATATATACTATATAAACATATGTATACCTATAAATATATTATACATAACTAATAGATAGTATAAATAATAATAGTTAAAAGATAGTATTGATATTATATATATATATATATATATAGATATTCTACATACTATATGAAAATATACTATATAAACATATGTATATAAAAATTTTAATTTGTTAAAAGAAAAAAATATTGAATGAACAATTACAATTTTTAAGGAAACAAAATAGTAGAAGTAATATTAACATCATTTATATTAAAATTATATATATTTCCCCAAAGAGTGTTTTTTTTTAAAAAAATTGTGTAGTTAGTTGGATTTGAACCTAGGACCTCTTGAATACAAGTTTAATGCCTTGCCATTGAGCTACTTGAAAGTTTGTGTATCTTTTTGCCTAAATATTTAGTAAATTACGTTTTTAAATAAAAAAAATAAAAAAAAAATCGGGGGAATTTCCCCCCAGTTTTCTCTCTAAAAAAAAAAGAAATTTTGCTCTTACGTGGACTTGAACTTGGGACCTCTTGGATACAAGTCTAATACCTTGCCATTGAGCTACTTCCAAGCTTGTGTTTTGTCTTGCCTAAATATATAGTAATATTAAAGTGTTAATTAAAAAAAATTTAAAAAAAAATCGGGGGAATTTTCCCCCTGTTTTTATAATTTAAAAAATTAAAAAAAAAATCGGGGGAAATTTTCCCCCGGTTTTTATTTAAAAAAATTAAAAAAAAAACCGAGGGAATTTTCCCCCCGATTTCCCCCCGATTTTTAATTTAAAAAATTCAAAAAAAAAACCGGGGGAAATTTTCCCCCGGAATTTCCCCCGGTTTTTATTTAAAAAAATTAAAAAAAAAACCGGGGGAATTTTCCCCCGGATTTTCCCCCGGTTTTTAATTTAAAAAATTCAAAAAAAAAAACCGGGGGAAATTCCGGAGGAAAATTTCCCCCGGTTTAATTCTGCCGGAATCCGGCGTTTTTTCTGTAGTGAATGGGATTTATTTGTTTTTCTTCCGAATTGAAATTTGATGCATGCAAGTTCTTTTTGGTTGGACACGTGGTGGTGTTTCATGCTCTGGGATGAATATTGGTGGTCCACCTGCCAAAGGTGTTACGAACACATGTGAGTCTAACTAGTTTTGGCTTAGCGTAGGTTTTCCGACATTCAAGTTAACAATGCATGTACTTTGTACTATGGGAGGGAGGAGAAGATGTACAATTTTTTTTTTTTTTTTGAATGTAAAATAAGATACCTTGCTATGAAGAGGTGGAAGTCTATTTATTTGAGATGAGTCATGATTTGACTTGTTTGACAGGGGTAGATCCTTTAGATTGACGGCTAAAGTACATACGGATATGCCCTTTGCCTTTTTTGGACTCGCCTTAAACAGCTTGGTCATACTTTTATTAAATGAGGTTTGACTTCTCATTAATGCCAAAGATATCTCCTAAAAGTGAACAATTATGGCTCCTGAAACTGACAAGGATGGTTGCATTGTGTCAAGTTGTGTTTTGTGGCAGCAATCATCCTTACTTGTGTGAGGGGTTAGTTGAGTCCTCTCATGGGTTGGTAGACACCTACATGTTTTGGCACCTAAGGGACCTCAGGATCTTGCCCTCGAGCATGCTTGTATCCCTCGAAGATGCTTCATCTCTTGGGTATCTCGAGCCAATCCGTGTATGTGCAATGCCCTTTGCGCTATTGATCCCGTGAGAGGCCAATTGGACCCTCCTTCGAGGAATTTTCTCAGATTGGACCCACGCAGGCATAAGATGCATTATTCTTGAGGCTCTCACAAAGGGACCAAATTCCTCTTCGAGGGACAATAATCCTAACGTAGACTTCTCACTCTCTGTTATGCCTTAGGCTTGGAAGGGTTTCTCTGCACCTTGGTGATGACTTGTTTTTAGAGTGAAGGCTATCCACATCAAAATTTATTCATGAGTTTTTTTTTTTTTTTGGATGCAAAAATTAATTTTAAAATGTTTCAAGTAATTTTCCTGATTCTTAAAAGCAAATAAATACACCACCACAAACCACTTTTCCGAACCGTAATAGTACTGCAACATGTTTCGATTAAATCTAAATAAACCATCTTATTTCAAACAAATACGTTCCTTATTTTCTTCATGGAGAAAAGAAGGACCTTGTTCAGTTTTTCAACAAATGTTTGGACTTAAATGAACGTTTCATGAATCTAATTTACGGAATATCACTGCAAAACATTAATTTTCTTAATTTTCTCTAAAAATGAGATAACTATATATAAATCATTATTCATTTCCTAAGTCATATATGTAGGATTAGCTATAGGGAACTATGACTAAGCCACCTCTGGAGCATAGCAAAGCATTCCAAAGGCATAAACTCTGGAGCTGTGTGACCTGCCCCCTGCGAAAATACATACGAATAAAATCGGGAAATAATAAAGTTTATCTCATTAATACACACATGAATTAGCGTAAGTATAGCACAAAATCGGAAAATTCGAAACAAATTCAAAATAAAAGCTTAAAAGATCTCACTTTTACGGTTGCATATGTTAATTCATAGTCATCGTGTCCGTATGTCATTGTATATCTGTTTCGAACAAGTAAAGGAAAAACATGATCAAACCACAAAGTACTAGGGAATCAAATTCTATAAAAAATTAATTAAACTTTTGTAGATTAATACATATAGTTATTTCAAAATTCTTAAAGCACGAACCCTGCAACTTGTCCTTCAACAAACCAAGGTCTCCAATCACTTTTGATTGGCAAATCGAGGGAGGCTATGCATTTCTCAGTGCTTATGTGAGGAATAACCATATCATGATCGCCGCTGTCAAAATAACAACCACTTTTTGTCTCTTGACACTTAATTTGTCCAATGTAACAAGTTAATATTTGAAAGTTTGCTAGTTACAATTGATGAAGGGGATTAATGAAATTATTGAAAGTTTGCTAGGAAAGATATTAAGATATATGGCTGGAGGAAAAGTCGTAACTCACCTATAAATTAGAACTCGACAATTTTTATGGGTGAAATTCTTGTGATAATCAACGGTATTTGTAACATTGAATGTGTAAGATGCAGTTTGATATTGTCCAAATTCATGTAAAAAGCTAGAGTTACATCGTACCCATTTTGTAATGGTACCCTGCAATATACAAGCCATTATTATTACATGAACCAGTCAAAATATTAACTAAATAAGACTGAAGGTATATAGGGAAAAAAAAAATTAATCTCAATATCTAAGGGATGTTCACAAGGATTCACTTTTTTGAAGTCCTTAATTAAAAAAAATTAAAAAGTGGTTAGTACTAAAAAATTATTATAATTGAAAATAAATCTATAAAAAAAAAACCTCCAAAAATTGCTTAAAATCAAGTAGATAGTGCTTCTAATTTTTAGCTTCACAAGAAAATTAAAGAAAAGTATACTAATTTGGTAAAATATACAAGATGATATATATATATATATATATATACCTCACGAATGTGAAGCGCTTATTGGACAGATTTCTTGTTTGCCCATATTTCGGAGTAAAAATAATTGCCGTCCTACAATATTGAACAAAAAACATGATTAATATAACTTTAAACAAACACAACAAATTCCCAATCTTGATGAAACAAATTAATTAAGAAACATGTAAATAATATTACTCTGCACCATTGCTCTTTAGGGGATATTGGTATAGATCGTAAAATATCAGTAATATTTTCTTTAGGTATATTATAAGGCGATAACACAAGTCGACGACGTCGTCGTTCCCCGATCCACATACTCTTGCACAAGGGCTCTAAAATTTGTGATGCGCGTACATCCGAGAGACACTAAGTACATATCAAATACTAAACATCATTAATCTTTGAACAACAAAATTCATAGTTAGAAACAATTTTATTCTGAAAATTAGTTAGAGACGGTTCATGCATTCGAAACTCTTAGGATTTTTATACATAGGACTCACCTGGTCCACCCTTTGGAGATCATTTTGGCATAAATCATTGTGCGGATCTGGATTTGCAAAATTTCCTTTGCAACTCTTATTTGTAGCCTGTTAAAAGCACAACGTTGTCACTTCAAATGGCCCTTGGGAAAAAAAAACAAATAAATAAATTACACTATATTTACTTGTCGGCGATAATATTATATCTATGCTGTTACGCACGCAGGGCTTAATATTGACAAGAATTAGCATTTTAAATTAATTGCACCTTCCAGCATCTCCTCCACCCCCCCCCCCCCCCCAACCCCCACAAACACACACACACCACCACCACCTATCTTTGTATCGTCGTAAATACGTTCCACATTATCAAAAGTGACAATGTAATCACTTTTTTGCTGCATTGAGCTATTAAAAGTTCATATTATGACAAAACAAAACTTTTTGTTACTCAAAATGTATGATTAGACACTATAAGGAAAAATAGTATTAGTGATTAAATAAAAAAATAGTATAACATAAAGATTATCAATGATATATATATATATATATATTAAGTGAGAACACCTTTTGTTTTGTTACTAATTAATCTATTAACGTGAACAATAAGTTGTTATTTTTATTACAATATGGTGGATAAAAAGTATTGTTTTAATTGTCACTGTTGACAATTAGTGATACTTAAAATAAAAACTTAGTGACAAAAAATAATTGCTATAATTTTGTAACAAAATTTTTCTTGTCGCTAGGTTGTAACTATATGACTCACTAATTACCCGTGTGAAAACTTAAAACATAATGCTTGTCATGATTACTTACCGACATTTTTTGTTAACAAATACATATGATATATATATATATATATATGTATAATTAAGGGAAAATTACAATTTGTGTTTGCCATCTATTACCTTTTTGCTTTTTAGTCCTACAAGTATGAGTCGTTAAATTTTAGTCCTATAATTTACGAAAAATTATCAATTTTGGTCCGATTTTGCTGGAGTCTAACGACTTGTAGCTAACATGGACAATTAATTTGGGGGTTTTCGGCGAACTACGCTGATGTAGACAATTTTGATGGCATGGCTGACATGTATATATTTACACTTGTTTTTTATTTTTTTATATATATCCACATATATATTTTTTACACAATTAAAAAATAAATTTTTTAAAAATAAAAATTATATCATCTTTTTAAAAAAACTCTTTCTTACTTACCCCCACCACACCTGCTCTCTCTCTCGCCACCCCCACCCCCCCACACCGCCGCCCCCTCCCTCATTTCTCTCTCTGCTCTAGATCTCTCTCCCTCTCCCTCTATATCTGTGAATCTCTCTCTCCCTCTCTCTGTGTGTTGGTGGACGGCGACAGTGGTGGTGGTGGTGGTGGGGTGAATAGATCCAAATCCAGCGATGGCGACGGAGGTACTGGTAGAGGATGACGATGGCGGCATGGTGGTAGTGGAGGAAGAAGGAGGGTGGCGAGAGAGAGAGAAAGGGAGGTGGGGGTGGGGGTGGTGGCGGTTGGTGGTGGGGGAGGGCGGCAAGAAAGAGAGAGAGGCGGGTGGTGGTGGTGGTGGTGGGGGTGGGGGTGGCGGCGGTTGGTGGCGGGGGGAGGAGGGTGGGGGAGATAGGGTTTTTTTTGGGGGGAAGATGATATAATTTTTATTTTTTAATTGTGTAAAAAATGTATATGTGGATATTTAAAAAAAATACAAAATATGTATAAATACATACATGTCAGCCATATCATCAAAATTGTCCAGTCAGCTTAATTCGTCAAAAATTCCCAAATTAATTGTCCATGTCAGTACAAGTCGCCGGACTCCGGCAAAATCGGACCAAAATTGACAATTTTTTTTTTTAAATTATTGGACTAAAATTGAACAACACATACTTATAGGACTAAAAACTAAAAAGACAATAGATAGCGGACGATAATTGTAATTTCCCCCATAATTAATGACTACGTTAGCACTTAACACATGATCTCTATTTTTTTTGTTTTCTTGTAGTGATACAAAATAAATAGGGAAATTGCCTGGTAAAGCTTATCAGACAGGAGACCCATTCGATGAGCGTAGGGGATTCTTGCATTGTGGTCCTCGAATAGGTTGGCAAGTGGATTTCCCAACAAATAACCCTGCTCCCAACACAAAAACATAGATTTACAATGAAGCACATTCTTTTTATTTTTTATTTTTTGCTTGATAAAATTTAAAAGAAACTTCAATTAATAAAAAATCGGATTTCAAGGACTAACTCTAATATTCATTAGGGGCTCACTCCCAGCGTCATTACCTGTCAGAGAGATTACAAGCAAAGATGTTATAATATCTTACTACTCCAAAGGTGTCCCTGTTTAATTTCTTATTATACAAGAATAATATTTATATTTGGTAATTTGTCAAAGAAATAAGTCTCGCAATTAGTTACCATTATATACTTGGCCAACAACCCGAGGAACATAAATGCCAGCATAAGAGTCACCCGCAATGTACAATGGATTATGGACAAATTTTGGATGATTTTTAAGCCACTGCGTGCAACAAAAGATATATATCTCAAACGGGATTCATTCACTGCAAAAACACTCATTTCACTAATAAAAGATTTGTGACGGAGAGATTATGTTACAAATTTAAGGTAATTATAATGGACCAGTAACAAAATTTTATGAGAACAGAACTAAATAAACTATTAGTGACAAGAAATTTACTAACAAGATTGTTATAAATAAAATCCATCACAAACACTAAATTTGTAGAGTATCATTGGTTCGTCATCATCCCTTAACAACCAGCCAAAATTGGATTAAATGTGCAATTTTTTCAAAGTTAAGGATGTTTTTTGTAATGTTCAAAATAAAAGGATGAAAACCCAAAACAAGCAAAGTTATCAGACAAAATTGATTTCCGGCCAAATATTGCATGTGCTAGTCACATGCATCCTTAAATTTTCCACCCAAAAATTGATTTTCCGGCCAAAATTGAACTAAATGTGCAATTTTTCCCAAGCGTTAAGGACAATTTTTGTAACGGTCAAAATAAAAGGATGAAAATCCAAAATAGGCAAAGTAATTAGACAAAATCTGCAAATTTACCTATTATTTACTCACCTTTCTAAGGAATTGATAAGTATGCATTGCAGCCAGCGTATCGCTGGAGTTATAAGCTTCAGCAGTGGTTGCATAGGAAAATCCAGCGCCTACAGGTTGATCTAAAAATATGATGTTGGCCACCTGCAAATTATCACAAAGCGTAACTAAATTAGATATTGATTTATTTGATTATGATTGTCCATGAATATGGGTTCAATATCAATGCTGGTATGCTCCCACCAGAATTATCGTAGTCAAAATTTAAGGGACCTACGTACAATAGAAGGTCCAGGAATTAATTTATTAAAATGTCACGTCTATTTTATTTCTTTTATGCTTCTTTGGAATTTTTAAAGCTTTAATAAGGTACGAAAACGATAGTCAAACCAAAAATGGTCATTCGTTCATTTTCAAATTAAATATCATTTTGAATGAGCCAGCGAGGAAAGCAATATTAAAACGCATGCACAAAACAAAAATAGTCATTAGTTATTAGTCATTTTCAAACAAAAATAGCAAAAGCAAGATGAGAACAGGGGATAAAATCGGTCTCATAGAGTAGAATTTTTTATTAAATTGAGTCTCACAAATTTCGAATTCTTGAATTATTATTCTGTAAAATACAAAATTTCTTAAATTAGGTTTCATGAGCCGATTTTTGTCAAATAATAGATGGCGTGTAGCTATCAAACATGGGTCAAAAATTAATGGATTAATTTTATTTTAACTCCCTTTTAACTTTGTATTTGTGAAAAATCATTCCATATACAAAAAATATGGACAAAGATACCCTCACCCCAATCCCACACACCCATCCCCAACCCCAACCCCAACCCCAACCCAACCCCCCTCTGTCCCTTTCTCAATCTCTCTCCCCTAAAGTCTCTCTCTAGTCTCTTCTCTTCTCGCTCTCTCTTACTCCTTCAATCTATATTATATATACATACATAGATATTTGAAAAAAAAAGGGATAATTACTCCCACCACCCCTGTATTTATGCCAAATTACAAATAACACCCCCTTGTATCGGTAATTACCGATACCCCCCTGAGTTTTGTTTCCGTCTTTCGATTTCCACCTTCCGTTAAGTTGACTAACGGTCAACGTTCGAAAATTCAATTGAACTTCCAAAATTGCCCCTTTGAAGGAAAAAATACTATTTGGCCAATTTTGAATTGACTTTTTTACCCTTGTGGCTAATTTTATATTTTATATTGAATAAATAAGAAAATATATTTAAATATTTTTTATTTATAATGTCTATATATATATATTTACACATAATGAATATTTATACATAATATAAATATTTTACTGTGATAAAAAAAAATATATTTGTACATTTTTAAAATTTGTATTCATAATATAAATATATATACACATAATATACAAAAATATTTATAAATATATATACGTACATATATACGTACATATTTCGGCATCCTCTGCCGCCGCCCGTCCGCCGCCTCCGTCGCCGCGAGAGAGACAGAGAGATACAGAGGGGGGAGAGAGAGAGATACAGAGAGGGGGGGGAGAGAGAGAGAGAGAGAGAGAGAAAGAAAGAAAGGGAGATCTCCGCTGCCGTCGCCGGCCTTTCGATAACACCTCCACCAGATTCAGATCTCAAATCTGAGATTTGTGGAAAGAAAAGAGAGAACAAAGAAAAAGGAAGAGGAGGAGGAAGAGAGCTTGAGTGGGAGCAAGGGAGAGAGAGGCTGGGGTGGGGAGCGAGTGATGGAGTGAGGGGTGGTGCTGCGAGTGAGGGCGGCGGTGGCGGTGCGAGGGCTGGTGATGGAGTGAGGCGGCGGCGTCGGGGGGGGGGGGGGGTGCAAGTGAGGCAGCGCCTGCGGGGGCTATGGGGAGGGGGTTTGCGAGTGAGGCAGCAGCTGTGGGGGCTGTGGGGAGGGGGGTTGCGAGTGAGGCGGCAGCGGCGGGGTGCGAGAGCGGCGGCGGCGGGGTTGGCTGCGGTTGGGTGGTTGGGAGGTGGGGTGAGGTAGGGTTTTGTTTGAAGGAGATGAATAGTTTTTTTCTCAACATATTATGGGGTTATTTTGGTCAATTTAATTATATATTTATATTTATATTTTTTTTAAATAAAAAATATTTTAAATATTTAAGGGCAAAATAGACATTTCATTGATTCCGTTTGTTTTACAAATAAGTCCACAAAACTTAGGAGGGTATCGGTAATTACCGATACAAGGGGGTGTTATTTGTAATTTGGCCTAAACTCAGGGGTAGTGGGAGTAATTATCCAAAAAAAAAAAAAAGAAAACAGAAAAACTCTCCCACCCCCAACACCCACACCCACACCCACCCACACACAACGTCTGAGTCTCTCACCCACTCGATCTCTCTTCTTCCTCTCTCTCTCTATTTCTTTCTCTCTCCCTCAATCTATACGTATATGTGGGGTATGGGTATGGGTATGGGTATGTGTATGTTTATGTGTATATCTATATCTATATATCTATATATATATATGATGTGGCCAAACCTGCCTTGGCCATGTACGCGCCTCCTCAGCCCACACGTCGGATCCGATTCAGCACATGCCGCCATCCTCCTGCTGCCACGTGTCAGACCTATCTCGATCAGGCCCCATGGTCTTTTTCTTGACGGCCTTGTTCGGCTAGAGGTACCACTTCTCCTCGATAAAATGACATGATCGATGTCGGCAACACTCCATCATCGGAGTCAATGCCCTGACACCCTCCTTGAGCAGGGAATGCACTCCACGCGCCCACAGCGCGTCATGGTGAACGCCCGTCACCAGCAACGGGATTGGGCCAACCTAATTCTGGTCCGGCCCACCTATTTTTTATTATTATAAATAGTACGGCGACACTATTCATTTGGTAAGACACTTTTATCCATTAATGCACTGATTATTACTCGATTACGACTCGCCCTTTACATGCCCGAATTCTGACTTGAGCGTCGGAGGGTCTTCGCCGGAGACACTTCCGGCTAGTCTCACGTGTGCTCCATCCTTGCAGAATAGAACCCAACCAGCATTCAGACACTCTTACTCGGATCTACCTGACCGGATTCGAACACTTCCCAGATCGAAGTGACGTGTACCGCAGGCCAAAATCCGACCACATCAATATATATATATATATCTATGCGTGTATATAGATTTATATATATTCTTCTCTCTCTATATATGTGTGTGTGTGTGTGCAGTGTGTGTATATGTATGAGTGTATCTATATATATATATAAGGGTTTTTTTCTTATTTTTTGCATACGATTTTTTTTTAAAATTTCAATTAATATGGGGTAAAAATGCAATTAACCTGTTATTTTTTCCTCTCACTTAACCACGACGCAGATGGCACATGACTTTGCCGTCCAATATTTAACGAAAATGGGTTATTGAAACCTAATTTAATAACTATCATGTTCTGTTAGACATAATTTCAAAACTCAAAGTTTATGGAATCCAATTTTAAAAAAATCTACTTTATGGGACAAATTGAATTCTGTTCCTAAGAATAGAAAACGTTGTTCGATTCGTTGTGGTTCATTAAATCCACAATAATAATAGTGGGAACGTGAATATTGTTGGGCACAATATTGGCACAACGAAAGCGATTAGGATACGGCACCAACATTTAATTTATTAGGGATTCCGACACATCACATCAATAATATTAATGAAAAAAAAATAATGTACCGTAAAATAAAAATGATACAATGTTTTTCACTCTGCATTTTTGTTGCTCGAAGCCAAGAAATTTATAGAGGTTCATGGGCTAATGGTTTGCATCGATATATAGGAGCATTTAACTCAAACCCATCCTCCATCTTTAAATGGTCGGCAACTTTGACAAAGGACAAAACAAACACATTGCCTTTCAATTTAATGGGTTTGCCAGCAAATTAAAATGAATGCTGAAGCTTAGAAATACTGTACTAATCATATTTGTAAAAAAGATGGTAAGAAAGAATGTACTAATCATATACACACACACACACACACACACACACAGCAATGGCTGAAGACTGATGGTTTTGTTATTATGTAAATATGTGGTTTTGAAAGGGTTTTTATTTTTATTTTTCATCTAAAAATTTAAAAGTTTTAAATAAGAAGTTACTTTGTTACAAACAATGAGTGTGTTTGAAAATATTTAATTAAAATTAACATTATAAAAATTCATTAAGAAGTGAGAAAAAAAATTAGAGGATGCTTTTAGTTTTTATCGAAAAAATAAAAACAAACATTTCAAATAATTTTCTACTATTAGAAAGGTAAATTGAAAAATCAAAAACATTTTAAATTTGTTGAGGCAGGCCACGTTGTGATCAGTAAAAGTTGGCATCCCACTGGATTTCCAATTGTGGAAACTGGAAAGTAAGCTTTCTATTTAATTGAAACTGACTTTGATGCAGAAAGACACATTCGTCTTAAAGGAATTGCAATGCAATGCATTTTTCTTTTCTATTCTTCTATTTTGCTATTTTTTTTAATTTTTTTTAATTAATTTACATTAAACGATAAGGGACAACCATCAAATGAGTAGGACTGTCGCAGCAAATATTATTGAACATAAAAAATATTTGAAAACTCCTTTTCTTAATAATTAAAATTTATAGATGAAGTGATCATTTAGCATGGTATTAGAATCGGGCCAAACAAGAGATCTTGTATTCAAATTTCACCGACACTTATTTACGATTACGAAAAAGAATTTCAAGTGCAAGGCTTAATGACTCTTCTCTTCAACAATTTAAACTTTTATATTAGGTAGTCATTTAACATGTTAAATATCCGACATTGATAAAATATGTACATTGTAGTGTAGTTTTATAGTGAATTGGACAACCCTCCATCAATGAGCTAAAACTTTTTAAAGTGAGTTAGGCAAGGTTCATATCTTCAACACTGTATGCGGTGTAGGTTATAATGGATTTGACAACTCTTCCATAATTAGCTAGCTTTTAAGGGTGAGTTAGGTAAAATTCAATTTTTGAACGAATATAATGAAATGTATTAATGTTTATTTCTTATTAATTATAGTGTATAGTAAGTATTAGTAACATATATTTTGTTACACAATAGTTTTTTTTTTATAAGAAATTACGTAATAACAAAAATGATGATAATTTTAAATTACATCATATGGACAACTGACTGATACATATACATAATGGCAATTTATTCACAATAAAGATTATAATGATTATCATTATTGAACCTGTATGTAACTATCATTACTGCTCTTAATATCTGGATATTTTAAATAATATAAGTTGACGAAAATGAAAAAATGCATGATAATGTTTTTTTTTCTTTTCTATAGTAATTAAGTAGATGATGATGAAGATGATAAGAAATCGAAGATACCAATCTCATAAACGAGGCCGGAGAAAGCCGAACAACCGGGCCCTCCGGTGAGCCAAAGCATAAGAGGGTCTTTTTCAGGGTTCCCTTCGGACTCAATGAAGTAGTAAAATAGTTGCACTTGTTCTGATTCTCCCACACCAATATACCTATTATTAATTCATAATTTTACATAAATAAACTTAATTATATATTAAGACAGATAAATTCAGATTAAGATTTGAGAAAAGCAGCTCAAAAATATATATATATATATATATATATATAGTTACCCCGTTTCAAGGCTGAATGGAAGTTTTCCAGGGAAACCTGGCAGATCCTCAACCAAAGACATAGATAAGACAGTGTCCATACAGAAAAACGATACTAAAAGTAGAACGAATTTCGCGTTAAGTAACATGACGTGACGGAGATCTGAGGGCGGAGGTGGTGGTGGGCCGGAGGAGACAGGTTTGGTCGCGGTGGTTGTTGGCTAGTACTCTACGCGGAAAACGAACTGATTGAACCCAAAAAATTTGGAAGCGCTGAAGCTATAGTACGCAAACAGGACAAAAAAGACACAAAATATAACAATTGATAAGTATATTTTACCAAACCACTTTTTTTTTAATTTTTTATCACATGGGATTAAGAAGGCGTTGGGATGGCTTAAAAAAAGTGCTCCTCGAGTAGTACTTTTTTCAGTAATTTTTTTTAAATCAAACAATTTTGCGTTTGGATGTAGTAATTAAAATATACTTTTATTTAAAGTTATTTTGAATAGTTTCTACTTTTATTTGTGCTTTCATAAACATATTTTTTTTACTTTAAAGTCCTTTTTTTTAAAAAAGAATAAATAATTCTCCTCTAAAATGAGCCCATACAAATAGGCTCTAAACATTGACAAATTAGAATGAAAAAACAATGAGTAATACACCATATTTCCCCGAGACTGAATTATGTTAGGGAACCTTATTTCAAACATCTTATAGACTCTTAAGAATAGCTAATAATGAGGGTTAACCTTAAGTCTAAATATTGACAAATCATATATTGTAAGATATTTTTGAAGTACATAAAATAGTAGATCTTATTTTCACGAATTTTAAAAGGATATTAAGCTTATACAGTGTTTAATAATAGTAATTTTGTGATCGATTTGATTAATTAGCATTAAAAGATTTAGTAAAAATTTTAAAACTAAATTAGCAGCTCCGTACTTTTCAGATAGGGGGATCTAATCTTCTAATGTTATTTTATAAGTTTATAATTATAAGCTCGTATTTTAAAAATTTGTATTAAACACTTTTCTGAAATTTAATTTGCTGCCAAACATCTTTTGAGATTTGAGAACTCGTAACTCAGCCTATAAAGCCTCTTATTGGTTGTTAGTCCGTCGTTTAGTAAGTTATTTTCAGTTTTTCAAAAATAAAAAATAGAAAACTATGTTTGATCAGTCGTTTTAAGTCCAATCGTTTTCAAAGTATTTTTGAAAAATACTCCAATTTTTAGAATAGATTCAAAGGTATTTTTCAAAATAACTTTCTGTTTTTTCAATCCAACTGAGAACGAAATTTATTATACATTTTAAAGTGTTGGAAACTAAAAGAAAAATTGTTGGAAACAATTGAACAGAATATCTGAAAGTTGATATTCTCGTGGGTGGATTTATTCGATAATATAAATACAATACAATAACAGTTTTACAGTATAAACACAATAGTCAAAAGCAAACTAAACAATGCCATAAATAAACAAGAAAGTACAGATGACTTATCAGTATTTATTTGAAAAAGTACGACTGAATCACCTGGTTGAGCCGGTTTGCCTTAAAGAAATATTCGTCTCACTGACCGGTGTGATGGGCCTGCGATACTCCTTCCAGTATAAGACAGTCCAGAGGTCCGTTCCAAACTGCACTGCTACGTTGAACCTCACTTCGGAAGCTAAACAGCTCTGGAGGTTGTGTATGCAACTCAAAACACACACCCGAAAGCTAAAAGTGTATACATTCTTAAGACTCTGCAGTTTCTTAAAACAGTATACTTGCTATTCTCTCTTGTTTCGTTTGTGTATTCTGTGTGTTTTGCAAGAAACATGAGCTACTATTTATAGGAAAAATAATACAAGATATTAATACCAATAATTAATTCTAAAACCGTAAATATTGTAACCGTTTGAAACATTTTAGATAATTAAATCTGAATTCATAACTGCAAGTAACAGCCGTTGGTTACTCAACAATCAATATTATGCATTAATATTCTGTAACGGTTGAAATTAAGTTTGAATTTAAAATTCAAACATAATTCCAGGGCTAGTTCAGTAAAATATAAGATCAAGACCGTGACCATTCACCCCAACGCCCGTAGTTGCATGTGGGACTACCCATATGCGGTATTTAGCTGTTTAGCTTACATTACAACAACACTTAACCGCATAAATACTCAAATTGTCAAGGTTAAATATCCCATATGGGATTTTACACTTATCCTTTAACATACAGATAATATTTAACGAGACTTTATCTATGAATTCACACCACAAATAGCTTCATCCTAGATTAATCTCTATAAATGTTATCACAATTAAGCCCATTTCCAGCCAAAATAAAAGAATATAATAAAAGAATTAATATAACAAATCATTACTTTAATTAAAAGGGAATACATTTTCGAAGAACGTAGCATCACGTAATTCGACTATTGTGTTAACCTCTATGCAAGAAATCTCAGACTTAATGACTAAGAATCTCAGGGCATAACTTGTTTCCTCATAGCTCAGAAAGACTACATCAATAGTTTTTGGACCAAGCTTCTTCCGTTTGTGTTCAGAGATTAGGACTTTTGCAAGATATCCCACACACGAAAATATTTTAAGCTCGGTTTTCTATTTTTCCAGAATTCGAATGGAGTGCGTTCTTTGTGTTTCAGAGGGACTCTTTTAAGAATATGACAAGCTATATTCAAAGCCTCTCCCCACATATATTCGGCAATCCAGAATTCAAAAATAGACTGTTAATCATGTCTTTAAATGTCCTATTTTTACCTTCTGCTACACCATTCGAGAAAGGTGAATATGGAGGAGTCTCTTCATGAATAATACCAAACTTTTGGCAATATTCAACAAACGAGTTCGACTCATATTCATGACCTCTATCTGATCGTACTCTTTAAGTTTCTTGCCAGTTTGATTTTCAGCTTCATTCTTAAAAATGATAAACTTTTCAAGTGCTTCATCTTTATGTTTCATTAAATAAAAATAACAATATTTACTGCAACCATCTATAAAGGTGATAAAGTATCGATTCCGATCTTATGTTAAGACCCATTGAACTTACAAATATCTCTGTGTACTAAATCAAGTATTTCAGTATCTCTTTCAATTGTTGGATAGGGTTTTCTTACTTGTTTAGCTTCTACACACACTTGACATTTGTGATTTTGTCCAATGTCATGTGTTGGAATCAAATTTAAATTCATTATTCTTTTAATAGAACCAAAATTTAAATGACCCAACCGTGCATGCCATATAATGGAAGTTTCTATATTATTAATAACGACGGAATTATAAAAATTCAAACTATTGGAACTAGAAACACTAGCATATTCAATCCGTACTTTAAATAAACCTTCAGATAAATAGTCTTTGCCAATAAAAGTTCTGTAATATAAAATTACAACTTTATTCAACTTAAATGAAAGCTCACAACCCTCTTTGATTAACATTGAACCACTAATAATGTTCCGTCTAACAGAAGGGATGTGATGCACTCGTTGCAGAGATAGTGTGCGCCCTGAAGGAAACCTTAGGTCCACGCGTCCTATCCCAAGTACTGGTGCACCACTTGCATTTCCTATCCTCACGGATTGTTTATCAATTGGTTGGTATGATACAAATAGAGACTTATCAGCACAAACGTGCACATTTGCTCCAGTATCAATAAGCCAATCGAATTGTTCATAAATAGTCAAAAGTTTGGGTTCAAAAGAAATATACCCGTCAACGTGTCCATGAGAACTAGCAATGCCAGCCTCAACCACGTTGACTATTAGTCCTGATGGTTTTGATTTGGTCTTTCTTTTTTCTGTCTTGTTGGGACAATCCCTGATATAATGACCAACCTGTCTACAAGTCCAGCATGGTTTGTTAGCTTTTGGTTTTTTGGCTTTGGCTATTCCTTTATCAATGGTTTTAGAATTCGGATTGATATTTTTTTTTAGCTTAGGGTTTTTCTTTCCAATAGTCAAAACATTTGCTTTTGACTCGAATTCAACTGGCACTGAGTGGGTCTGATTCATATGTTCCTCTTCTATACTTATGGCAATCATTAAATCATCGAGTGATATGTTTCCTTTTTGATGTTTTAAAGACATTCCAAAACTTTCCCAATATCGAGAAAATTTTTCAATCATTGCCATAACCATGAACTTTTCTAGAAGTTTCATTTCAGCATCAGTAAGTGAATGTTCCAGATTAATCAGATCATGAGTTTGTTCGGACACTGACTTACCTTCAATCATTTGATACTTCAGGAATTTAGAAACAGAATACTTTTCGAGCCCTTGCACCTTAGTATTGTATTTCTTATCTAATGCTTCCCAAAGAGACTTCGCAGTGTAAGAGTCTGAGCAATAGACATCGAAGAGAACTTTTGACAAGTCTGAAAAAATGATCCCTCTGCTTATTTGGTCTCGCTCAGTCAACATTGCAATTTCATTAGTCTTTGGGTCAATATTAATAGGTACTGGTTTGTCAGTCTAAATTACAGATAAGAGCCCCTTTATTGTGAACCAAATCTTCATTCGTTGTTGCCAACGTTTAAAGAATTGGTCAGCAAATGGTTCAAGCAAACCGCTCAAGTCAATTTTTGAGAAACCAAATGAACTAGCAATTAAACTCGACGCCATTATAAATATATTAAACGAATAAACCCTGATTATTTCTTTAAGATTGTTGGAAACAATTGAACATAATATCTAAAATTCGATAATATAAATACAATACAATGACAGTTTTACAATATAAACACAATAGCTAAAAGCGAACTAAACAATGCCGCAAACAAATAAATAAATAAGAAAGTACAGATGACTTATCAGTATTTATTTGAAAAAGTGCGACTGAATCACCGGTTGAGCCAGTTTGCCTTAAAGAAATATTCGCCCCACTGACCGGTGCGATGGGCCTGCGACACTCCTTCCAGGATAAGACAGTCCAGAGGTCCGTTCCAAACCGCACTGCTACGTTGAACCTCACTTCGAAAGCTAAACAACTCTATAGGTTGTGTATGCAACTCAAAACACACACCCGAAAGTTAAAAGTGTATACACTCTTAAGACTCTGCAGTTTCTTAAAACAGTATACTTGCTATTCTCTCTTGTTTCGGTTGTGTATTCTGTGTGTTTTATAGCGAACAGGAGCTGCTATTTATAAGGAAAATAATAAAGGATATTAATACTAATAATTAATTCTAAAACCGTAACTGTTGTAACCGTTTGTAACGTTTCAAATAATTAAATCTGAATTCGTAACTGCAAGTAATAGCCGTCGGTTACTCAACAATCAATATCGCGTATTAATATTCTGCAACCATTAACCATTTCAACATTAATGTTGCGCATTAATATTCTGTAACGGTAGAAATTAAGTTTGAATTTAAAATTCAAACATAAATCCAGGGCTAGTTCAGTAAAAGATAAGACCGGGGGCATGGCAATTCACCCCAACGCCCGTAGTTGCATGTGGGACTACCCATATACAGTATTTAGCTGTTTAGTTTACACTACAACAACACTTAACCGCATAAATACTCGTATTGTCAATGTTAAATATCCCATATGGAATTTTACACTTATCCTTTAACATACATACAACATTTAACGAGATTTTATCTATGAATTTACACCACAAATAGCTTCATCCTAGATTAATCCCTTTAAATGTTATCACAATTAAACCCATTTCCAACAAAAATAAAAGAATATAATAAAAGAATTAATATAACAAATCATTACTTTAATTAAAAGTGTAGAATAAAATATTTTATTTTTCTAATAATTAAAATATTAAAATTTGACTAACGAAAAACATTGTTAGTTGATAATACTAATTTTGAAGTAAATTTCAATTACATATTTTTATGATAATTTACAAATAATTTTTTTTAATCTTATGCAAAAATTTAAAAATAAAAAGTATAATATGTGGTGGCACTCAATTTTCAAATTAGTATAATTTTATGAGTTAAAACTATAATAAATCACTAAAATAAATTTGAGATATAATTATCTCAATTCAATTATAAATTTAAAAAATTATATTTCTTAATTATATGGACTACCCTTTTATATATATATATATATATATATATATATATAGTATGCTATTTATACTTCAAAGCAATTTCAGTCAAACGTGTTCCATAAATATTCATTTCATGATAATTTTTAAACCAGCCATCCAAACAACTTTCAATATTTTTCGAAATTTCAACCGTATTTTGCATTATTATTCTATGTGACGTGGCCGAATCTGTCTTCAGCCACGTTAGCGGCAGCTCAACGCAAACCTCCAATCGTGAGGTGACACCTGCCCCAGGAAGTCCGGTCAAGCCATAGCTTTGCTTACTGATGACGGAGGCCGAGCACAGCTTACCAATGCGCTTCGGCATCCATGTGTCTTCTAATCAGAGTCACTGCATTCTCGATGAGTGAACCACTCTCCTCGAGTGATCCCGCACCATCCCCGAAGTAGTCCCAAAAATAACTGTCTCTGACAATGGATGTACTTGACGTATCTACGACATGTGCCAAGGAATATCCCATGTACGAATAGTAAGGCTAGGCCGGTCTAACCTTAATTCGGCCCACACGTCTCCAATTACTATAAATAGCATAACGTTACTGTTTATAAGGGGTAAGCTTTACAAATTCACTTTTACACATATTATTACCTGCTCGAATTTTGACTTGAACGTCGGAGGGTCTTCGCCGAAGATAATTCCGGCTAGGCTTACATGTGTTCCATCCTTGCAGAATAGGACCCGAACAACACACTTATACCCTTATTCGGACTTAGGACGAACCTCAGATTGTCATACTGGAACACAACCCTTGCTCGGAGTGGCGCGTCCCTTGTACGAAATCCGACCACATCACTATGGAATTGTTTGCAGTTCTATTAGAACAAAAACAACCCAAATGCCCCTTACCTTCCATGTTGAAAACTTCCCGATATCTTCCTTATCATTTGGTTTCGTCCAATATCTAGCCCTTTTTAGTACTCAACTAACTCATATTTTTTTGCCCTCAATTTTTTAAACTCCTCAAACCACTATATCCGCCACCTTCCCTGCCACAACGTTGTTGCACTGCCTTCGACCGAGTCACCCTTCAACTCCACCTATCCCCATTCTCCTCCCAACAAGCCAAAGCTATTGGTGACTTATTGATTGTCATGAGGGATAAAGATTGATAATTGATCCAATTAGAGATAGAGATTGACTGTCATGAAGGATAAAGATTGATAACTGATCCAATGACTGTCATGAGGGATAAAGATTGATAACTGATCCAATCAAAGGTAGAGATTTTCCTGACAAGAAAGAGTCATTTTTGTTGGGGAAAAACAAACACACAAAGAAAGATTAGGCTGGGATAAAAATCGAAAGAAAATAGAAAAAAGAAAGAAAAAATATTGAAAAAAGGTTATTTTAATAAATTAAGATGGATAACAAGTAAATTCTGAAAAAAAACGTATTTAATAGGGAGGAGAAATATAAAATGCATATTGTACGAACTCATTTCAAAAGTCAAACTACCGTTGGAAATAAACCCAAATTCTCCTTATTAATGTAGTATGAAATCTATACTACTATATATTTCACAATGGTGCATGACCGTAATTGCACAATTTTGATTCAAATAGAATTTTCTCAAAATTTTAAATTCTTTTATTAAACTAGAAAGTTTTCATTGGTTAAAAGACCAATAGTTTTAAGAAAGTCAAGAGAACAATTAGTTGAATGCATAATATTTGGGAAGTAGCAATCAATATTACTTTAGGATGCATGATTTTATGAAATTAAGATAAAGTAATTGGTAACATAAACCTAAGTAATCTACAATGTATAATTCTAGGAAATTTGAATATTATAACTAAGAGTTAATTATACTTTGTCTGTGGAACTACGTGTGCTTTTACACTTTGCAATCTCAAGTTTTGATTTTATGAAATTAAGATAAAGTAATTGATAACATAAACCTAAGTAAACTACAATGTATAATTCTAGGAAATTTGAATATTATAACTAAGAGCTAATTATACTTTGTCACTCGAACTATGAGTGTTTTTACACTTTGCAATCTCAAGTATTAAATATAACTGATAGTCACCTAAAATTTGCATCTTTTTACCAGTTGTCATCTAATTGAGTTTCTAGCCAAAAATTAACCCAGAGTGGTGACACGTGTTGCTGCTTTGGCTGGTATTTTTGGCCAAAAAATATAATCAGACGGCAATTATCGGTAAAAAAAAATTAAACACAAACTGTAGATGGTAATCAATAACACTTAAAATTTAATGTTGCACAGTATAAAAAAATGCATAGTTTGGGTGACAAAGTACAATTAACTCTATAATTAGTTGATCCAATATGATGCATAATCTTAGAAAATCTATATATCTATAATCTATAATATTATATGTTTGACAGTGTGTTTGACCGCAATTGCATAATTTTAGCTCCAATTAATGAAATTTTCTCATAATTTTAAATTCTTTTATTAAATTAGAAAACTTTCATTGGTTAAAAGACCCATTGTTTTAAGAAAGTCAAGAGAACAATTAAATGTATATATTTGGGAAGTAGCAATCATTATTACTTCAGGATGCATGATTTTAAAAAATTAAGATAAAGTAACTGATAGCATTAAACTAATTGATCTGCAATTTATAATTCTAGGAAATTTGAATATTATAACTAATTGACCCAAAATGATTTATAATTTTAGAAAAGTAAATATTAACTATGAATAGTCAACAATCTTGAAAATGTATATCTATACTACATAATATATAGCAAGTTAAAATTTCCGGCAACAGAGCAACACACGTAATATTTGAAAAGTAGCAAATATCATTACTTTAGGATGCTTAATTTTAGGAAATTAAGATAAGTAATCGATATATTGAACTAATAATTGACTACAATGCACAATTCGATGAAATTTGAATATTATAACTAATCTATACTATTATATATTTGACAGCGGTGTTTGAACGCAATTGCACAATTTTGACCTAAATGAATTTTTTTCAAAATTTTAAAATTATTTATTAAATTAAAAAAATCATTGGCTAGAATTTTTTTTACTTTAGGAAAATAATAAAATTCATAAATTTTAAAAACTTAATTATAGCAATGTAAATTTGTTATTAATGTTGAATGGTTGACTATTTTTAATTATGAATAAATGATACTAAACATCACATGGAAAGTATTTATTTTATTGTAATGCAACCATAATTTTGATAAGTCATGGTAATTTAGCCATGGTTTACCAATCAATCAATGCTAATTAGCCGTGAAGGATTTGATGGAGTTTCACAAATAAATCAATCCAATTTTGAAACATATGTAAATTGGTCAAGTGCAACATAATTGATGAATCAAAATTTTTTTTTTTATTTTCTAGAAAACATTTTCATTGATTGATCACATTTCCATGAATTTGGCAACTTTAAATAATTAAGTTATACATAAATCACTCAACTAATTGATTGAATTAATCCATAATTTTTTTTTGAATCATTCTATTTAAATTACCTAATATTCATATCAAATAAATTACGTTTCAATCATGGACTCACTAAAGGGATGTATTTAAATAAAATATATATAACCTGCTCATCCTAAAAATTATTTATGAAAATTCTGACTTCTGGTTCTTCCAAGTCTTCTATATATCAAAGGTTTTGAAGCCACCAATTCATCGTGGATAGATTTAAGTGTTGTTTTTGTTTCTTTTTAATAGATTTTAATGTTGCTAATTCCCTTTCTCTCATTTTAACTTTTTAATTTATTTTTTGTTTTATGTTGTTTTGAAAAATATTTTTTATTTGTTTGTTTGTTTGTTTGATTTATTGATTTGTTTTTGGGATTTGTTTTATATTTGTGTAATTTTCTTGCTCTATTTATGAACAGGTTTGTGGGTTTTAATATATTTTTTGATCAATAATTAATAAAGTTTTTTGTTTACTTCGGTTTTTATTTAAATTTCTGCAGTCTTTCTTATTTGCATTTATTCATACAAACTAGGTTTTTTAGCTTCTTCACATTTAAACTCTCATTTTATTTATCTATTCTTTATCGTATTGAAAGATTGAACATATTCATCAATTTTAGTATTTATATAATTGGGTTGAGTCTTTCATATTTGATGCGTACCAAATTTTGGACGCTCAAGAAATTTGTAAGAGAGAACGATTGAGCGTAGGGGAATCCTATTTTTCGAGGAAAGACCTGCTGCTTTAAAGGGACTTAACCTGTGAAAAAATGTTAGAATTCCACTGAATAAAATAAGTATATGTTTTAGGAAAAAAATAAAGAAAAAGTAATTGCAATATAACGTAAATAAAATAGGAAGGACAAGAAGGGAATCATGAGTGCAAGTGAACGGTTCATGCTTGTAGTGTGCTCGTTTTGCAGAGCTTGAGTGATTGAGTGCGGGTAGAATGTAGAGAGTTCAAGTTAGAATGTTTTTGAGCGTATTAAAGTGTGTTTACCAAATGAGGGATGGCAACCCTTTTATAGGAATGACCTTGCACTAGCTAGCTCGAGGAATCTTTAGGATGACTTTCTCCGAATTAGGGAGGTCAGATTTTCAGGAGTCAATCAAAGGGTGGTTTCCCATATCTCAGAGTTAGTTAGGATTTGAAGTTGACCAACGACCTATCTTGTAGGCTTGGGCGGTTAAGAGGAGAAGGGTTTGAGCCTTTATCCATATGACCTTATGGTGGATACGATTTGGACTTGGTCCACCTTTTAGGTGAGGAAGGTCAGAGTGGGCTTCTTTCGGATCAGGCCTGTAGAAATGACACCTTGGCTGCCGCTGTGGGCTTCCCGTCCTGGGCCTGCTGTGGTTGGCCTGGCCCGTAGGAATCTTGGGCCTTAGTTGGAGATTTGAGCCTATCTTCGAGGCATTTCATTTGGACTTTTGTCTTTAGATAATCTCATAATTGTTGGGCTCAATGAACTGATTTTTAGGAGGTATCAATATTTATGATTTTAGAATATTACTCATTTAACTTTTGGTTTCTGCTTACACATCTATAAGTTGCTTCAATCTTCAATTTTATATATTTTAAATAAGCAAATCATTTACTTATTATGTTTTATTATACATACTTACACACACATATGTAAATATTTATAATTTGAATCATTTCAAAAATGTTCATATAATGTTTCACTAACAAACACATTTTAGAGCATAATCGATCTATTCAAGATAATTGTTAAAGATGGAATATATCATGTACAATTACATACACATATGTAAATATTTATAATTTGAATAATTTAAAAAATGTTCATACAAAGTTTCACTGACAAATACATTTTAGAGCGTAGTCGATCTATTCAAGATAATTGTTAAAGATGGAATATATCATATACAATTACTCACACACATGTAAATATTTACAATTTGTTTTTCTTTTTTTACTTTCATTCTCACCTCTTCTCTTACACATCCCTTTTTTTTCTCGATCTCTCCCTTTTTTCTCTGGCCGTCCCTCTCTCCCCTTTCTATCTTCTTTTATTTCCCAATACTCTCAAGTATCATTTTTTTTAATTTCTTTGTAATTATTTTCTTAATTTTTTATTTTAAAAGATTTTATTTTTACTTATTACTTATTTTTAATGTATCTATTAAAAATATTTAGATAGTATAAATAACACTAAAACAATTTAGTATATCGTTAAATTATTTTTTTTATTATGCACATGTATCGAATGTGCCAGTATTATTATTAGATGATGATGATGATTATTATTATTATTATTATTATTATTATTAGTACTGCTCGGTTTTTATTAAAAGAGAAATTTTATTACTGAAAAAAAAAATTAAACCTATTACTGGTTTATTAATTGTTATAGAACCCCGGCAATTTCACCTCATTGAAGATGAAGTAAAAGAAAAATATTTCAATTGATACTACTAAAAATTTATTGTATTACACTGACACCCCATCATGCAAAATAGTATTTCAGTCCGTACAATGGCATTTTTTTTCTTTTTCTTATTTGAATCAATAATTTACTAATATATAGAGCTGGTTGGGGGACTCCCACCACCGGCACTACAATATCCCAACCTCATCACCGCCTGTCTCCTCCCGCCGACGACCACTTCCGCCGCCGCCGCCACCAGATTTCCGTCACGTCATGTCACTTAATGTGAAATTCGTTCTACTTATAGTATCGTTTTTCTTTATGGACTCTGTTTTATCTATGTCTTTGGTTGAGAATCTGCCAGGTTTCCCTGGAAAACTTCCATTCAGCCTTGAAACAGGGTAACTATATATATATATATATATATATATATGTATATGCGCATATATTTGAGCTGCTTTGCTCAACTCTTTTTCTTAATTTCCTGTCTTAAATATAATTAAGTTTGTTGTGTGTAATTATGAATTAATAATAGGTATGTTGGTGTTGGAGAATCAGAACAAGTGCAGCTATTTTACTACTTTATTGAGTCCGAAGGGAACCCTGAAAAAGACCCTCTTTTGCTTTGGCTCACCGGAGGTCCCGGCTGTTCGGCTTTTTCCGGCCTCGTTTATGAGATTGGTATGTTTTATTTCTCATCATCTTCATCATCATCATCATCTAATTGATTACTATAAATTAGAAAAAAGAAAAAAAAAAATTATCAGGTCTTTTTTCATTTTCGTGAACTTATATTAAGGGCAGTAATGACAGTTACATACAGGTTCAACGATTAGTTGTCAATATGATGTAGTTTGAAAATTATGATCATTTTTATTACTATTAAATTATTATGTAATTTCTTATCAAAAAAAATATTGTGTTACAAATTAAAAGTTATTATTACTTGATATATATATATATATATACACTTTATAATTAATAATAAATAAACATTAATACATTTTACTATAATTGTTGTGACAGTCCCACATTCCCACTCATGTGGTGGCTGTCGCATATCATTTAACGTTAATTAATTAAAATAATAAAAAAAATAACAAAATAAAATAAAAAGCATTGAATTGCCAACGTGGGTATTGTTGCAATTGCAGCAAGAATGGAGTTGCATTGAATTGCTCAATCCGGATCCTCTGCTATAAAAAATGTGCTACATCTCCTCCTATACTCATCAATACACGTCACGTGTATTAGTGAGTGGTTGAGATAAGAAAAGAAGAAAACTTATGATATGGACAAATCTCTTTCCTTATCTCAACCGTTCACCAATACAGGTGGTGTGCATTGATGAATGGAGGAGGAGATGTAGCACCGTTTTATAGCAGATGATCCGAACTGTTGAATTGCTTCGCTTGAATTAAATACTCGTATTTACCGGTGCAAACTATTAACCCAATGAAAATGCAGAATAAAAAACACTAAGGGGAGAGTTGAGGGGACTGTAAAATTAGAGAGCGCAAACCCGAAGTGTTATTAACCCGATAGCAGGAGAGCAGAAATAAACAATTGAGCACCGGAAGAATGTGCAGAAAATACTTGTATTATTATTCTCTTAGGCTTTGGAATAGTTGTACAGGAAAATTTTTCTTTTTCTTGGGCAACAATCAGGTCATAATCATATTCTAAAGTCTTTTGAAAGTAAAATTTAAGAGTGTATTTTGTATCACGGTAAAAAAATTTCATAGTAAAAGAACAAAAAATCTTGTCGATATATACAATTTTATCGAACTATGTAAAATTATTGTGTTATTTTTCTTGTGCCGTACATTATTTTGGCGTCGATATTGTTGACAAAATTAAATGTTGGTCCCAAATCTAAGTCGCTTTCCCTGTGCCCGAAAATGTGCCCAACATTATTGATTTACTACGTTATCTCTAAATTATTTTCCCACTAATACTATTGTGGATTCAGTGACCACAACCAATCAAACAGCGTTTTCTGTTTTTATCTTGGTTGTTTGCTAACTAGCTCAATAGAAACCAAAAGCTAATTTCGACAATGACTCTAATGAAGGCAAAATTGTATGTTTGGCCCCGTATGTTGGTTTATTTTATGTTGAGAATACTTTTTATATTAACTAACAAATAGAATACGTACACATTATTTCAAAATTTTGTTACGTTAGGCTCAATACTTGAATCCAACATAAAAACGCCACGTCATCATTGGGAAAGTTCTAGTTAGCGTATAATTTGGGAATTTTGGTCACTTGAGGAATGAGTAGATCTATTAAGTGGATTTGCATGTTAGACATCTTGATGTTTAAGTGGACTAAATTGGAAGGAGAAAACTTGGGGATTTTGCAGGCGTGGCTAATGACTGAAAGAAAATTCTATTTTTATTTAAGATATAAAATATTAATTAATTAATCTAATTTAGGGAATAATATATAAAAGATTAAGAAATATATATGTAATGAGAATAACATATTAAAAGAAAAAACATAATATATTCAGAAATTAATGTATAAATAACATAGATAAAGTATATATTAGAAAGGGCGAATTACACTGACTATCCCTGAGGTTTGGTTAATTTACGAAAAATCCCCTACTTTTTTAAAAATTACCAAAACCCCCCTAAGGTTTCAAAAATATTACAAACTTATTCAAATTTTCGAAAATACCCCTTCTCTTTTTTTGGGTGATTTACACTGACCACCCTAAGATTTGGTTAATTTACGAGAAACCCCCTATGGTTTCAAAAATTACCAAAACCCCCCCCGAAGCTATACAAATATTACAACTAGCACCTATTTAGGTTGACTTATTAACAATATTAAATTTTTTTTTCCCCTCTGTAATATTGTTATCATAAAATTTTCATGTAATAGATTTGAAAAAAAATGTTATTATTTATTCAAATAAATATTCTAAATTTAATGCATTAAAGGTATCTACCAACACATCAAGTATGTTATATTATCGCTAATACGAAGTAAATTTTAAGAGAAATGAATTAGAGTCCTCAAGCTAAATAAAGTTTTCAAGTGCATTATTTAATTTAATTTTTTATTTCAATCAATGTTTATATTTCTTATTTCACATAATGGATATATACGATGCATATAATTATATTTTTCTCAAATATAAATTTAGCACATATTACGTATATTTAGTATAAATTCATAACATTAAATTCGGAATATTTATTTGAATAAGTAATCATATTTTTTTTTCCAAATCTATTAAATTAAAATTTTATGATAACAATATTACAGAGGGAAAAAAAAAATTAATATTGTTGATAAGTCAACCTAAGTAGGTGCTAGTTGTAATATTAGTATAACCTCAGGGAGTTTTTGGTAATTTTTGAAACCACTGGCGATTTTTCGTAAATTAGCCTAATCTCAGGGTGGTCAATGTAAATCACCCAAAAAAGGGAGAAGGGGTATTTTTGAAAAAGTAGGAGGTTTTCGTAAATCAGTCAAACCTTAGGGGTGATCAGTGTAATATTTCCTATTAGAAATATAAAAATTTAAGTTAAAATTATCATATAGAAAAATGATATAAAAATTAAATAACATAAATATATATTATTATACCAAAAAAATAAAAATGGCTAAATATACTTTGTTCTTCGTCTTTTATCCCCCCGCCCCAAACCCCCTCCCCTACCAAAAAAACAAAAGCAAGGAATCATCACTTCTGTCAGCAGTGCCACCAGCCCACCACCGTCGACGACCGTCGCGAAAAATCAATACAAACACGTCCTTGATATCTTCTCATCGATTTCCTTCTGATCCTCCCACTTTCGACCCCCGACTCTACCTCATCCTCTTCTCTTCTGCCACTAACACCATCCCAATGTCGGCACCGCCCCCGCCACGGCGGCATTGCCACCACCAAATCTTGCCATTTCTCGTCAATCATGTCCTGATCTTGCGACCATAAGCCCTTATTTGAGCCAATTATTGTTGGAATTTAAACAAAATTTAGAGAAATTGGTAAGAATCTGGTCACTGCAAACCTTTATACGAGTCAATTATTATTGGAATTTAAACAAATTTTAGAGAAATTGATTAGAAAAACTTATCTTTTCTTTTTTCTTTTTCCTTATCTCCTTCTTCTTCCTCAACCCATCATCCTTTTCCATCTCCATCTGGGTTTGTGCGTGTGTGTGTGTGAGTGAGTTTGTTGTGTGTATATGTGCTTGTGATTATGTATATCTACGTATATTGGTATATACATATATTATATAAGATATAAATATGGATATATATATATATAAGACATAAAATGTTACTTCAATTTTTATTTATTAAGTATAACTTTATATTATAGATAACATATAACTATGGTAAATTTAGTCCACTTACACACCATATCCACCAAGTCCACCTCACTGATGTACTCATCCCAAAATAAGCAGAATTCCGAAACTATTAGTCAACTAAGACTTTCCCGACTGATAACAATGCATTTTCTGGCCGGATTTAGACGTTTGACCTAACATTGCTAGTGAATATAAAAAATGTCATTAATGTGAAATGAGGTTAATATAATGGATAATAAAAATACAATTTTTCCCTCCAATGATAATGTATGTTTTGCGCATGTATTTAACTTGCTTTCCCTTGTTGGCTCATTCAAAATGATATTTCAAAAATGAACTGAATGATCATTTTTGGTTTTGCTATCTTTCTCGTATCTTTTTACAGCTTAAAAATTCTAAATAAAGAAGCGTAAAAGAAATAAAAGTAGATTTGTCATTTTGATAAATGGCGAATTACAATTACCTTCCCTAACGTTTTGCAAAATTACGAAAAAACTCGTCAACTATTGAAAATTACTATTATCCTCTATTGTTTTTCAAAAACCATGAAAAAGTTAATTGAAGGCTGAAAATTTTAAAATTGTACTAAACGTTTCATTTACAAACACCTCCCCCTAAGGTTTGGTGAAATTACACCAAAACCCCTCAAATAACAAAATTTATAGCCATACCCCTGCTAGCGACGACGGTGGCCTCCTCACGTAAAAAATTTGTTAAACACACATCTTCTGAAGCATTTCGCTTCCAACTCCACAGGATAGCTCAGTCAACTTTGTTTGACTCGATTTAACTATTGATCAATGTGTCTTGATTCTCACATTTTTTACGAACTTCACAGAAACTACCTCGTTTTAAGGATTTTAGATCTATAAGAGTTAGTCACGTCTAAGGTTCCTTGTTGTCAGTCAAAGGAGTTATCTCTTATCCGGTGGTCAATTTGGTTGCAGGTGGAACTGTTAGTCTCACTTTCATTACTAGAAAAATTGGTTTTAATAACCGAAATTTGCGATCGAAAAAGTTCGATCACCAAATTTTGCGAACTATGACCGATTTTGTGATCGATCATTAGTAGAATGAAAATCATTTTGTGGCCAATGAATCGGTTCCAAAAAACACAAATCGATTACAGATTAATTGAAAAATAATTTTTTATTTTGTTACCCATTATATCCTTGTCAAATATTAAGAAAAAATGAAAAAAAATTAATATTTTTTTAACATCATTGTTTTTTTTTGTGACTGAATTATTGTCACTATTTTTTTTTATAAAAAGAAAATTTGCAACCGTAATATTAGTCATAAAAGATTTTCAATTTATTTTACAACCAAAATTTTAGTCACAAAATGCTATATAGTTATATTCCTTTTTTTGTAAAATCCTATTGCGACCGATTTATTGGTCACTAATTTTTTGGCATTTAAAGTTTTGTGGTCGAAATATCGGTCACTAAGTTTTGCTATCATGAAAAAGATTTGTGATCAATTTGTCGGTCAATAAATTTTGCACAATTTGAAAGAACAATGGCCACAAAATTTTCAAGGTGTTTTGCGACCGATTTTTTTCTGTCAAAAACATTTTGATTGATATTTTTCCCTTTTAAAAGACAAACATTACGATCGATATATTGGTCACTAGATTTGTGGCTTGTGAAATTTTTTTTGAACAAAACGTCAGTCACTAAAGTTTTGATATAAGATTGTTGTAACTAAAATGTCGATCACAAAATTCTTAAGGTGTTTTGCAATCGATTTTTCGGTCACAATAGTTTTGAAAGTTATTTTATTTTTTTTAAGAAAAATCATTGTGGTTGATGGATCAGTTACTAATTTATTGGATAGCTGACACTTTTGTGACCGAAATATCGATTGTGAAATTTATACATATGAAATAATTTGTGATCGAAAAATCGGTCACAAAAGTTTCAATTGGGGAAGCTGGCCAATTGGTTCAATCGAACAACTGGTTCAACCAAATCAAAGGAATTGACTATTAGTTTTATTAAATTGAGGGAACGGACTAATTGATCCAATTAAATTGGAGAAAATGACCAATTAGTCCAATTGAATTGAGGGAAATGAGAAATTATTTGAATCAAATTGGGAAATTGACCAATTGGTTCAATTAAATTTAGGGGATTGACTAATTGGCCCAATTACTTTAGGGGAATTGAATAGTTGTTTTAGACTTTTAGTCGAATTGGGGGAATTGACCAATTAGTTTAATTGAATTGAGTGAATTGATTAATTGATCTAATTGAATTGTGGAAATGGACCAATTGGTCCAATTGACTCGGGGGAATTGAGTAGTTTGTTCAATCAAATCGGGAGAATTAACTAATTACTTCAATTGAATTGAGAGAATTGGCCAATTAGTTTGATTGAATCGGGGGAATTAACTAATTGATTCAATCGAATTGGGGAATTTGGTCTATCAAATTAAATGAGTTGATGGAATTGATCAATTAGTCCAGCTAAATCAGAGAAATTGATCAATTGGTGCAATTGAATTGGAGAAACTCAATAATTAATACAATTGAATTGGGAAAACTAAACGATTGATTCAATTGAATTATGTGAATTGACCAAACTTTTCAATTGAATTGTGGGTATTGCCTAATAGGTTCAATTGAAATGGGGGAACCGACCAATTAGTTTAATTGGATATTTGGATTGAGTGAATTAAATAATTGGTTCACTTGAATTGGGAGAGTTGATCCATTTGTTCAATTGAAATGTATGAAGTAACCTTTTTTTTTTTTTTTTTTTTTACTTTCTCCCTCATTTTCTCTCCATTCTTTTATTTTACTTTCTTAATCTCTCTCTCCCTTCTCAAGCTTGACACCCTTTTCTGGATTTCAACCACACCATTTTGATCAACAATAAATAAAATATTAAATGATGGTATTTTGAGAAAAACATAATGTCCAGGATGAAAACCTAACGAAAGTTTTTTTTTGGTTAATTTTGTAAAACAACAAGGGGGTAATGGTAATTTTCAATGGTTAGAGTTTTTTTTAGTAGTTTTGTCAAACCTCAAGGGATGTAATTATAATTCCCCCTTTTGATAAATTAATTCTTTGACCTTTCATTTGTATGTAGGCCCCTTAAGTTTTGACTACGCTAATTCTGGTGGGACCATACCGACATTGGCATTGAACCCATATTCATGGACAAAGGTAGACATATTAATGATTTCTCAATATCAATCATAATCAAATATAGCAATATTTAACTCTACTTACAATTTGATAATTTATAGGTGGCAAGCATCATATTTTTAGATCAACCTGTAGGCACTGGATTCTCCTATGCAACCACTGCTGAAGCTTTTAACTCCAGTGATACATTGGCGGCAGCACATACTTATCAATTCCTTAGAAAGGTGAGTGAATAATAGATAAAATTGCTAATTTCATCCAACAACTTTGCATGGTTTGGGTTTTCATCCTTTAATTTTGATCATTACAAAAAAATGTCCGCTAACTTTGTAAAAGTGGGACATTTAGTCCGATTTTGGCTGGAAAATCAATTTTTGGGCTGAAAATTAAGGACACGCGTGAGAGGCTCATGCAATATTTGGCGCGAAAATCAATTTTTCGACCAAAATTGCACTAAATTTAAAGGATAAAAATCCAAAACGGGTAAAATTACGAAACGAAATTCGCAGTTTTACTCAAATAATATGTACTCAATGAAACTTGTAAGGCTTTAGGTGATTGACTAAATCGGTCTGTTTAAATAACAGTTTGTTAGCGGCAGGTGAGGACCAATTAAATGGATACTTTTTCAGTACATTCTTAATCGACTTGGTATGGATTATAAAATAGTGATCGAAAATACGCTCGTCAAATCAGTGAACCAGTATGTGATGACATTCTTTGACCGCCATAAAATTTTATGATGTTTAACTTCATAGAACTGAATTAGATTTTTTTTGTTTATTCACAATTAGACTTTGATATTTGATTAGTTACATGCTTGTCGACTAGTCGATCACTATTAAGTCAATATTGTTATCAAGTTATAGTAACTAATCGGTCACAATTAAGATCGATTCGGTGCAAATTAATCTTAAACATTTTGTATGGTTGTTAAGGAATGCATTCCTTTTTATGACGAATCAATATATTATAAATTTTATTTTTTTGACGGATTTTATCTATATCAATTTTTGTTAATAAATGAATTTTTACTAATTATTTATTTATATCTGTTGACATAGAATTTTATCACTAATCCAACTTAAATACTTTAATTTTACGATAGAATCTTTTCGCCATAAAATTTTCATTAATGAAAGGGGTGTTGTTTTGTATTTAATAAAGCCTGTTTGATATATGTATCTTTTGTTATGCAGTGGCTTAAAAATCATGCAAAATTTGTCCACAGTCCATTGTACATTGCGGGTGACTCTTATGCTGGCTTTTATGTTCCTCAGGTTGTTGGCCAAGTATATGATGGTAATTAATAGCGACACTTATTTCTTTGACAAAGTATCAAATATGAATATTATTCATGTAGTATAAGAAATTAAACGGGACAACCGTTGGAGTAATAAGATATTAATTATATTAATTATCAATTGGTTTAGCGGGATAAGATGCTATATTCTTTAAACAACGTTCATGGTTTGAATTATGGAGTTATGAATAGAGTAATTGAGTTGGGAAGGTATCCCCAAAATGAGACTCTGTAGTATCCAATTCAGTTAGTCGGTTAGTGGATTGAAATTGGGTGGTTAAAGACGATATATATATATTAATGATAACATCTTTGCTTGTACTCTCTTTGACAGGTAATGACGCTGGGAGTGAGCCCCTGATGAATATTAAAGTTAGTCCTTGAAATTCGATTTTTTATTCATTGAAGTTTCTTTCAATTTTTGTGAAGCAATAAATAAATAAAAATAACAAGAATGTTCTTCGTTGTATATCTATGTTTTTGTGTTGGGAGCAGGGTTATTTGTTGGGAAATCCACGTGCCGACCTATTCGAGGAGTACAATGGAAAAATCCCCTATGCTCATCGAATGGGGCTCCTGTCTGATAAGCTTTATCAGGCAAGTTCCCTATTTATTTTGTATCACTACAAGGAAAAATAAAAAATAAAAAATAACAAACTTGTCATAACCATAAGTGGTAATGTAGTCATTACCAAGACAACATATTATATGGCAACGTTTAATTACATATCAATGATATTTGGTAAGGAATTGCGATAAGAGGTGTGTTTAACTTGTCATAATCATAAGTGGTAATTAAACACTAGTTTTTATTTGCTATATTTTGATAAAAATAAAAATTCTTGTTTAGTGTAATAAATGAATTAATAATAAAATAAAAATTATTCTCACTTAATATATATCATTGGTGACACCTTTCACATTACCCCTTCTTTTTATAACAGTTATCATTTTTTTTCTTATAGTGTCTAATAACATATTTTAAACCAATTTTTTTTCTTTACTGTCATAATAAGAACTTTTAATAGCTCAATGCCAAAAATGTGATTACATTGTCACTTCTGATAATGTGTGACATATTTATGACGATACGCAGATCAATTTTTATTTGCACAAAGTTATCACTAAAAATACATCGAGTGGAATCGAGGAGGTATTGAAAGGTGCAGTTAACTTAAAATGCTAATTTTTGTCGATATTAAGAGGGTGTTTGGCTAAGCTTATTTTAAAAAGCTTATAAGCTCATATAGCTTATAAAGTGTTTTGGAGTTTATAAGCTGCTACATCTTATTTTAAAAATAAATTATTAAAGTGAGTAGATAAAATAAGATTCTGTAACTTATAGAATATTTTTGGAATTTATAAGTTGTAATTTTATTTGGTAAAATGAGAGTTTATAGGTTCTTTAAAGTGTAATGATGGCCCCAAAAAAATAAATTTATTTTAATTTCATGTAAATAAATAATTTTTTGAGATAGTAGAAATGTAATATTAAAAAAATAAAAATATTTATATCATTTTATCTTTTAGTATTAGACATCTTATAAGTTATTTCAAAAATAAGTTGGGGGAAGCTTTTTTTTTTTTTTTTTTTGAACTTATAAGCTCTTTTACTTAAAAGTTTATAGGACACATTTGAGGAGTTATAAGCTCTAAAATAGCTTATAAGATGTTTTGAGGAGCTTTTAAGCTATAAGACATGCATGCACGGCAACACTGATGCAATTATCGTTGACAAGTAACTATTTTGTGTAAGTTTTTTATCTTTTTTCCCCCAAGGGCCCTATCAAGTGATAAAGTTGTGCTTTTGACAGGCTGCAAAAAAGAGTTGCAAAGGAAATTTTGTTAGTCCAGATTCGAGCAATGTTTTATGCCAGAATGATCTCAAAAGGGTAGAACAGGTGAGTCTTGTTGAATGACCGTCTTATCAAAAAGTTGAACCTGTAGAGAGAACAAAGAAGTGTTACTAAAAATAAATTATGTCCAACACACCTTGCACGTGCAGACTTCCTTCTTTTCTGTATCAAGTGTTGCATGTGAAATTCTCTTACGTAAATGGGTGCAGTGAGATTCAAAAACAGGATCTTTATTTGGATTGATTCTGATATCATGTTAAATGGCCACTTCATCTAAAAGATTAAATTATTAGATAGGAGTGTGGTTAAAATATTTGTTATTTCGAACTAGTCCTACGTATAAGATCCTAGAGTTTCCAATGCATTAATAGTTTCCGACTATGATTTTTATTGTTCAAAGATTAATGTTTAGTATTTGATGTGTGCGTAGTGTCTCGCAAGAGTACGCACATCACAAATCTTAGAGCGCTGGTGCAAGAGTATGTGGAACGAGCAACGACGTCGTCGACTTGTGTTATCGCCTTATAATATATCTGAAGAAAATATTACTGATATTTTGCGATCTGCAGCAGTATCCCCTAGAGAGCAACGGTGCAGAGTAATATCATTTACATGTTTCTTAATTTGTTTCATCGAGATTAGAAATTTGTTGTGTTTGTTTAAAGTTGTATATAACCATGTCTTTTGTACAATATTGTAGGACGACAATTACGTTTACTCCGAAATATGGGCAAACAAGAAATCTGTCCAAGAAGCACTTCACATTCGTGAGGTATATATCACCTTGTATATTTTGCAAAGTTAAAAATACCTTTTTTTTTTGGTTTTTTGGTTGGCTTTTCTTATTAAGCTAAAAATTAGAAGCACTATATTTTCAATTATAATAAACTTTTTCTTTGATACTTATAATTAACTTTTAGTATTAACCACTTTTTTTTATTTTAATGAATCACTTCAAAAAAGTAAATAACAATGAGAATTTATTCCAATCTACCTTGAGTCATATATACTTACCATTTTCACTAGTTCATGAAATAACAATGACTTTTATATTGCAGGGAACCATTACAAAATGGGTACGATGTAACTCTAGCTTTTTACATAAATTTGGACAGTATCAAACTGCATCTTACATATTCAATGTTACAAATTCCTTTGATTATCATAAGAGTTTCATCCATAAAAATTGTCAAGTTCTAATTTACAGGTGAGTTACACTTTCATTAACCCTCATTCTCCCACCCCCCTTCTTCTTGTACCTAGCAAAATTTAAAATATTAACTTGTTACATTGGAGAAGATACGTGTCAAGTGACAAAAAACTGATTGTTATTTTGACAGCGGCGATCACGATATGGTTATTCCTCACATAACCACTGAGAAATTCATAGCCTCCCTCAATCTGCCGCTTCAAAACGATTGGAGACCTTGGTTTGTTGAAGCTCAAGTTGCAGGGTTAGTCTTTTAACAAATTTGACATAACTATGTTAATCTACAAAAGTTTAAACAATTTTTGGTAGAATTTTATACCATTGTACTTTGTAGTTTGATCATGTTTTTTCTTTTCTTTTTTTTGAAATAGATATACGATGACATATGGACACGATGACTATGAATTAACATATGCAACTGTAAAGGTTAGAATTTTTAGGCTTTGATTTTAAATGCTTCTTGAATTTTCAGATTTCATGCTATACATACGCTAAGTCATATCAGTATTAATATGATTAACATTCAACCCACCCACCCACCCACCCACACACACACACACACACACACCCATTTTATTCATTGTGGTATATAATTTTGCAGGGGGCAGGTCACACAGCTCCAGAGTATAAGCCCTTGGAATGCTTTGCTATGCTCCAGAGGTGGCTTAATCACAGCTCCCTCTAACTAATCCTATGTGATTAAGGAAAGGAATAAAGATTTATAGTTCTCTCCTCGCGTGGAGAAAATTAGAAAAATTAATGCTTTGTAGTCATACTTATATTCATGAAATCCAATGTTCGATATCAAATGTTTGCTGAGATAATGAATAATTTCCTTCCCATGCCTTACAACTCATATTCTTCTGATTGTTTTGGTCAAAGAATTAAAATATTTTAGGTTATTAGTGTTCGAGTATTTTTCAATAATGATAGTTGAATTCTCTCAAGGAATGGTTGAATAAACACAATTCACACACCATGTTTGTGTTTCTTTGGGTTGGTGAAAAAATGTAAAACAGTATAGCTCGATTTCTTGTAAACTTGATCATTATTATACTTAAGACACTACTAAAAAATAACTTTATTTGACATGTATAAAGTGATACTTTTAAAAATAGTCTTAATTATTTACCTATCAGAGCTGTTTGTGTAGGGAAAATTCTTACCCAAACCTGGTTTGGCCGAATCCAACAAATCACACTATAGGAAAAAGGCTGGATTCTTGCGGAACTTCCGCCGGAAAACTGTAAAACAGGCGGAATTCCGGCGGAATTGAGTCCCCCGGAATAATCGCCACCGGAATTCCCTCAGTTTTTCCGCCGGAATCGGCAACTGGTCGTAGACCAGCGGAAAACCGGTGGAATATTCTGCCGGTTGAATTTTTTTTTTAAATTTAATTTAAATAAACCGGGGGAAATTTCCCCCGATTTTCCGCCGGATTGTTTTTTTTTAAAACAAAAAAAAAAAGAAATTTAATAAAATCGGGGAAAATTTTCCCCGATTTTCCGTCGGAATATTTTTTTTAAGAAAATAAATTTAATTCAAACCGGGGGAAATTTCCCCCGGTTTCACTTCGGACTTTAAAAAAAAGAAATTTAATAAAACCGGGGGAAATTTCCCCCGATTTTTCCGCTGGACAATGCAAAAATAAATAAATATAATTAAACCGGGGGAAATTTCCCCCGATTTTTCTCTGGAATTTTAAAAAAAAAATTAATTATTCCAGGGGATAATCAGTCGATTTTAATTTTTTTTATTTATAAATTTCATTTATAATATTCAAATAATGCAAAATGCTAAAATTAACAAAAATATAAAAAAACAAAAATGCAAAAAGTTAAAATAAATTGACAAATACCCAATATTACCCCATATTGTTTAAAGTATAATTCAAATATAAAATACAAATATGCAAAAAAAAAATAAAAACATTGTTCATACAACAAATTAAAATATCTGATTTGTCTACTCATCATCCTCATCCTCATTCTCAAAGTGGTCGATATCATTTTCGTTGTTATCTCCGTCATTGGCGGGATTCATATTTAGTTGCGGTACGAACATGTATGGAGCGGGATATCCTTGACAGGGATCGTGAGCGGTATCGTGAGACGTATTGCCCGTGGGACGACGACGACGAGATGATAGGGGAGCTGTTCCGGAGGCGGAAGAGTGGTTGCCTATAAGTCCCGTGTACAATTGTTGCATTATTGACATCATTGTGTCATTCTGTATCTTCAATTGGGTGATCTCTTCTTTTTGAGTTGATATATAACTGTCAATATGATCTTTGAGTTGCAACAATTGCATCTGTACATCTCCTCCAGAAGTCACTACTAGAAAAAAGGCTTTTAGCCACGGATTTGGCAAAAAATCCGTGGCCAAGGAGATTAGCCACGGATTTTTTCCGTGGCTAAAAGTGGCGTGGCTAATCTTCGCCACGGCTTTTTAGCCACAGCTGGGCTTAGCCACGGCCAAGCCGTGGCCAATTTTGGCCACCTTTTTGTTGGACGGGCGTGGCCGTAGCCCTTAGCCACGGATTGGCCACGGCCTGGCCGTGGCTAATCCGTGACCACTGAAAAAAAAAAAAAAAAAAGCTAATCAGACTGTACCCACAACCCTACCCGCATCCCAACCCGCGCCCAAAACCTGTACCTGCGTCCCCCAAGCTTTTTTTTTTGCGCTCAAGGAGATTCGAACACGGGACATCAATGTTGTAATTGGAGCATGCAACCATTGCGCCAAAGGAAATCTTTGGTTATGGATTGATTTTTTTTATACTTAAACTATATTTTACAATATTTTAAACTTAAATTATCTAATAAATTTCATTAGTATTATCAATTTTTGTAATTTTATTGTAGTAATTTTTATAAATTATTAACCAATTATTTTTTTAAAATTAAAGATATTTACCTACGACTTTATCATTCAATATTCAATTTTTCTTTTTATGACAAATATTTAATAAATTAATATATCAAAAACAAAAATTATAACAAAAATCTATTTATATAATTTATATTTAGATAATAGCAACTTTAATTCGTGATCATTTGCCAATATATTCGTATATGTGTGGTATTATATATATATATATATGTATATATATGTCAAGTATGCATATCATATATATATATATCAATATATGTATCTATTTTAAATATTTCCAAGTATATATGTATCAATATATATATATATATATATAAATGTCCAAGTATATATATATATATATATGTGTCAATATATATATATATAAATGTCCAAGTATATACAGATAATTTAAATTTAGATAATTAAAATATCAATAACAAAAATTTATATATGTGTGGTATTATATATATATATATGTCAAGTATACATATCATATATATATACATATCATATATATATATATATCAATATATGTATCTATTTTAAAGATGTCCAAGTATATATGTATCAATATATATATATAAATGTCCAAGTATATATATGTCCAATATCTTCGTTTATGTGTGGTATTATATATATATATATATATATATATATGTATGTCAAGTATACATATCATATATATATATATATCAATATATGTATCATATATATATTCGTGTATACATATCATATATATATATATATATCAATATATGTATCTATTTTAAATATGTCCAAGTATATATGTATCAATATATATATATATATAAATGTCCAAGTATATATATATATACGTATATGTCCAAGTATATATAGATAATTTAAATTTAGATAATTAAAATATCAATAACAAAAATTTAGATAATTAAAATGTCAAAAAAAAAAAAAAAATAGCCACGGCTAGGACGTGGCTAATCCGTGGCTAATTTTTTTTTTTCATTTTTTGCACCACATATAAATTTATATATATATATATATATTGATACATATATAAAATTATTTTGATACATATATATATGTATATATATGTATCAATATATGTGTATATATACGTCCAAGTATATATATATCATATAAATACATATATCAATATATATATGTCAATGTGTATCTTATATATATTAATATATTATATGTACATTCTAATCCTCTATATTTAGTCTATATGATATAACTATATATCTATATATAACATATCTAATATATGTTAGCAATGTGGAGTACGTGTATATCGATCATATATATATATATATATATATATATATCTAATCATATGTACTATATATGATCAATCATCTATATGAAATAAGCATATATTATTGTATTATATATTTAATATATGTACTTATACATCTAATATATATACATCTAATTATACATAAATATACATATATATAAGTATATCTAATCTTGTACGTATGTAATATATCGAATCATTTATTATATATATCAATATATATAATATACATATATTACTTAAGTATAGCAAAAATTAATTATTAAACAAAAAGTTAAAGTGGTGTAGTGGTTTAATACTCTAACTTCAATTAATATGTCAAGAGTTCAAACCATACTTGGTGCAAAAACAAAAAAATTGCCCAGGAATTTTTAGCCACGGATTAGCCATGGCCAGACCGTGGCTAAAAATTGGCGCCAAATTTCGCGCTAATTTTAGCCACCAAAAATAGCCACGGATTGGTCGTGGCTAAATTAGCCACGGTCAGGCCGTGGCCAATTCGTGGCTAATTATTTTTTTTAATTTTTTTTTAAATTGTGGCTAATAGCCACGGATTAGCCACGGATTTTTTCCGTGGCTAATTTGTGTTTTTTCTAGTAGTGAGTAGAAGGACCACTACGCGACGAAGAAGATCCGCATGAGTGTTGCCCCCTCTTTTCCCGAGGAACGAAGTTCCTCCCGGTCTCACGGCCCTTTCTGTTCGGTGGTCTGACCGCCTGCATAAACAACTTGTGTCTAGACTGCTGTGTAGCTTCTTCTCTCAAATTTGTTGGCATTGACTGTTCCTGGGCTTGCAACAACTGTTGGTAGTTCTCCTACATCAAATAAAATAAATTATATTAAACATTTATGTTAATTAATTTAAGTTTGTATAATTAATTAAGTAAACATGTAAATTAATAAATTAATTACCCAAATCACGTTATTGGTCGTGCTCCCTTCGTCCTCGTCTCCCTCAATAATCTCACCAGGTCTAGGTGCTCTCGTGTAACACTTTTGAATCGCCTCATTATACCCGACATCATGTTCACACTCGGCTTCCTGGATAATCGAAAAAATAAAATTGTGTTAATAATAATAATAATAATAATAGTAACAATAATATTAATAATAAAATTAATAGTAAATAACATACCATCTCAAGTATTTTTGTCGCCAGCGACTTCAGCTTGCCACTATAACATGCTCCACCACCCGCTTCCCTATTCTTTATATTCTGTTCGCTTTATTTTTTGAATTTCTCTGAAGCCCAGATAGGGATGTAAACGAACCGAGCCGGCTCGCGAGCCTCACGAGCCGGCTCGACAAATGTTCGAGCGCGAAATTACTCTTTTTCGTAGGCTCGCGAGCCTTGATTTTTCACTACTAGAAAAACAGCTAATAGCCACGAATTTTAGCCACGGAAAAAATCCGTGTCTAAGCCGTGGCTATTAGCCACGGATTAGTCACAGATTTAAAAAAAAAAAAAAAAAAAAAACTTAGCCACGGATTAGCCACGGATTGGCCGTGGCTAAATTAGCCACGGCCTATCCGTGGCTATTTTTGGTGGCTAAAATTGGCGCGAAATTTGCCGCCAATTTTTAGCCACGAATTAGCCACGGCCAGGCCGTGGCTAACAGCCACGGATTAGCCACGGCCAATCCGTAGCTAAAAATCCGTGGCCAAATTATATATAATAAATAATTCGATATATTACATACATATAATTAAGATTAGATATACTTATATACATGTGTATTTATATACAATTAGATGTATATATATCAGATACATATGTACATATATAACATATATTAGATATATAATACACTGATATATAGATGATTGATAAATTTCAATGTTTATTTCAATATCAATTCCAATGACGAATGATCGTTTCAATTATTTGACGATATTATAATGTTCTATTGAGTTAATATACAACTTAACTTTCATAATTATTTCTTTAGATTTAATTTACCATTTTATTATAATATCACAATATATGTTGGATTATACTACATATATAAGTATATAAGTATACTCCTAATCAGTCCATTTCATCGTTTATTGTCAATTGTTTATATATAAGAGTTAATTATCTAGTTTTGAAAGTTTATAATTGATCAATTGTCAAAACTTATATTATAGTTTTATTAATAATTCAACAACGTATAATTGTTATTGATAATTTACAATATTTAAGTGTAAAATAACTAGGATAATAAGGCCAAAGTGGTTTAGCCACGGTCTGGCCGTGGCTGATTTAGCCACGGTCTAGCCGTGGTTAGCTCGTGGCTAATAGCCACGGTCTGACCATGGCTAGTTGTTAGCCATAGAATAAAAAAAATTTATTTTTTGAATCTGATGTGGTTCGAACTCTTAACCTCTTGATTGAAATTAAAGTATCAAACCACTGGACCACTTTACTTTTTTGTTGAAGAATTAGTTTTTGCTGTACTTAACTAATATAAATTATGCGAAATTCTTAATATAAATTATCTAAATAAAATTTTCTGATAATTTTTATTTTTCCTATTAATTTATTAAATTTTTTTTATAATTAATAAATTACTTGTTCAATCACTAAATACTTTTCAATAATAAAAAAAGAAAAGCCAAAGATTAGTAAAAAAAAAAAAAAAAAGGAATACTTTTCATAATGTGGATTTATGCTATAGAACTATGTGTTTCAAATTATTTTGTTAATTATATACTTAATTTAAAATATTTAAACTTGATGTATATTCATATAATAAAGTAGATTCAACATAAATGATTTCATTAAATTATGAAAGTTATCCCACAATATAAAGATAGAGCTATACTTAAATACATATGTGAACAAAAAAAGTAAAGCGAGTTTCATTTAACTAGAGATCAAAAATCATTTGATATAACTTGTCAAAAATTAATTTAAATAACTAATTCAACAAAATAAATTCAAATATTTGATTTGTGTATTTAAATTGATTTAGGATTATTATTCGTTTTACTCAATAGGAAAATATAATTAGTATTTGAAATTGTTGAAATAAATATTTTACTTACATATTTGAAATAAAAAATAAAAATTGGTTAATAAATCAAAAATTAGTAAAACTAATAAATTACAAAAATAGATAATTTATTTTGATAATTTAAATTTAAAATATAACATAGATATATGTTAAATATAAGACAAATCGTTTCACAACCAAAGATGTCAAGTGGCTTAGTGGCTTTGATGCCACAATTGCAACCATGAGGTCCATGGTTCAAACCCCATGGAGTGCAAAATTGTTAAAATTATTTATATGGCTCTTTGAGGGGTGGGCTTGTTTCGGGGGTGGGTGGGGGGGGGTACCTGGGTTGGGTGGGGGTAGGGGGGGTGGTCCCTACGTATTTATTTTTATTTTTTATTTTTTATTTTTAGATTAGCCACGGCCTGGCCGTGGCTAATCCGTGGCTATTAGCCACGGCCTTATATTTTCCAGAATTTTGTGGCCAAATTGGCCACGGCCTGGCCGTGGCTAATCCGTGGCTGAGTAAAGGCCGTGGCTAAATGACCGTGGCCCGCGTTAACCACGCCACTTTTAGCCACGGATAAAATCCGTGGCTAATCCGTGGCTAATTTTCTGGGCCACGGATTTTTGGCAAAATCCGTGGCTAAAATCCGTGGCTAAATCCATTTTTTCTAGTAGTGTTTTTAATATTTCTTTTTATATTTATATAGTTATATATATAATTATAAATAATATATTGATTTTCGAACTCGAGCTCGAGCCTACAGCTCAAACATAATAAAATATTCGAAAACATTTAAGCTCGAGCTCGAGCCCGAGCTCGAGCCTATAATTTACTCACAAATTCGAGCCAAACGAGCCGAGCTCGAGCTCAAGCCTGTTTTTTCCTGGCTCGTCGGGCTCGAGCTCGAGCTCGAGCTCGAGCCTGAAAAAAAGGCCAAGGCTCGGCTCGGCTCGGCTCGTTTACATCCCTAAGCCCAGTAGGTGTTCAATCCGTCCCATATTCGGGGCACTATCCATGCCGGTCGAGTCCCAACTTTCCTTAAATGCTCATACAGCTGCGATGGTTTTCGCGAACCACGACTTCGAAAAGCTTTCTCATATTGGGGGGTTTAATCATGGAAGAGGAATGGATTCAAGGAAGGAGAGTATACGTCTACTAGATTGATCATCTTGAGCACCATAGCCATCCATAACATTCTGTTACATACACTATCCAATTCAAGCAAAATTCATTGAACCATTTTTGAATTCCCTCGAATAACCAACATTCATTACTACATCCTCGTTTATTTTCATCCAAGTTGAGCTAATCAGATTCTTGATGAAAAGCACGATATTCCTCCTCTTTGAATTTGAGGATTCACCTATCAATGCTTGACTGATTTCTTTTTGAATTGATCTGGTCGTGTTACAAAAAAATAAGCATGAATGGATTTTGTCCTTGATTTTTCCACAGTTTATATTTTTAATAAAAAAAATTGAAAAAGTCATACGGGAAAAATTTCGCTCGATTTTTCCACGGTTATTTATAAAAAAAATATTTAAAAATAAACCTGGGGAAATTTTTCCTCGATTTTTAATTAAAAAAAATTCAAAAAAAAAACAGGGGAAAATTTCTCCCGGATTTCCCTCGATTTGTAATTAAAAAAATTTAAAAAAATATTTGAAATACCATTTCCGGCAGAATTCCAGCGGATTTTACTTTTTGCCTCTCCCGCTGGAATTCCTCCGGTTTGACTCCATTGGAATCCGGCATTTTACTTATAGTGTCATATGGTAAGTTTATTACACTTGCCAAGTGATTGGTCACTCTCATTAAATTATCGACCATTCACAGAACAGGTGTAAAACACTCGCCATGTGATTAACACTGATTCGATCGAACCGGGTCTAGACTAGAATTTCCCATTTGTGTTGATAGGTGGGTCCTAATTTGATAAATATAAAGTGATACTTTTAAAAAGTGTTCTAATTATTTATCTATCGGAGGTGTTTGTGTTGATAGGTGGGTATTAGTGAGAGGGGTATTTCCATAGTGGGGCCCAATTTTCAAATTCATATAATTTTATTAGTTAAAACTACAATAAATCATTAAAATAAATTTAAAAACATATAATTATCTCAATTCAATTATAAATTTTCAAAATTATATGTCTTAATTATAAAAACTACCCTTCTATATGTTTTTTTTTTTTTGTATTATTTATACTTCAAAGCAATCCCATTAAAAACAGATTCTATAAATATTTATTTCATGATTATTTTTTAAATCAGCCATCCAAACAACTTTCAATGTTTTTAAAATTTTCAAAATATATTTTACGTTATTGTTCTACAGAATTGTTTTCGATTCAATTAGAACAAAAACAATTCAAACGCCCCTTATCCTTCCATGTTGAAAAATTGCCAATATCTTCCTCATTGATTTGGTTTCTTCGAATATCTAGCCCTTTTTAGTGGTCAAGTAGCTCATAGTTGTTTGGTCTAAAGTTTTCAAATCCACCTTCTCAAACCAATATATGTGCTACCTTCGAATAAATGTTGTTATAATCGTCGCGTATAATCACATATATAGATTAATCAACATATATAGTAATTAAGCGGGGTCTCGGTTTCGAACCCCAGTGTATGCAGAAATCCCCGTTGGGAGACTCACCCACCAATGCCAGGTGCGCGACCCGGGTCGGATCCGGACGTAGTCGGGGCAAAGCTCCGGTGAACTGGGTGGGCAAACCAAAAAAAAAAAACATATATAGTAATTAATTACTAATTTATAATAATAAAACTATTCAATTAAATTTGCAAAAATATCCAATTGGCATATTTGAACCAGGGGAATCATTTTTTGCAGAACCTATTTAACTCATTAATTATGCTCAATTAAGATTAATTTAATAATTTGGTCTTAAATTTAATGAAAGTAAGAATAAGTAATATATTAATAAAACTAAATTAATAAATTGATAATTTTCAGAAACATATCATAAGTAAAAAACATACATATATGAATAAAGAATTAAAATGGTACAGCTGCAAGACTCTTCTTTGTGCATGTTGGAGGTGGGGGTTTGAACCCAAATTTATGCAAAAACAAGCCTCCTCGAGCACACGCCTGTGGTCCGCCATTGGTGCATAATCCAAGTTTGACAGTTCGATTTTCGGATGGTGCAATGAGTAATATAAAAAAAAGAAAAAAAATAGTTATTTTGACAGAATTTAATTCAATTTAATTAATAAACAATAGTAATTTTGTAACAAGAAGGTGGCATATTTCGATTTTATTGGCTACGAAAATCATATCATAGCAAAAGTTGATAAGTGCATAATAAAAATTATTTACTATGGCCTCTAACCGTAGTAAAAGTATTTGTTGCAGTCATATTAACTACGATAGTAAATAGGGGGTGTCTAAAGTTAGGTAAGTGTTTATTATTAGGTATCCCTCTCTTTAAATGCCACATGTCATGTATATAATTTTAAACAAATTTGTAAATATGATTTTGACCGGCAACTTATTTAAGTAATTTGAGATTCTCTCACTCTCACCCTAGACACCAAATTCCTTAAAATGTGTCTTTGGATTTTTGGCTTAGTGGACATGTACCTATTTTTAGATGTGTAGAGAGTATCGTCATAAATTCAAATCTTGACGGTACATGCAAGTGTGTGGTGTGTGTACTATACTACTAAAAAAAAAAAGATGTTATATGTGTAACATAATGTGACATGCACCTAGCGGGTTATGCACTTGTTGGGACGTCTCGGAGAAATTGGTTGAAACAGATGCTTGGAAGAATATAAAGACAAATAGACCAACCGTGTCACACATTCAACACAATAAGGTAGCTGATATGCACATCCCCTCTTCCATGAGAATTTTTTAAACCAAGACTAGAGGATCAAATCGTAAAGCAGAATGTGATTTGATTTACTAAATGAAAACAAGAGTGCGAATTCAGGAAAACATGACATGCAGATTTGTTAATGGGTCAATTGCGTATATCATAGCACTTTCACTTTTGTTGGACACCACGTTGCCCAAAATTGTGATTTTATTTTCATCAAATTATGATATTTGCTTCATCAAATAGTGTATTTTACACTCTAGTTAAAACTAAAACTATTTTCTACTTTTTAATTTTATTTTTTTCCAAACTCTTATTCATAAGTAAATTGCATACATTAATCCTAAAAAAACGTAAATTGCATACAAATAATTAATGTAATTTCTAAAACAATAATTAAGAAGTTAAATTATGAATATAATATTGTCAATATATTTGTGATACTAAACATAAATATAAAATATTTCATAGTAAAGAGAAAAAAACAAGAGTTGTCATTTATATATTTGACAGGAACATATATCAAGTGTTGATGAGACACATCAGGCATATAGTGACTAATCTAACTTAAATAAAAATAATTTATTTTAAATCAAAAGTAATTTAATTTGTAGATTAAATATTTTAATTTATATGATATGTTACTATAGTGGTTCTATTGAATGCTCACTTCATTATAAACCTATAATTAATTATTTTATTTTTCTACACTTACATACATTAGTTTTCAAGTTTTTTTTATAAATAATATAAATTCTTTCTATTATTTTGTAATAAAGAATTCGTGGAAATTGAAGTAAATTAATATTTGGCACTAATTTTTTAATTATGAGGCAATCATATATTATTTTTTTTCACAAATAATGATCAAAATATAATTAATAGAAATCGATTACAAAGTTGAGAATAATGATTAGGATATATTTGGTTTAATACACCCCACTCACAAAGTTAAACTTTAAAATTGTAGGTTAAAAATAAATAATAGATAACTACAACCTGCACAACAAGTAACAGGTAATTGCCACTTTTACAATATATAGCCGGTACTCTCACGTACTAGCCTACCGAATGTTAAACTACTACCAAGCATACCTTATTTTAGACAAGCCCTAGTACATAGGTAGTCAATTCGTAGCAAAAAACTTTTTGCTATGAATTTTGGCTTTTCGCTATAATTTTCTTACCGTAGCAAAAAACTATTTTTCTTGTAGTGTAAGTTCCAAGGCTTGATCTGTGTTAGAGGGGAGCATGGCCAAGCCACCTCACAAGCATCGAAAGGCATTCCCGGGGCTTGTACTCCGGACCTGTATGACCGGCTCCCTTGGACAAGAGGGGAAATGCGAAATGTTCGATTATCAATAAACAATACAATATGAACAAGAAATAGTTGGTTGCGTGACAGAAACTAGAAAATTTCTTACCTTCACAGTGGCGTATGTTAGCTCATAGTCGCCGTGAACGTATGCAATTGTATATCTGAGAAATCAAAATATGCAACAATTAAACAACATGGAACGAAAAAGGATTAAATTGCAGCTCCCCCATAGATGCATATAAATACATAAATATTCAGATTTTGTTTCGAAATTGATACATAACTCCTATACAACTTGTTTCCAGCTTACAATTATTCTCACTTTCCATTGATTACCATACATAGTTAAAGGTTGTTATAGTTGAAATATTGATAAACTTTCAAAATCGTTCGCGCATGTATGAATATTGACAGTTGAACGGGGTTATTCTGTAATTTTGAAACTAAAAGAGAAACTTTGTTTGTGTATAAGGACCAACCCTGCAATTTGACCCTCCACAAACCAAGGTCTCCAATCACTTTGAACCAGCAACTTCAACGAGTTTATCCATTCTTCTGTCGCCGTGTGAGGAACAACCATGTCGTGATCGCCGCTGTCAAAACATGTCATAAATTTAACATTTTACTGGCTCTATTTCAAATGCATCATGTAAATTATAACCAGTAAAATGTTGTCATGGTGAAAACTTGAAGCAAAACATAAAACCACGCTACGAGAAAAGAGAAAAGAGTGGAGTTTCACCTGTAAATTAGAGCTCGACAATCTTTGTTGGTGAACTTCTTGTGATAATCCAAACTACTTTTGACATCAAACGTATAAGATGCTGATCGATTGAGGTCAAATCTATATTTGATACTAGAGTTACATCGTACCCACTCTTTTATCGTTCCCTGTTGAATTTGAATATAATCATTACATTCGAAACAGCTCAAGCAAGACAACTAAACAACAATCCTAGTTTCAGTTGATCGATATACCTCACGAACGTATAGAGCTTTTTGGACGGATTTGTTATTCGCCCATATGTACGAGTAACGATAATTATCTTCCTTCATGAGTAAGGAAAAAAGCACAATTAAACAAAGCTTAAGACACGAACAGGAGAGTTTGAGAAAAAAAGGGAATTTTACCCGACACCATGAATCTTCAGAGACAGGCGTAGGCAGCGCTAACACGTCTCGTTTCTCATTCCCCTCAGAATTACACCAGGGTTCTAGAATATGCGCCTTACATATTTCATGGAGACACTACATGTGATTTAAATAGTAAATTTTTTAATTTTGGACTTAGATAAACTTATTGAATCAAAAAGGAAATATATTCACACACATTAGGAACTCACCCCGTATACTCTTTGGAGATCGTCGTGGCATAAAACATTCTCCAATTGTTCACCTAGGTAGTATTCGTTACAATTTTCTTTTGCAGACTGTGCCAAAGCCATAAAACAGTATATATCATAATTGATAACAACAACAACAACAGCAACAACAACAACAACAACAACGACCACAACAACAACAACAACAGAGAATATGGAAAATGCCTGATAGAGCTTATCCGACAGGAGTCCCACTCGATGAGCATATGGAACTCTTCCGTTTACGTCAGTATACACATCAGTCATTGGATTTCCCAATATATATCCCTGCTTCCAATTCGAAGAGAAATGAGCAATGCATAGAAAAAACAGAGAAGAAAAACAAACAGAAATTAAAAATTCCAGGTACAGTGATCTTTACTTTGATATTCAAAAGTGGTTTACTCCCAGATTCAATACCTATCAAATGAAAACAAATTGTTATTATATATACTCTGGTTTTCGTTCCGATTTGGTAAAAATCAAAGCGCGATTTACGTTACCATTATATACTTCATTAACAACAAGAGGAAGAGGAATGCCAGAATAAGAGTCACCGCTTATGTACACTGGATTCGCGAGATACTTGGGATGATTTATAAGCCACTGCAGAAAAACAATTACAACAACTCAGTTCATTGTTCTTTTCATTTTACATTGAGACTATTATTTTCTTCAAATAACAAATAAAAAGCAAATGTGAGTGCAAACACAAATTCCTGTTCTTTTCTTCCAGTCACTTACTACTTTTACGATTGACAATCAAAATCACAAAATCACATTTCAATTTCCGTCCTGTCAAAAAACCTTTACTTTCACGTAGAATACAATTAGTTAACCTTTTTGAGGAATTGATAAGTATGCAACGACGCTAGCGTATCGCTGGTGTTAAAAGCTTCATGAGTGGTTGCATAGGAGTATCCGGTCCCCGCAGGTTGATCTAAAAATATGATGCTGGCCACCTATAAATTGTCCAACTGTAAGTAGAATTAGTTATTGATTTATTTGATTGTGGTCTCCACAAATTAATGTTAAAGGTTAATGATATAGAGAAATCATAAACACGTATACCTTTGTCCATGAATATGGGTTTAATATCAACGTTGGTGTGCTCCCATGAGAATTGGCATAGTCAAAAGCTAAGGGACCTACATACAATAAAATATCAAGGAGTTTTATAGACACGTCACGTCTACTTTTATTTATTTTATGCCGCTTTACAGTATTTAAGATTTAACAAGATGCCAGAATGCTAGCAAAACCGAAAATAATCATTCGAGTCATTTTGAAATTTTCTTTTTATAATAATTCAAACCAGATGCATTTGATGTGCAATTTCATTCGTTAATTCATTTTTTATAATTCTTTAGCCACAAAAATAGTGAAACAAAGTAAGTTTAGCCTTAATTCATATTTAAATAAGGTTAATGAGATCTTAAAGTAGTTGTTTTAATCTATCTGCAATCCTATTGCACTCAAAAGTGGTCTAACTCGTATTTATTTTCGTCACGTTATATGCTTTACCAACTCAAAACAAATGGATGAAAAATTCTAACACGAACCTGGTTTGATCAAACCCAATAAATCATATGACAAATATACTGCACTTGCCAAGTGATTGGTCACTCTCCCTAAATTATCGATTATTCATAGGACAAATGTAAAACACTCTCCACATAATTAACACTGATTCGGCTAAGCTGGGTCTGGGCTAAAATTTCCCCAAATGGATTTAGTGTGGAATTACTTCAATTAACTCATTCTTAATGTTCTTTTAGCCATGAAAAGAGTGAAACAAAGCAAGATTGGCCTAAATTGACGTCTGAACAACGTTAATGAACTCTTAAAATGCATGTTTCAGTCCGTTGACAATCCTATAACACTATAATGCAATTTAACTCGTGTTTATTTTCATAATTTCAAGTTTTAACAAGCCAAAACAGACGAATTTTGTGTGGAGTTTCATCCACATTAACTCGTTTTTTGAACTCCTTTAGCCACAACAATAATGAAACGAAACAAAATTAGCCTTAATTCATATTTAAACAATGGTAATGAGATCTTGAAATAATTGTTTCAGTCTGTTTGCAATCTTATAATACTAAAATATGGTTTAATTCATATTTATTTTCATCATTCTAAACTTTAAACGAGGCAAAACAAATGGACTTGTTGTGGAGTTTCATTGATTAACTCATTTTAGATGCTCAATTAGCCACAAAAGTGTGAAACAATGCAAAATTAGTCATAATTCATATTTAAACAACGTTAATGAGGTTCCAAGATAGTTGTTTCACTCTGTTTGCCAATCTATGACACTCAAATGCAATTTAAAAAAAGAAAAGGTCAAAAACAAAATTTAAAACACTTTTTTTCTGACAAGATATTTGATTAGTGACGACTGGTATAATTTTATTTCTTTTCTTGTAGTATCAATTATATTAAAAAATATTCATGTAAAAATATGAATTACCACAATGAATAGATAAATAAATAAGAGTATCACATATTTCAAACAAAACCTCTTTTACAGTAATATATAGTATATTTTTGCAACTGATCTAATTCATAATGTTAGTTTCGCATAGGCCTCGGGATGCTAACGCAGCGGAAATATAAAAATTTAATACATAACTATTATGAAAAACGTATCCCCTTGCTATCGCGATGCGGATCTTATGCAAATATCAAAACACATTTAACAAAAATTCAAACAAAATTATACCTTTGAGCCATCCGTTTGATGTAGGGAATTGTCGTATTCAAATACGAATCCTCCTTTGAATTCCCGACTAGCTATCGATCATCCGAATCACATTCTCAAACTCAGTTCGAACACATCCACGCATATAGGAGCCCAAGTGTTCTCCCTCTAAAGATTGACCACACGAACGGATCTCCTCGAGTTCTCGATTTTATGTTGGAATCGAATCGAAAACCGTCTTTGTGTATATGAAACTATTTCGATTCTAACTTTTAGAATAATTCCTAAACCCTTTAGGAATAATTGAGATGGGTGGATATATATTTTGATTCGTATCTTAATCCTTTGATCATCGATTGATCAAGAACTAAGAACATATAAATAAATCAAGATGGGGAAAACAAACGTGTCATGATTGTCACACAATCATCTCATGTGCTAAGCCATTAAAAAGAAAACATATAGAAAACAAAATTTCTCTTCTTTTTAATCATTGCCGTGCACTTTCTCTTTGTGTATCTATATATTATAGATGCTATATGTTTAATCCCGTAAATATGATATATTTATATACACTATTAATGAAAAGAGACAAGAACTTAGAAAACTCCTTTTTCTCACGTGTATCATCACTTTTCCGTCCTTTTCTAGTTGTAGACTCAATGTATATGTCTATCTATATCACATGTAAGTTTATCTATATCTTTTTTTCTCACGTGTGATATATATGTACGCATATATATATATATATATAATATATCTCCTATCTTGATGTACTTACAAGTACATATATATATATATATATATCGGCCACATATATAATTCATCTTATTTATGTAAAGGTTTATGATATATATTATATATATTCATATATATATATATATATATATTTATATGTCAAGAATTCTTCTCCTCTATTTCAAACTCTTTGAAATAGATCCCCACTTGATTTCTTATTTGATAATGATAAGAATCTCTATTCTTATGTTAATCAACTAAATCTCCATTTAATAGATTTGATCAATTAATTCTAAATTAACTGATTTCTCTTTCAATTTTCATAAATTGATTTTTATCCACCAAATCAATTAATGGGCTTGGGCCTTAAGGTCCAATTAAAAATTAACACTTAAACTTTATTCAATTAACTATTTAATTGAGCCCATCAATTAACTTAATATATTCTTTTGATTAGTTAATATCTAATTAATTAATGGATTGGGCTCTTAAGCCCCAATTAAATTAACTCTTTAATTTAATTTAATTAAATCAACTTATTGATTCAATTAAATCCATCAATCAATTAATTTACTCAATCAATCAAATATATTGCATCTCAATCGATTAAATCAACACTTTGATGTAATCCAATTAAATGTTTCATGTACGCTTAGGAGTTTATCCATTCATTTGTGTGTGACCCCTTAGGTTCACCAATCGAATAGAAATGGGCTCGCAACATATTGCGATATTTTAGATGGTAAATTCATCAATTGATTAATTAAACTCATTTAATTAATCACTTATGAATTAGAACCCGTTCTAATTCACAAGACCCATCTTTCGTGGTCGATGTCCAACAACAAGCCCACGACGCCTAGTCAATAGGTGAAGTGTAATGCGTGAACCTGTCTGCTTATGGTTACCGTGTAAATAGATTCCTTCCATTATCTAATCTCCCGATTGAGGTATAGGATATGGGATTTATCAGAAATCCTTTTAACCTCAATTCTATGGTTCTTATTTATAATTAGTCTTTTCGACAATCAATCTAGAAAACTCATTTCTAATCATTGTCTCTACCGTGGCCACGGATTTTCGTAGACTAGTTAAAATAGAACACATAGGAGATTCACTCACTCTATAAGGTGAACAAATGGATTCTTTATCGACTCTCACAAACCTTCATACATGGGAGATCTATACCCAACATAGGCGCCATAAGACCCGCCACGGGATCGGTGCCTATATCAAAGTATAAATTCACACGTACAAGATTACTATGGAGCCTCAAGTCTAAGGACTAATTAATACACACCATAAGCTGAGAAACAATCCTAATTCGATGTGCAACTAATGCTCCCATTTAGGTGTTTCTCGGTGGGATCCTCAGTGAACTCATTCTCCAATGAGCACCTACTTATGCATATGAATGTCTCTACATTCAATGTCTATGAAACAAGACATCCTCCCATTTGAGATATGTCATAAGTACAAGTCTTAATCCGAGTCATGTTAATACCCCTGGTATTGGTTAGACTCTTCGACTTGGAGTGATTTAGATCACGCCTTAGAGACTTGTTTCAAGACCTCCATCTCTATGCGAGGCCAAGTCCCATAGCCTTATGTGATCTAGGAGCTTCAACCATATATGTATAACTTACACATTATGATGAAGGTAGCCAAAAAGTATAAACTTTCAATTCTATTATTAACTGAAAAGATTGTTTGTTACAAGGAGTATTTAATAGCATCGTCAATCTCATTGGCTTGCTGGGCACTACTCTAACAATCTCCCACTTGCCCTAAAGCCAATGCCCCTTTGTTCAAAAGCCCATCTTCCAAAAATGTTCTTTAAGAACCTCATGGTTTGGGGAATGACTTAGTGGGTCTGCCACGTTTTCTGCTAAGCGACTCTATCCACTCAATTGTCGCTTAAACCATCGATTTCTCAAATCAGATGGCCTCTCTTATTCTAAACGCTTTTAGAATATTTGTGCTTGGATCTTTGATGAGATCTTGACTTGCATAGATGCCATCTCAAAGACAATGACATGCTTGGCAATGCTAGGAACTTTCTCATCCAACTATTGGATAAAAGTTTTTCCATCCAAGACACTTTTATATCAATATTTCATTTAACATAATGATCTCCACTTTAGCTATCAAGTCTGTCATGGTTTCTAATTTTTTTGAAACTTTTCCAAATAACCATGTCACTTCTGAAGCAGAGTTCATGTTCTAGTTGTTCAGATCCGATTCGGAGTAACACAATCGAAAGATCCCTCGAGTTTCAATTCTCCATTTTTGTCACATTCAAGTTTTATATCCTTTATACTTTTCAAGTATTTTAGGATAAACTAGATAGTGACTTGGTGACGATCACCATTGTTTGACTAGAATGAACTGGTTACGCTTGGAGCGTACATGATTCTGGTCAAGTACATAGAATTGCATACTATATGCTTTCCATGATGGATGCACTGGGTATGCGAGACATCCTTTATCTTTCCTTATTATAATGCGTGCACTTTAACTTGGAGAGTTTGATCCCATGTCTCTGTAAGTTTGAATCTCACTTAGATTCCTCTATACTAAATCTCATTAGTATCAACGACTATGCACATGGATTGAAAAATGTCAATATTCTCCTAGATCTATCTTTATAGACCTTTGAACGAATGACACCTTCTCAAATCCCATTTGGAGAACTGAGCGGACAACTATGCTCTAATTGATTTTAGAATATCTATCTCATCTCTATGAGAAAAACATCATCAACTTAGAGTACTAAAAATAGAATGGTCATTCCTCTAGTCTTTATGTAAACGCTGGGTTAACTATGTCTGGGTGCCTGATTCGGTCCAAGAATGGACTTGGAGTTTACAAACTATTTTGCTTACTCCCACTGGATATGAAGTAACTTAGGTTGTAATAAGTGGATGTATTTGTCATGTTACCATTGAGAAGTCAGTCTTCATATCCTTTTCCATATTTGATAATCAAATTATTCAAAATGGCAAAGTTAATCCAAATGATTTCGGGCCTCATGATTGGTGAATACGCCCATGTGGGTATTCTTTAGCAACCAATCTTGCCTTATAGGTCACTACCTCTCCAATTGCTCCAAGTTTACATTCGTAGATCGATTTACAATTACCAAGTTCTATAACTTGTTTGGAGTCTTTGGAGTCTATTTGGATTTGCATGGCTCACAGCCATATCCCAGAGTTTATGTCTAACATAATCTCCTCATTTCAGGCTTATTTAGAAATCCTACCAGATCTCTAAAGAGATGCATTTACTACTCATTGTGATTGTGTTTCTATTGTTTGTGGGGTCGAAGCCTTTTTTTTGAACTCCTTCAAGATTTGTGATCCTGCCATTTTATTTCGTAGAGAATCACTCATTATAACTCTTTTTCTGAAACAAACACTTTGTTCCAATGGATCACAGAAACAATATCTAACAAGATATCTTAGATAACCCACAAATAGTCACAAGATGGATCTTGCATCCAACTTGACTCCCACTAACTTCCTAAAGTAAGTGAAAACCTTTGAATCTTCAAGTAAGATTATAAAGGCGGCCTTTTGTTGTCACATCTGTGTGACATTTGGACATTGCTTTGGTGGGTACTACTCTTAGTATCCTTCCTATTGGGTTTTTAAGGTATTAACCTTAGAAAGATAAAGGAATAATTGTGAAACTCTTTAAGGAGTAAACCATATTTCTATAGTGTGTTCCTTATAGAGTCTATTGTAAGAGAATCCAATTCTCTTTAAAATGACCTTGAAATTCATTCCTGCTAAATCACCTCAGCCTTTGTGCCTCATTCACTACAAGCCTATTATAACCTAGGTCATTGCTATATGTAATAAAGTCTTGGCACTTTTTACGCACACTAACACTTTAGGGTGCTTTTAACATCCTTATAGATCATAATCCAATAGATGCCTTGGTATGTTGACTTTTGACTGTAGTCATTTATTCCCTTTAAATAGGATACACAAGTAGTCAATTCCTCTAGATCCATCTAAAGGAAAGATCCTAAGGAAGTCAGCTTGTGCATTCCATTCATCGAAATTATGTCTAAGTCAAAAATCTTAAGTCAACTGAGGGTTGATCATCTTATTTGTGTTTCATTTTCTTGTTGAACTTTCAGGACAATATATTGGACATCAAGTTAGATAAAATCCACTTAGCAATGTTCCATTTGATTACTCAAAGTAATCTAGGAACATCAAGGGATGTTTATTTAACTTTATCCTTAATATAGTCCGTAGGTACTAAGTGATGATGTCCTATTAGCTATTAAAGTAACCATTACTTCTTAGCCTTAAGACTTACTCTCGATCACTTAGTGTATGCGTTCTTGTCATCACTCGCAACCCTTTGCATAGATGAGCTTTAAAACTGTGGTTAATCTTAAGATTAATTTCTTTCAACTTTCTTGGTTGTCTTATGCAACTATTTGCACAGATATTCACTATAGCCAACAATTAGTACCCTAGCGATGCTCATTAATCATGAGATTAACTAATAGCAAAGCCTTCTTGTTATCTATGCAACACATTGCAGTGATGAGCGCTATAGTGGGTATCTAATACCCAAGAAGTTCTTCTAATCAAAAGATTAACTTCAACAAGCATTTCTTTGAGAGAAGTGCAAGACTCTTCTTGTAGTTCCTTTATCAAATGTCCATACTTCTTACAATAGAAAACATATCCTGTGCTCAACGGGCCTACTCTTGACTATTCATTACTCTAATAATTTCATGCCTTATAGGAACCTTTCCCATTTGGTTCTAAGACTTCAGAAGTCATAGAAGCAATCATTAGAACTAATTAGTCATATTTGGAAAGTTTCAAGACATTCTTGAAATTTCTTGGCCATGAGCACGATTAGGACCATTCAATTTCAGTTTCGAGGTAAAACTATGAGTAGATCAATAAATATTTGCAAAGTAACAATATTTGCAAATTCAAGCAGAAATATAAGCATACATTCAATTCATAATATTTGTAAATATGATATGGTCTTTTATCATAAGTTACCTCCCACTATTTTATCAAAATCCTATGACCCTCACATAGGAATTCGAAGAAAATACCTTTTCTTTAGTGGGTATCAAGATCCCAAAGCGATGCCACTGGACCCACGACTCGTGAGACATCCAATCACAACCTTCGGATAGGCAACAACCTTGCCAATTGCAAGCAAGTGCAACTCTTGATTTATTTTGCCTCGTTTTCACATGGACCCACGACTCGTGAGACATCCATGCTAATAGACGTTAAGTCGAACCCATCAATTCAAGCTCTCGTTACCTCAATTACGGTCATGCCACGACTCGTGAGACCATGCCGTAACGAAGATAGCAAAAACACGTATCTCTATACTTAGATATCAATCTCAGCTTTTCACAATTATTGCATTCCACGACTCGTGAGACAATGCAATAACCGGGATAGCAGTCACAAGTTGATACCTATTGATGGAAGGCATGGACCATTGAAATGCCCTTTCAACGTTTGCCCATTTTGATTTAATATTAAATTAGAACTTGAACTATTCAAGTAAGGGTAAATTACTCGGGTATATTTGCAAGATCTCATCAAATTCACATTTATTATCTTAGTTAGGTTATCTATCCTATGCATGCATCATCATACATCATAAATAGATAACATAAAGCATAATAAATAAAAACCTAGCATGCTCCTAATCTTTGAATGATCAAGGGCCAAGTCCTAAGCAATCCATGAGAGCCAATCATGGACCTAAGGTCAATCTAGGGTATGCAATCAAGTAATAACGAAAATAAATCTTTATCTATTACATTGAATGTATCCCATTCATGACATGAACAACTATAAAAGTAAAAAATTTAAATTTACCCTTAATTTAAAGATTCGCGTATTTATCTAATAAATACAAATCTTGAATTCTCTAATTCAAGAATCTAAATAAATTTTAGTTTTCAAATCAATTGAAATCTAATTTCAATTTAATTCAAAATTAAAATCAATTCATATTTTGGATTCTCTAACCCAATAATAATTTGGATTAATTGATTTTAAAATTTAATTAGAACTCTCAATCCTAATTTTAATTTAAATCTTTAATCCTTATACAATTGAAATTCTCTAATTCCAATTAGGATTCCTAAATCCAATTCCAATTAGAATTCTCAATCCTAATTTGATTTGGATTGTTCTAATCCTTATTTAATTAGGATTCTCTAATTCCAATTCAACGTGGAGTTCAAATTCAAGTTTGATTATGATTCCCAATCCCAATCTAATTCGAATTTACATATCCAACTTCAACTAGAACTCCCTAATCCTAATTTAGGTTGGAATTCACTAATTCCATTTGAATTTGAATTTTCTTATTCCAATTTAAATCGAAATTCAAAATTCCTAATTTAATTGGAATCCTCAATTCCAAATTCTAAGACAATCGCATGCAAACTTTCAATTGAATTTCAAGTTGCACCAAAAATTAAAATTTCAAAGACTAAACAATTTTTTTTTTTAATTTTAATTTGAGTTTCAACTTCAAGAACGATTAAACAATTTAATCGAAAACAAAACAAACGAGAAATCCAATATTTCTTTTTCCAATTTTTGTTTTCTTTCTTTTGTTCTTATTTTATTTTATTTAATCACAATTAAATACAATAAGAACAAAACATGAAAAAATTATTTTTAATAGAAATTGAAACTCGATCCAACAAATTCAAAACGAAAGCGATTAAACAATTTAATCCTAAACATGCAATTCCTATGAACGAATCTCTATTCAATTCAGGTATTCAAGCAATAAACATGTTTGTGTTGCATAACCTGGCTCTGATACCACTGTTAGTTTCGCATAGGCCTCGGGATGCTAACGCAGCGGAAATATAAAAATTTAATACATAACTATTATGAAAAACGCATCCCCTTGCTATCGCGATGCGGATCTTATGCAAATATCAAAACACATTTAACAAAAATTCAAACAAAATTATACCTTTGAGCCATCCGTTTGATGTAGGGAATTGTCGTATTCAAATACGAATCCTCCTTTGAATTCCCGACTAGCTATCGATCATCCGAATCACATTCTCAAACTCAGTTCGAACACATCCACGCATATAGGAGCCCAAGTGTTCTCCCTCTAAAGATTGACCACACGAACGGATCTCCTCGAGTTCTCGATTTTATGTTGGAATCGAATCGAAAACCGTCTTTGTGTATATGAAACTATTTCGATTCTAACTTTTAGAATAATTCCTAAACCCTTTAGGAATAATTGAGATGGGTGGATATATATTTTGATTCGTATCTTAATCCTTTGATCATCGATTGATCAAGAACTAAGAACATATAAATAAATCAAGATGGGGAAAACAAACGTGTCATGATTGTCACACAATCATCTCATGTGCTAAGCCATTAAAAAGAAAACATATAGAAAACAAAATTTCTCTTCTTTTTAATCATTGCCGTGCACTTTCTCTTTGTGTATCTATATATTATAGATGCTATATGTTTAATCCCGTAAATATGATATATTTATATACACTATTAATGAAAAGAGACAAGAACTTAGAAAACTCCTTTTTCTCATGTGTATCATCACTTTTCCGTCCTTTTCTAGTTGTAGACTCAATGTATATGTCTATCTATATCACATGTAAGTTTATCTATATCTTTTTTTCTCACGTGTGATATATATGTACGCATATATATATATATATATATAATATATCTCCTATCTTGATGTACTTACAAGTACATATATATATATATATATCGGCCACATATATAATTCATCTTATTTATGTAAAGGTTTATGATATATATTATATATATTCATATATATATATATATATATATATTTATATGTCAAGAATTCTTCTCCTCTATTTCAAACTCTTTGAAATAGATCCCCACTTGATTTCTTATTTGATAATGATAAGAATCTCTATTCTTATATTAATCAACTAAATCTCTATTTAATAGATTTGATCAATTAATTCTAAATTAACTGATTTCTCTTTCAATTTTCATAAATTGATTTTTATCCACCAAATCAATTAATGGGCTTGGGCCTTAAGGTCCAATTAAAAATTAACACTTAAACTTTATTCAATTAACTATTTAATTGAGCCCATCAATTAACTTAATATATTCTTTTGATTAGTTAATATCTAATTAATTAATGGATTGGGCTCTTAAGCCCCAATTAAATTAACTCTTTAATTTAATTTAATTAAATCAACTTATTGATTCAATTAAATCCATCAATCAATTAATTTACTCAATCAATCAAATATATTGCATCTCAATCGATTAAATCAACACTTTGATGTAATCCAATTAAATGTTTCATGTACGCTTAGGAGTTTATCCATTCATTTGTGTGTGACCCCTTAGGTTCACCAATCGAATAGAAATGGGCTCGCAACATATTGCGATATTTTAGATGGTAAATTCATCAATTGATTAATTAAACTCATTTAATTAATCACTTATGAATTAGAACCCGTTCTAATTCACAAGACCCATCTTTCGTGGTCGATGTCCAACAACAAGCCCACGACGCCTAGTCAATAGGTGAAGTGTAATGCGTGAACCTGTCTGCTTATGGTTACCGTGTAAATAGATTCCTTCCATTATCTAATCTCCCGATTGAGGTATAGGATATGGGATTTATCAGAAATCCTTTTAACCTCAATTCTATGATTCTTATTTATAATTAGTCTTTTCGACAATCAATCTAGAAAACTCATTTCTAATCATTGTCTCTACCGTGGCCACGGATTTTCGTAGACTAGTTAAAATAGAACACATAGGAGATTCACTCACTCTATAAGGTGAACAAATGGATTCTTTATCGACTCTCACAAACCTTCATACATGGGAGATCTATACCCAACATAGGCGCCATAAGACCCGCCACGGGATCGGTGCCTATATCAAAGTATAAATTCACACGTACAAGATTACTATGGAGCCTCAAGTCTAAGGACTAATTAATACACACCATAAGCTGAGAAACAATCCTAATTCGATGTGCAACTAATGCTCCCATTTAGGTGTTTCTCGGTGGGATCCTCAGTGAACTCATTCTCCAATGAGCACCTACTTATGCATATGAATGTCTCTACATTCAATGTCTATGAAACAAGACATCCTCCCATTTGAGATATGTCATAAGTACAAGTCTTAATCCGAGTCATGTTAATACCCCTGGTATTGGTTAGACTCTTCGACTTGGAGTGATTTAGATCACGCCTTAGAGACTTGTTTCAAGACCTCCATCTCTATGCGAGGCCAAGTCCCATAGCCTTATGTGATCTAGGAGCTTCAACCATATATGTATAACTTACACATTATGATGAAGGTAGCCAAAAAGTATAAACTTTCAATTCTATTATTAACTGAAAAGATTGTTTGTTACAAGGAGTATTTAATAGCATCGTCAATCTCATTGGCTTGCTGGGCACTACTCTAACACATAATATATCTATTTCAGATAAATTAAGTTGATGAACATGAAAATGCAGATTATGAAGATGATGATAGAAATTGAAGATACCAATCTCCTAAACAAGGCCGGAGAAAGCCGAACAACCAGGTCCTCCGGTGAGCCAAAGCAAAAGAGGGTCTTTTTCGGGGTTCCCTTCGGATTCAATGAAGTAGTAAAATAGCTGCACTTGTTCTGATTCTCCAACACCAAAATACCTATTATTAATAATTCATAATTAAATATTATTAAGACAGAAAATTAAGAATTAAGAGTTGAAAAGGATAGCTAATTTATATAGTGTTACCCAGTTTCAAGGCTAAATGGAAGTTTTCCAGAGAAGCCTGGCAGATTCTCAACCACAGATTGAGATAAAACGGAATCCGTAAACCAAGAATATACTAGAAGTAGCACGACAAATTTCACGTAAAGTGACATCACGCGGCGGCGGAGATCTGGGGGCGGCGGCGGTACTGGTGGCGGACCGGAGGAGGCCGGTGGGGGTTGCGGTGGCTGTTTGGCTCCTTAGTGCAAATTATCTAGTATTCCTAGTGCCAAAGAAAAAACAAGAAAAAAAAAAAAAAAAAAGAACCGAAACCAACAGAAGTCAGTACAGAGAACGTTGACATGACAATTGACAAGGATACAAACCAAAGTATGAGTGTGGCCAACTCTTGTAAAACTTTAACCCAAAAAAAAAAAACCTCGTGTAAAACTCGCCACCACTCACTGCCTCTCTCTCTACCCCGCTCTCTCTCTCTACTCTTCTATTAGTATATACCTCTCCATGTATAAATTTGTATGTATTCGTAGGAGTTGAAATCAGCACTGTAAAAATTGTAATAAAGATTTTATTTTTACTTTTAAATTAAAAAATTTATTAAAATTTTCACTCATTTCAAAATACAATTAAATACATTTTACCCCCCAAAAATATATATTATGCATCATTTATTTATCTAAACAAATAAAAATATCACTTGTCCCCTCCTCAATTAAAGATTTCAACAAAATTATCCGTAAAGAATTTACATTTACTTGAATATATCATAATCTAATTTTAATTAAAAAAGCATATTTAAATCATAATTAACTTATCCATTTTTTATTTCAATTAGTCAAACTTTACTTAGATTTCATACTTAACAAATTCAATAAATTAGAAAATTTAGAATAACTTTTTTTCATGTGTAATTAATTTCAAGTATTATTACAATAGTTCAATAAATTGGTTTTATTAAATTTACTAAAACTATGAATTATTTTTTAATTAAAATTTAGAATTTTTTTATAGTTAATAAACAATTTGGAGTTGAATTTCAGGTTGTTGAGTGTAAAAAAGTATAGTGAAGATTATATAAATAAAATGGTATAAATGCAATTATTAACTTACATAATATATAATTTAAGGGTGGTGAAGTGTATTTAATTTTATTTTAAAATGAATGGATATTTTGATAAATTTTCAAATATAAAAGTAAAAGTTGAGTCAGTATAACAGCTTTGGGAGTGCTGATATGAATTCCCTATATTTATTTGTATTTATTTTGAAAAATAATTAATATCAGAAAAAGTATATACTAATTAATTTATAATTAGTCCACGCCATTTTTGATATTTTTCTAATTAAGATATTTCTTTTTTTATATGTTTAATTTATATAATTTTTATTTAAAATTAAGTGTACTTATCATATTTACGATGTCACACCGTTGAACCACCAGTCGACTAGTTCAAGTAATTAGTAAGGCCATTAGTTCGATGCCAGGTCCAATTTTGAAAACAATAATCTTTTTATATTTAGTGGTTAATAGAATTATTAATTTATATTTTTTACTTATGTCAACTTTTTATATATGTTTTTATGTCCCTCTTGAAATTAATTTTGATTAACTTGTTTAGACTATATTCACTGGTAACCATACAAGTTAATATGAAAGAGTAATCCTAATATTTTGCATATTAAAAACATTAGACTAAAACACACACAAAAATAAATAAATAAATAAATAGTTAGAGATGTAATCAGCTTTGTCTTTCCACGTGGCAGAAGATTACAAGAGTTGGTCATCGGATCGAATCCCCAATTCCATAATAGTGCCCATCTCCTATCCCACACTTTAGATGTGCAGCACGTATAAATTTTAAAAATTTACCTAATACCAGAATGTTTGGTCCCGTTAATTGTATTTTTTTTTTCAGTTATCTAATTTGGTAAGTAAATCTTCAAGATTTACACATATCGCACATTAAGAGTGTAGGGCAGGAGATAGGGAACTATTATAGAGTAGGGGATCCGGTGCGGCTTGATTACGAATCAAATGTCGGGAATTAATTTCGATGAACGCCGTGAATATCGTGGACTTTATTTGATGTAAATTTAGGAAGAACACTGATTTGTTGGCTTAGCACCTTGTCTGCAAATCAAATGCCTTGATTCGATTGATCTTTGCAAACATCGACGGGAACTTCACCTTGATCACCTTGAATCTTCTTTAGAGAATTTCGAAACTTTCTTGAATAAAGACTCCTTCTTGCATTTCTCTTCTTGTGGTGTATTTCGCTTGTAGAAAGGACACCTATTTATAGGTGTGAGAGATGAATTATTGTCATATTCACGTAACGAGGTGGCACGATTTGATTAACCCTTCAATATTTGACAATCATTTACTACCTCGATTACAATATGTGATTTAAATTGCCAAAATATCCATATATATCTTCCCTATTTGCAATATATGACTTTTATTGTCAAATTTTTGAACATAAAAATATTTAATTTAATCACCAATTAAATAATTTATTTAATTTTAGAATTTAATTTGAAGGATTCCAAAATATAAATAAAAATATAATTGATTTTTTTTATAAAAATATTACACATATCAATTTATATTTCATCTAAAATTTCAATGCCTACAGCCTATTCTTCTTGTTCTCTCCTCCGATCATTACATGAAATTCTTTTAGTTCCCATCAAAATCAGTATCATATTTTGTCTTTCAACTATAAGCTTTAAAGCCGTTAGCTAGCCCACCAAATTAAAATTTAATATCATATAAGAGTGTAAGATGGGTCGAGCTATTTCATGAATATAATGAGCCTATTCAATTTGAATTCAGCTCACACTTGAATTTTTTGAGCTCGGGCTCAGGTATGAGTATTCAATTATTTTTTAGTAACGTATGATTTTAAAAAGATACAAAAATAAAAACATAATATTAATAATAGATTTGTATAAAAAACTTGTATTTTCTATGATATAAATGTGTAAGTTATATAATAGAAAAAAAATATTATGTTATTTACAAATTTTATTGAAAAAATAGTAATATATTAATAAAATAATAGATTCTAAGAATAAATAAGCTTGACTTATAAACGATTTAACATGTCGTTTTCAATCTCTGGAATACAATAAATCCAAAAAAACACCCACTTGGTTGAAACAATAGGGGCTTAATTGCCCTCACAAGTCTCCACCATTCACTTCTCTGAATCAACAGCTTTTATCGTGGTCCTCATTGGTCACTTTTGACAGCTGAGTGGGGCTTATTATTGCACCAAATCTGTTTGTGTTAATTCTTAGACGCAATATAATATTTATATTTGTCATTAATATTCTATATAAGTAAATTATGTAAAAAATATAAATATTTTTTTTATGTATATCTTTCAAAAAATATTTTAATTATTTAGATATTGTTGTAGATATAAATAAATATAAATACATATATATTTAACGCAAAATTACTTAGCTAAAATCATTTAATATTACTTATTATATGCATCTTTACTTAGTTGATTCAAAATTATTTATGATATCGTAATATAGACTAATTATCAACCCTTATTTATTTGTATGTTGAAGTATTGTGAGTCTTATCAAGCCAAGTTCAAATTCCACAAATAGCAAATTGAAAATCTTTTTCAATTGTCTTGGATGGCGCCATGTCTCACATCCAATTGACGCCATATTAACCAGCAAAATTTGTATCCACGTTACCATTACTTTCAAACATGCACAAAATGTGACACCCCCTAATTTAATGTATTAAAATTAAAAAAATAGAAAATTAAATTAAAAAAAAGAAAAAAAAAGTCAACTTGCTGTATGAAAATATAATTTTCCCATACAGAAAAGCATTGAAATCCATGTTTTCATGCCCCAGAAACCTTACGCTGGATTGGCACCATGAGATGAAAAAATCAAATGTATATAGTTAAAAAAAAAAAGGAAGAAAGAAGGAGAAGAAAAAAATAATTTTTAAAGAAATAAACAAAGGGGAATTTGTAAATCTATTTCAAAACACTGTTCCGATGTTTACTTTCAAATAATTTTTTTTTTGGTTACAATTGTTACACGTGTGACTCTTGTTTTACACATATACTGTGGAAACATTATTTTCATTGTTTTCTTTTTTACAACAAATTGAAAACAATAAGAATAAATATAGAGGAATTATTATTGATCAAGAAAATACTGCCAATGATAGTGAGCGGTTAGATAGTGAGAGGTTGAAGTATAGCAATGTGAATTATTTTGCCTTTATGATATTTAATATACAAAATTGAAAATTTTGCAGAAGTGGGCTGAAGTAATATAATACAAGAACATAGAATTGTTAGTGCTTTTCTATTAGTAATAATAGGGGTTTTTGGATAAGTAAACAGTGTCATTTAATTGGACAAACTCTATTAATCTGAGAACCAATAAGCATATGTGTCTGTTAATATAGTTGATTAGTTTAATGTTAGCTTTAAATACTGCATTTCATACTAGGACGTTAATATAATAGAATTGTTCTGATTTTCTCTTTATTTGTCTACTCTCTCTCGTTTCTTTCTTTGATTTCTCTATCTGTCTTTCTCGATGAAATCTCTCTCAATTATCTCAAATTCTCCTTCTCAATGTGTCCAATTCTTTCACTCATTCTGTAATTTCCTCTCTAAAATTGTTGAACAACATATGATCCGATTCAATGCATAACATCCTTATTTTAGTTGTTTTCCCACGAAAGCATTAACATTATGTTTGGTTCTAGGATTTTAGGGGGGAAAGGAAAAGAAAATAGGAAGAAAAACTATTTTTCAATATTTGGTTACTAAGGAAAAAGAAAAGAAATGGTAAGGAAAGGAAAATAGAAAGAAAATATAACATAAATTAAGAAAAAGTATTTTCCTTCCAATTAAGTGAAGAAAAGCTATGTCACTCTCTCTAGCACTCTCTCACTTCTCAAGCTCTCATCTCATTTTTGTTGTTCAAACTAATTGATTGTTTGAATATATTTCATGCAAATCTTTTTTTTATGCAATTAATTGATTGTTTGAATTTTTTTTTGTTTTTGAGTGAGTTTTTATATTTTCCTTTGATTTACAATAACAACCAAACAAAATAGAAGATAATTCTCTAGAAAAATCATTTTTCTTATTGTTTTCTTTAACAACCAAACAAAATAGAGAACTTTAAAATTCTTGTAGTTTCTTTTTCTTAACATTTTTCTTTCCTTCTAAAATCTTAGGACCAAACAAAGCCTAAGACAACAACCAAAGTATATATGTTCGACTTTTCTTCTTCACTTACTGGGTCTTGCAAGGAGGAAAAAGAGGTTTGGCCATTTTCATCACTGCTCTCAATTTTATTACAATGAAATATTCCTGTAGTTGGTGGAAATAAACAGATAACGCCACTTTATTGCTAAATAAATAAATGATACACAACGACTAAAGTGAAAATTTTAAATTAAAATTCACTATTTTACCCTTCAATTTTTAACGATTCTGGTGTCAATCAATCAAAAGGGACTTAAAGTTCAATGTTATTCGGGCATTATGAATTAAAATATTACTTTTCGGAAATAGGAATAAAATTTTCTTGTAATGACTTGGGGGAGAGGGACGTGGTGGAGATGGCGGCGGCGACTTGATGGCTGAAGGAGGGGGAAGTGGCGGCGGGTGACTTGGGGGCTGAGGGAGAGGTAGGTGGCGGCGATGGCAGCAATTTTCGAGTCTGAGGAAGAGGAGGTGGTGGAGTTGACGATGGCAACGTGGGGGCTGAGTGAGGCGGTGACGGCGAGTTGGTTAGTGTTTGGGTGGGGGGCAGGGAATGCGGAGGGAGGGGGGGGGGGGTGGGGTTTGGTAGATTTTTTTTTTGAAAAAAAATTATTCATATATATATGTATAGTATAATTATCATTTCAAAAAAAATATATTGTATAGTTATTATTTAAAAAATTATATTTGAAATTATATTTAATTTTTATATTTATGTATATAAATATTATATGTACTTAAATTTCATATTTTTAATATATATTTTCTTGCAAAATTATAACTCAATGTTGATGTGGAATCTGATGTGGCATTATAGTGGCCAATTAGACACTAACTCATTCCAATATAATCCATGTGTGCCACGTAGGCGCCACGCGTCTTTTTCAGGCGAAATTAACCGGAATAGTGGCCGGAGTCCTAAAATTGCAAAATTTTTAAAATTTAGTTTCTCACATTTGCCACCCTTAATAAAAAGTGTCCTAAATGTAAAAATGGGCATTTTAACTGTCCTAAAATTGCAATAAAGCCGAGGTGTCAATTTATTTTTTAAAATTTTATCAAATTCCTTTGTTTTTATTTAAATTAATTGCAACATTGACATTACTAATATTTTATAAACCACATACCATCTTCTTTATCCAAATACTTTGATAATTTATTTTTAAAATAAAATCAAATATTTTATAAGACACAGAAGCTAATAAGATGCTTGAAATAAATAAAACAGCTCACCATATCCATTTCATATCTGTCCTTGTAATAAAGGATTGAATTGACTAATTTATCATTTATTAAAGTTAATTAGAGCAAATTACATTATCTTCTCTAAATTTAGACAAAATTATCAGAAACTCCATATCTCTTAAGAAATTATCATGACCATCCTGACTTTTTACACAGTTTAACATAAATATTCCGCCGTTAGTCTCCACCCAAAACTATATGATTTTCACAAGATGCTCTCAAATCCAACTTTTGGCCATTCTTGTCATCAAATATGCCTCTTTGAGTTCATATGTAAGGTTATGGGCAAATAAGGGGAGTTAGTTGTAATTTTTATATTAAAGTTCTATATTACGTTTAAAGTAATATGAAATTCTTTATTTTGTTTAAAAACAAAAAACTACACTAAACAGTATTAATATACAATTCGCCGGCCGGAGGTGTATTTAAAATTCTATTTTCAAACCAAGAGACTACAAATTTGTTTAACCTTGCACTAAAAAACTTAAGGATAAATTAAAATTATTCCCCTTCGAACCCATATAGAAAAACTGCATACAACCACGGATTTTAAAAACAATAAAAAAAAAAACTTAGCCACGGATTAGTCGTGGCTATTTTTTGTAGCTCAAATTAGGGCGAAATTTGGTTCCAGACCGTGGCTAATCCGTGACTATTAGCCACAGCCAGACCATGGCTAAAAATCCATGGCCAAATTTTTTTTTTTTTTGGCACCAAGTATGGTTTGAACTCTTAACCTATTAGTTGAAGTTAGAGCATTAAACCACTACACCACTTTAACTTTTTATTTAATAATTAATTTTTGCTATACTTAAGTAATATATGTATATTAAATATATTGATATATATAATAAATGATTCGATATATTACATACATATAAGATTAGATATACTTATATATATGTGTGTATTTATATATAATTAGATGTATATATATTAGATATATATGAACATATATAACATATATTAGATTATAATACACTGATATATGTTTATTTCATATGGATGATTGATATATAGTACATATGATTAGATATATAGATATGTATATATATATATATATATATATATATATATATATTAGATCGATATATACGTACACTACATTTATAACATATATTAGATATGTTATATATAGATATATAGTTATATCATATAGAGTATATATAGAAGATTATAATGTACATATAATATATTAATATATATGAGATACACATTGGCATATACATATATTGATACATGTATATATGATATATATACTTGGACATATATATACACATGTATTGATACATGTCAGATATATGATATATATATATATTGATACATATATGTATATATACACATATATTGATATATATGCTTGAACATATATATATATATATATATATCTATATACATGATATATATATATATATTATGATATATATAGCCACGGATTAGTCACGAAAAATATATATATATATTGATACATATATACTTGGATATATATATATATATATCAATATAAATTTATATATGTATCAATATATATATATATATATATAAATTTATCTGTGGTGCAAAAAATTAAAAAAAATGAAAAAAAAATTAGCCACGGCGAGGCCGTGTCTAATTTAGCCACGGAATGGCCGTGACTATTTTTTTTTTTTGATTTTTTTGGTTTTTTGCACCACGGATAAACTTTTGTTATAATTTTTGTTTTTGATATTTTAATTATCTAAATATAAATTATCTATATATACTTGGACATATATATATATATATATATATTGATACATATATACTTGGACATATATAAAATAGATACATATATTGATATATATATATATATATATGATATGTATACTTGACATATATATATAATACCACACATATACGAAGATATTGACAAATGATCACAAATTAAAGTTGCTATTATCTAAATATAAATTATATAAATAGATTTTTGTTACAATTTTTGTTTTTGATATATTAATTTATTAAATATTTGTCATAAAAAGAAAAGTTGAATATTGAAAGATAAAGTCAAAGGTAAATATCTGTAATTAAAAAAAATAATTGGTTAATAACTTATAAAAAATACTCAAATTAAATTACAAAAATTGATAAAACTAATGAAATTTATTAGATAATTTAAATTTAAAATAGTGCAAAAATATATTTTAAGTATAAAAAAACCCATTCAATAACTAAAGAATTCCTTTGGTGCAACGGTTACATGCTCTAATTACAACACCGATGTCCTGTGTTCGACTCTCCTTTAGCACAAAATAAAAAAATGCTAGGGGGACGCCGGTTAAGGTCCGGCCGGGCGCTGGCGCGGGCGGGTCTGGGTTGGGGCCAACCATGTCCATCTTTATACTTTTGACACTACCCAACATTTTTTTCACAGTTAACAATTCGAACTCCATTATTTTTGACACTACCATCTCCATCCATATTTTGGCCAATTTTCGGACTTGAGAATCGTACACGTCTCTCATATGGGTTTCTTGAGGGGGTTTTTTCTTGCCAAAACAAACTTTTACTCGCAGCAAACACATTGAAATGTCACTCGGTGATAGAAAGCCTATTTTCATACAATTATTTCACAAGTTTTACGGCAACAATGAAATTACAATAAGGTTATTTTTTGGGCACTATTAGACATTACACGGGGGTCAGTTAAAAAAACCTCCAATCCAGTGGGACAAAGGACAGTGCAGTTTAAAAATCTTTTTGAATACAAATAGCAAAGTAACACAAGAAGGAAACATAGGTTGTTGCTACAAATCTTTTTACTACACCTTTTAAAATGTAGTAAAAGATAGTAATTTAGAATGAACTTAGATCGTAGGAAATAATTAGGTAATAGGGCAATTATTTACTACGAAATTTAGATTGTAGCAAATGATCAAGTAATGAGATGATTATTTACTATAGAATTAAAGTCGCAGCAAATGAATGGAGAAAAATCAATTATTTGCTATAGAATTTAGACCGTGGCAAGTGAAAATGTAATAAGATAGTTATTTAACATGACATTTCAATTGTAATGAATAAAAAAAAATAAGAAAACTTACATAATTTATCAAATTCCCCCCAAATTTTAGCACAATTTTTAAACAATATTTTACAACTTTGGCATAAAAATTATTTTAATTACCTTTAGTTAATTCACTAACAGAGTTGTCACCCCATTTCAAAATCTTTGAATTTCATATTAGATCACATACCAAAAAAGGCATTTTTTTCTGAAATTTATTATTGAATTGGAGGTAATTGAATAAAATTTATCTATTCTCAAATCTATTTCAATTATTAATATTTTTGAATAATATAATAAATTTAAATTATAAAGATATATCATTAAAAAATTTAGAGTCATTTACATGTAATAGTACCCACAAAATTTATAATTCAAAGTTTGTTTACTTTGATACTTTTACTGTTACCTACAATTGCACATCCGACCAATTAATTGAACATCAATGATGAAATTTATAAGGGATTTAAATTTTGAATTTCAACAAGGACCCCAAGCAAATAATTCTAACAAAGAGTTCCATCACAAAAAAAAAAAAAAATATTAGTTTTTGTATTTTTGGCATAATTATTTGGAGAAAACCCAACAAAAATTATTTATTTTCCATGAAAATTCGGTCGGAAAATAGCAATATATACATATATTTAAATTTTCAACAAAAATTCTGCCAAAATATAAAATATAGAAATGACATTTTAAAAAAATATTTGTTAAATAAATCAATGAAATTTTTGAAGATATTCCCTAAAACTTTGGTAAAAAAAAATTTAAAATTAACTTAACTTGTTAATGTGCTATTACTATAAAATATATATAGTAAAATATATATCATCTTAAAACCTCTTTTAAATGACATTAACTCACCTTCCTAATTCGCATTCATTACAGGGCGATTGATTTCAGATAATGTTATGGTCGCCTTTCAGATTAACCACTTCATTAAACTTAAGAAAACAGGGAGCCAAGGATTTATGGCACTTAAGCTAGACATCAGTAAAGCTTATGATAAAATTGAGTGGATTTTCTTGGAATAAGTGCTGCGTAGGTTAGGTTTCCCTTCCCGGTTTGTTCATCTCAGTACTGTGTCTTTTGCATTTATGTTAAATGGTATGAGTTTTGGTCACCTTCGTCCAGAGAGAGGTATACGCCAAGGGAACCCTCTCTCCCCTTATTTAATTTTGTTGTGCACAAAAACTCTCAGCTGTTTTATTCAAGATGCATAACGTGCTAAAAAGTTGGTGGGAGTGGCAGTTAGTAAGGGTGGACCTCAAGTTACGTATTTCCTATTTGCCGACGATACATTAATCTATTGCAAGGCAGCAAAAGCGACGGCCATTGTCATCAAGAAGGTTCTCACACGGTATACTCAAATTTCGGAACAGGAAGTAAATATTGCAAAATCATCAGCGTTTAGTCCGAACGTGCCTGATCAAGTTACTAGAGATGTCACAGAAGTCTTGGGGATGCGAAGGATTGCTAGGCATGACCTATACTTGGGACTTCAAGTTTTTGCAGGTAAATCAAAGAAAGCTCTATTCACTTTTATTCGGGATAAGGTTTGGGCTCGAATTAAGTGATAGCACTCGAAATCTCTATCAACTGTGAGTAAGGAGATATTGATTAAGGTCATACTTCAAGCTATTCCCACTTAAGCTCCCAGTTTTGTTTCTATGAGAAGTTGAGGCCTCTATTTTCTAATTTCTAGTGGAGTAGTAAGGATACAAAACGAATTTACTGGTTGGGTTGTAATGATTTGGGCCGAATGAAGGATACGGGAGATATCGGCTTTCGAAACTTGCAGGCTTTCAATCAGGCATTATTAGCTAAACAGGTGTGGCGCATTGTAACGGGACATAATTGTTTGATGAGCCAGATCTTTCGGCATCAATATTTTAGGTTCATCAATTTTTTTGAGGCAAAGGCAGGGTACAGACCATCATTTGCATGGAGAAACATATTAGCAGCAAGGGATCTGTTCGAAAAAGGTACTAGATGGCGAATTTGAGATGGAGCAAGAGTTCAGGTTTGGGGAGATCGATGGATTCCAAGGCCTTGGAGTTTCAGCCCTGTCACCCCTAAGCCGACGGCTGAATGCGAGTCAGTGATTTAATCAATCCAAAAACCCAGTCATGGAATCTGGAACTAATGCTACAAGTACTCTGGCCTGATGATGTTGAATTAATCCAAAGGTACCACTAAGCTTAGGCCAATATCCCGACAAGTTAGTATGGCATTACACACGCAATAGGCAGTTTCAAGTCCGTAGTGCATATCACCTAGCTTTGGAGATCGAAGAGCGGAACAATCCTAGTTTGGCAACTCTTGTTTCTCCACACAATTGGCGATTCCTGTGGAAATCAGGGGCACCACCGAAGGTAAGGACCTTTACACGGAGAGTAACTCGAAACATTATTCCGACTGGTGCAAATCTGAAACGTCGCCACTGCCCCAGCGAGTTTCTGTGTCCGTGGTGTGGTGTTAACAAGGAGGATGGTTTTCATGCTTTTCTAGAATACACGTGGGTTAGACAAGTCTCGGCTATGTCGAATATCCCATGGGGGACGATTTCGCACAGGCCGAAAACCTGGAGGTATGGTTGTGGGAGATATATAAAAAAATTGGATACGTATTGTTGGAATCTCTTTCTTATGATTCTATGGTATATATGGTGGTGCCGCAACCGGATGAGTAAGGAAAACATTTATAAATCACATGAGGAAGTAGTGCAGCGTGCAATGAGTTATTTGTTCGCATATCATGAAGAGAACGAAGTTGCTGATTAGGTTGTTGAACCACGAAACCTGACGCGCTAGTTCCCACCTAGCTCGGGTTGTGTTAAAATAAATGTTGATGGGGCTTGCTATCTGGGATTGAATGAAACTGGTGTGGAAGCAATGGCGTGAGACGTTATAACACAAATTCTCATGTCTATTCAATTAGAAAACAGGAAAAATAATACAAGTTAAATTTCAAAAATTAAATAAAATAATATAGGTACAATTTCTAATTGATCTTCTGATTCTTCCTTCACGAATTTGAGAATTTGAAAATTCAAACACTACCGAAATTACGAATCAAACACCGAGATCTTCTATGAACGCAGAGAACACCGTTGACTGGACTTGACTTATATTTGGAAAAAATGTCGATTTGTTGGTTTAGCACCTTGTCTGCAGATCAAATGCCTTGATTTGGTTGATCTTGGTGAAGAATGCCTGGAACTTTGCCTTGATCGTTATGTATTTGACTTGGGAAAACATTGATTTGTTGGCTTCACACCTTGATTACGGATCATATGCCTATATTTGATGATCTTCATGAAAAATGCGGGGAACTGTGACTTGGTCACTTCAAATCTTATGGAGAGAATTGCGGGTTTTCCTTCGCTTCTCTTGCTTTGAAAACTTTTTGTGCTTCGATGTGTTTGGCTTGTAGAGAAGGCCCCTATTTATAGGTGTAGTAAAGAGTTTCTTACCATGTTTATTTGATGAGGTGGAGCAATTCGATTGGCCGGTCTTTATTTGCTAGCCATTCATTTCCTTAATAAAAATATGTGATTTGAATTGCCAAAATAATAATATCTAACTTTCCTTTATTTGTAAGATATTATTTTTCATTGTCAAAATAATAATATCTACCTTTCCTTTATTTGCAAGATATTATTTTTAATGCCAAATTTTTTAACATGGAAATATTTACTTTAATCATCAATTAAATATTTTATTTAATTTTGGAATTTAATTTGAAAGTTTCCAAAACATAAATGAAAATATAATTAATTATGTTTTAAAAGAAATATTACACATGTCAATTTATATTTGGCATAAAACTTCAATTTCTATAGACGTATTCGGAGTGGTCATGGGTTGGCAGCAAAGAAGATTTATCGGCAGCTTTGAGGCTGAACATAGTGAGATTCTGGCAATGATTGAAGGACTTAAGCTGGCCCAAGCGAGAGAATAGGATAATATTTGCGTGGAAGGAGATTGTGCGAATGTTATCAAGCAACTACAAATACCACAACTAGACCATTCTTCCTTTGGAAACTTAATTCTTGATGTTAGAAATTTGGCTTCGTCTTTTACTAGATGTAATTTTTGCTTAGTTCGTCGAACTGGAAATAATGTGGCTCATTGCCTAGCTAGGAGTGCTTCATCTTTTGAGGAAGGCGCTTCTGATATTCCAGTAGACGTTAACCGTCGTGTATAATTTCTTTTGCGGAAGGCCCTTCTAAAATAATGTGTATCTTTGGATAATTTCTTTTCGAGTTAATACAGAGTTTTTCCCTTTCAAAAAAAAAATGACAATCACTAAAATAAATGTTGTTATAATCGTCGCATATAATCATACATATAGATTAATCAACATATATAGTAATTAATTACTAATTTTATAATAATAAAACTATTCAATTAAATTTGCAAAAATATCCAATTGGCATATTTGAACCAGGGGAACCATTTTTTGCTGAACCTATTTAACTCATTACTTATGCTCAATTAAGATTAATTTAATAATTTGATCTTAAATTTAATGAAAGTAAGAATAAGTAATATATTAATAAAACTAAATTAATAAATTGATAATTTTCAGAAACATATCATAAGTAAAAAACATACATATATGAATAAAGAATTAAAATAGTACAGCAGTAAGACTCCTCTTTGTGCATGTTGGAGGTGGGGGTTTGAACCCAAATTTATGCAAAAACAAGCCTCCTCAAGCACACGCCTGTGGTCCGCCATTGGTGCATAATCGAAGTTTGACGGTTCGATTTTCGGATGGTGCAATGAGTAATATGAAAAAAAAAAAAAAAAACAATAGTTATTTTGACAGAATTTAATTCAATTTAATTAATAAACAATAGTAATTTTGTAACAAGAAGGTGACATATTTCGATTTTATTGGCAACGAAAATCGTATCATAGCAAAAGTTGATAAGTGCATAATAAAAATTATTTACTATTGCATCTAACTGTAGTAAAAGTATTTGTTGCAGTCATATTAACTACGATAGTAAATAGGGGGTGTCTAAAGTTAGGTGAATGCAATGTTTTCAAAATCGGACCGGACCGGCCGGTGACCGGTGCCTGGTTCGGTCCGAACTATCCTAAAAAATCGGGATTGAATCGGCCTGCTGCGAACCGGTCAAAACCGGTGAAAAATCGGTTGAACCGGCCCCGGTTCACGGACTGGTTCGGCGGGCCGTGTCATTTTAATTTTTTTTTCTGCTTTTCTTTTTTCTTCAGGCCGCGTGAAGAGTTGAACCCTTGCTTGAAGCCTAGTCGTCTGCCGTGCCGCGCGCCTCCCTCCGTCATGCTGCCCGTCTGCTGCCATTTCAATTTTTTTTTCCTGCTTTTCTTTATTCTTCACTTCGTGTGAAGAACGAAATGGCTGCTTTTCTTTTTTCTTCACTCCGTGCCGCGCATCTCCGCCTATCTGCTGTTGTCACACATTGAAGGTAAGAGCATAGTTACACAGGAACAGATAGATCTGGAGAAGGAAAAAGAAACGATTACAGAGAAATTTCAAGAGAGAAAGTGGAAGAGTCTTTTGGGAAAGAGAGAGGAGAGACACGAGAAACATGTAGAGAAGAAAAAGTGGGACACTTTTTTGGAGAGAGAGAGAAACGTCTAGAGAGAGTGAAAGTGGGGACTTTTCAGAGAAGAAAGGTAGAGAGAGAAAGGGAGAGAGAGTAAGTGTGAGGCTTTTTTTTTTCAATTAAATAATTAGAAAATTATTTTAATTTTGAATTCTAATTTGTTTTGAATAAGAAAATGATAAGTTGGATTTTTATTAAACTAGCATTTCTCGCATGCGGTTTCCGCGCGCATATAAATTTAAGCGTCTATTCTTTATAATAAATTATTAAGTATCTATTTTTTTAATTATAATATGATATATTTTTTTTTATTTTAATCATATAACTATTTGATTTGATTTTTTTTTCCACATTCTATAAAATTGCATCAATTGTATGGTAGTTTTAGTTCCATAATATGGGTTTTTCTCAAAATGTGGAGGTAGTTTAGTGTGGTGTATTACATTTTTAACCTTACTTCATATATAATGTGGAAGTTATCGAAGGGTAATTTTTGGAATTAAAAAAATTGGTATCCAAATTGATGATAATATGTTGGGACTGTTCAATTTTGTCCGCCATATTATAATTATGTTGTGATTTCACTAAACATTAAAGGATTAAGATTGTAAAATGCAAGAAGTAACCGCCATTTTGGACACAAAAGTGGCTTTCTTTTTATAATAGTATAGATAATAAGATATATTTTTTGTTTGGTTGTTATTATTATTATTGGGTTTTTTTCTAATTTTTTTTTTATGTATTTATAATTTTTTATATAAAAAATTAATTTAATAATTATTACATATTTATGACGTCACACCGGTTCCACCAGTGGTCGAACCGATCGAACCAGTTGAACCGGTAACCAATAAGGCTGCCGGTTTAGTGTCCGGTCTGATTTTCAGAACATTGGGTAAATGTCTATTATTAGGTATCCCTCTCTTTAAATGCCATATGTCATGTATATAATTTTAAACAAATTTGTAAATATGATTTTGACTGGCAACTTATTTAAGTAATTTGAGATTCTCTCACTCTCACCCTACACACTAAATTCCTTAAAATGTATCTTGGAATTTTTGGCTTAGTGGACACATAACTATTTTTAGATGTGTAGGGAGTATTGTCAGAAATTCAAATCTTGACGGTACATGCAAGTGTGTGGTGTGTGTACTATACTACTATTAAAAAAAAAAAGGGTGTTATAAGTGTAACATAACGTGACATGCACCTAGCGGGTTATGCACTTGTTGGGACATCTCGGAGAAATTGGTTGAAACAGATGCTTGGAAGAAGATGCAGACAAATAGACCAACTGTGTCACACATTCAACACAATAAGGTAGCTGATATGCACATCCCCTCTTCCACAAGAATTCTTTAAACCAAGACTAGAGGATCAAATCGTAAAGCAGAATGTGATTTGATTTACTAAATGAAAACAAGAGTGCGAATTCAGGAAAACACGACATGCAGATTTGTTAATGGGCCAATTGCTTATATCATAGCACTTTCACTTTTGTTGGACACCACGTTGCCCAAAATTGTGATTTTATTTTCATCAAATTATGATATTTGCTTCATCAAATAGTGTATTTCACACTCTAGTTAAAACTAAAACTATTTTCTACTTTTTAATTTTATTTTTTTCCAAACTCTTATTCATAAATAAATTGCATACATTAATTCTAAAAAAACGTAAATTGCATACAAATAATTGATGTAATTTATAAAACAATAATTAAGAAGTTAAATTATGAATATAATATTGTCAATATATTTGTGATACCAAACATAAATATAAAATATTTCATAGTAGAGAGAAAAAAACAAGAGTTGTCATTTATATATTTGACAGGAACATATATCAAGTGTTGATGAGACATATCATGCATATAGTGACTAACCTAACTTAAACAAAAATAATTTATTTTAAATCAAAAGTAATTTAATTTGTATATTAAATATTTTTTATATGATATGTTACTATAGTGATTCTATTGAATGCTCACTTCATTATAAACCTATAATTAATTATTTTATTTTTCTACACTTACATACATTAGTTTTCAAGTTTTTTTTATAAATAATATAAATTATTTCTATTATTTTGTAATAAAGAATCCGTGAAAATTGAAGTAAATTAATATTTGAATATAAATTCTTTCTATTATTTTGTAATAAAGAATTCATGGAAATTGAAGTAAATTAATATTTGGCACAAATTTTTTAATTATGAGGCAATCATATATTATTTTTTTCATAGATAATGATCAAAATATAATTAATAGAAATCGATTACAAAGTTGAGAATAAATGATTAGGATATATTTGTTTCAATACACCCCACTCACAAAGTTAAACTTTAAAATTGTAGGTTAAAAACAAATAATAGATAACTACAACATGCACAACAGGTAACAAGTAATTGCAACTTTTACAATAGGTAGCCAGTACTCTCACATACTAGCCTACCGAATGTTAAACTACTACCAAGCCTACCTTATTTTAGACAAGCCCTAGTAAATAGGTAGTCAATTCGTAGCAAAAAACTTTTTGCTATGAATTTTGGCTTTTCGCTATAATTTGCTTATCATAGCAAAAAACTATTTTTCTTGTAGTGTAAGTTCCAAGGCTTGATCCGTGTTAGAGGGGAGCATGGCCAAGCCACCTCACAAGCATCGAAAGGCATTCCCGGGGCTTGTACTCCGGACCTGTATGACCGGCTCCCTTGGACAAGAGGGGAAATGCGAAATGTTCGATTATCAATAAACAATACAATATGAACAAGAAATAGTTGGTTGCGTGACTGAAACTAGAAAATTTCTTACCTTCACAGTGGCGTATGTTAGGTCATAGTCGCCGTGAACGTATGCAGTTGTATATCTGAGAAATCAAAATATGCAACAATTAAACAATAGGGAACGAAAAGGATTAAATTGCAGCTCCCCCATTGATGCATATAGATACATAAATATTCAGATTTTGTTCCGACATTGATACATAACTCCTTTACAACTTGTTTCCAGCTTACAATTGTTATCTCTTCCTATTGATTACCATACATAGTTAAAGGTTGTTCTGGTTGAAATATTGATAAACTTTCAAAATCGTTCGCGCATGAATGAATATTGACAGTTGAACGGGGTTATTCTGTAATTTTGAAACTAAAAGAGAGACTTTGTTTGTGTTTAAGGACCAACCCTGCAATTTGACCCTCCACAAACCAAGGTCTCCAATCACTTTGAACCAGCAACTTCAACGAGTTTATCCATTCTTCTGTCGTAGTGTGAGGAACAACCATGTCGTGATCGCCGCTGTCAAAACATGTTGTAAATTTAACATTTTACTGGCTCTATTTCAAATGTATCATGTAAATTATAACCAGTAAAATGTTGCCATGGTGAAAACGAGAAGTAAAACATAAAGCCACACTACGAGAAAAGAGAAAAGAGTGGAGTTTCACCTGTAAATTAGAGCTCGACAATCTTTGTTGGTGAACTTCTTGTGATAATCCAAACTACTTTTGACATCAAACGTATAAGATGCTGATCGATTGAGGTCAAATCTATATTTGATACTAGAGTTACATCGTACCCACTCTTTTATTGTTCCCTGTTGAATTTGAATATAATCATTACATTCGAAACAGCTCAAGCAAGACAACTAAACAACAATCCTAGTTTCAGTTGATCGATATACCTCACGAACGTATAGAGCATTTTGAATGGATTTGTTATTCGCCCATATGTACGAGTAACGATAATTATCTTCCTTCATGAGTAAGGAAAAAAAACACAATTAAACAAAGCTTAAGACACGAACAGGAGAGTTTGAGAAAAAAAAAGGGAATTTTACCCGACACCATGAATCTTCAGAGACAGGCGTAGGCAGCGCTAACACGTCTCGTTTCGCATTCCCCTCAGAATTACACCAGGGTTCTAGAATATGCGCCTTACATATTTCATGGAGACACTACATGTGATTTAAATAGTAAATTTTTTAATTTTGGACTTAGATAAACTTATTGAATCAAAAAGGAAATATATTCACACACATTAGGAACTCACCCCGTATACTCTTTGGAGATCGTCGTGGCATAAAACATTCTCCAATTGTTCACCTAGATAGTATTCGTTACAATTTTCTTTTGCAGACTGTGCCAAAGCCATAAAACAGTATATATCATAATTGATAACAACAACAGCAACAACAACAACAACGACGACCACAACAACAACAACAACAAAGAATATGGAAAATGCCTGATAGAGCTTATCCGACAGGAGTCCCACTCGATGAGCATATGGAATTCTTCCATTTACGTCAGTATACACATCAGTCCTTGGATTTCCCAATATATATCCCTGCTTCCAATTCGAAGAGAAATGAGCAATGCATAGAAAAAACATAGAAGAAAAACAAACAGAAATTAAAAATTCCAGGTACAGTGATCTTTACTTTGATATTCAAAAGTGGTTTACTCCCAGATTCAATACCTATCAAATGAAAACAAATCGTTATTATATATACTCTGGTTTTCGCTCCGATTTGGTAAAATTCAAAGTGCGATTTACATTACCATTATATACTTCATTAACAACAAGAGGAACAGTAATGCCAGAATAAGAGTCACCACTTATGTACAGTGGATTCGCGAGATACTTGGGATGATTTATAAGCCACTGCAGTAAAACAATTACAACAACTCAGTTCATTGTTCTTTTCATTTTGCATTGAGACTATTATTTTCTTCAAATAACAAATAAAAAGCAAATGTGAGTGCAAACACAAATTCCTGTTCTTTTCTTCCAGTCACATACTACTTTTACGATTGACAATCAAAATCACAAAATCACATTTCAATTTCCGTCCTGTCAAAAAACCTTTACTTTCACGTAGAATACAATTAGTTAACCTTTTTGAGGAATTGATAAGTATGCGCCGAAGCTAGAGTATCGCTGGTGTTAAAAGCTTCATGAGTGGTTGCATAGGAGTATCCGGTCCCCGCAGGTTGATCTAAAAATATGATGCTGGCCACCTATAAATTATCAAAATGTAAGTAGAATTAATTATTGATTTATTTGATTGCGGTCTCCACAAATTAATGTTAAAGGTTAATGATATAGAGAAATCATAAATACGTATACCTTTGTCCATGAATATGGGTTTAATATCAAAGTTGGTGTGCTCCCATGAGAATTGGCATAGTCAAAAGTTAAGGGGCCTACATACAATAAAATATCAAGGAGTTTTATCGAAACGTCACATCTACTTTTATTTATTTTATGCCTCTTGACAGTATCTAAGATTTAACAAGATGCCAGAATGGTAGCAAAACCGAAAATAATCATTTGAGTCATTTTGACATTTTCTTTTTATAATAATCCAAAACAGATGTATTTGATGTGCAATTTCATTCGTTAATTCATTTTTTATAGTTCTCTAGCAACAAAAATAGTGAAACAAAGTAAGTTTAGTCTTAATTCATATTTAAACAATGTTAATGAGATCTTAAAGTAGTTGTTTCAATATATCTGCAACCCTATTACACTCAAAAGTGGTCTAACTCGTGTTTATTTTCGTCATGTTATGCTTTACCAACTCAAAACAAATGGATTTAGTGTGGAATTACTTCTATTAACTCATTCTTAATGTTCTTTTAGCCACAAAAAGGGTGAAATAAAGCAAGACCAGCCTTAATTCACATCTGAACGATGTTAATGAACTCTTAAAATGCATGTTTCAGTCCGTTGGCAACCCTGTAACACTATAATGCAGTTTAACTCGTGTTTATTTTTATAATTTCAAGTTTTAACAATCCAAAACAGACGAATTTTGTGTGGAGTTTCATCCACATTAACTCGTTTTTCGAGCTCCTTTAGCCACAACAATAATGAAACGAAGCAAAATTAGCCTTAATTCACATTTAAATAATGGTAATGAGATCTTGAAATGATTCTTTCAGTCTGTTTGCAATCCTATAATACTAAAATGTGGTTTAATTCATATTTATTTTCATCATTCTAAACTTTAAACGAGCCAAAACAAATGGACTTGTTGTGAAATTTCATTGATTAATTCATTTTAAACGCTCATTTAGCCACAAAAGTGTGAAACAATGCAAAATTAGCCATAATTCATGTTTAAACAATGTTAATGAGGTCCCAAGATAGTTGTTTCACTCTGTTTGCGAATCTATGACACTCAAATGCAATTTAAAAAAAGAAAAGGTCAAAAACAAAATTTAAAACATTTTTTTCTGACAAGATATTTAATTAGTGACGACTGATATAATTTTTTTTTTTCTTGTAGTATCAATTATATTAAAAAATATTCATGTAAAAACATGAATTACCACAATGAATAGATAAATAAATAAGAGTATTACATATTTCAAACAAAACCTCTTTTACAGTAATATACAGTATATTTTTGCAACTGATCTAATTAATAATATATCTATTTCATATAATTTAAGTTGATGAACATCAAAATGCAGATTATGAAGATGATGATAAGAAATTGAAGATACCAATCTCATAAACAAGGCCGGAGAAAGCCGAACAACCAGGCCCTCCGGTGAGCCAAAGCAAAAGAGGGTCTTTTTCAGGGTTCCCTTCGGACTCAATAAAGTAGTAAAATAGCTGCACTTGTTCTGATTCTCCAACACCAACATACCTATTATTAATAATTCATAATTAAATATTATTAAGACAGAAAATTAAGAATTAAGAGTTGAAAAGGAAAGCTAATTTATATAGAGTTACCCAGTTTCAAGGCTGAATGGAAGTTTTCCAGGGAAGCCTGGCAGATTCTCAACCACAGATTGAGATAAAACGGAATCCGTAAACCAAGAATATACTAGAAGTAGCACGACAAATTTCACGTAAAGTGACATCACGCGGCGGCGGAGATCTGGGGGGGGCGGCGGCGGCACTGGTGGCGGACCGGAGGAGGCCAGTGGGGGTTGCGGTGGCTGTTTGGCCCCTTTCTTAGTGCAAATTATCTAGTATTCGTAGTGCCAAAAAAAAAACAAGAAAAAAAAAAAAAGAACCGAAACCAACAGAAGTCAGGACAGAGAACGTTGACATGACAATGGACAAGAATACAAACCAAAGTATGGCTCTCATTTTTAATTTGTCCTATTTTTAAATATGTATTTTTAAAATGTCCTATTTTTAAAAAGATTTTTCATTTTACCCTTTTGAATAGTAATTTTACTATTTAAAATTTCTTTATTTATTTTTATATCCAAACATTTTACTTTATTATGACTTTATACCTCTAAATTTTTAGAAAAAATATGGTATGTCCCAATTTTCGTCATATATAAATTTTATTAATCTTATTCTTTCTAAATTTTTACAATTCATAAGAATATAATTTTCTAATGTTCTATCTGATGTCGAAAGTTCTTTTAGTTCTCTGTCTATTTGTTCTAATTGTTTAACATAATTTTTAAGAATTTCGTGATTTATGGTTTTATTGATCAGATCAAACACATAATCTTCTTTATTATTATATGTTGCAATAAGAATTCTTAACTCTTCAGGTAGATCTTCTAGTGGTTTTAAAATTGTTATTTTCTTTTTAGTATTATTTTTTCTTTTAAATTAGTTTTTTATGATATCAAAGTCTTTTCCCATAATTTTATATCTTAACTATTAAAACCATCATACATTTGCACAAATCTCATAAATAAGTGATGAAGTACTCTAAAATCATATACTTTCTTAACATCAAGTAAAAAAATATTTCTATTTAAATCTTTTAAAAGTATATTACCTCCTCGATGTCCTTAATTCTTTAATCCTCCTTCCGGACTCGTCTTCAATCACCTTGACAAGCCTGACTGGTTTTCGCCCAAACGCCCTCCTGGCTTCACGGGACTTACGATTCCAAACGGCTACTGTCTCCAACGGTGTAATCACTACGGCCTTCGTAGGGTTATCGAATTTTGGAAACTTTATGAGAAATACAAGTTTAAAAGATTTCTATAGAAAGAATTCTAAACTGGTTTTATTTCCTTCAAAAAGGATTTATACAAACATGATTTAGAAGATGGTTACAAAGATCTAGAAAGGCTGGTTTCCTATTCAGAGTGAGAATCAGTCTGAATTTTCGAATGTGAGTTTTCGAATGAATTACAGATGAAATCTAAGTACAATTTATAGATCTAGAAATCTAACTATTCGGACTTCAAAGTTTTAGTTGGCGTCCGCTGTCTCTTTCTTTATGAGCTGGATCTTTATCATCTTTAGCCTCAGAAGTCAAAAGCTGCCTTTCACAGCTGTCTGCCATAATTCTTTAGTGGATGATGACGTCATGGCATCCGTCACTCCTTGCATTGATGTAAGCACTTACATCATGATTTACAACAACCAATCATTCTGCAAGCTTTCTTTCTTGTAGTCTCTGTGCAATAAAATTCATGTCTGAAAAATTTAGTGAGGAACTCCTTTAGTAATGAAGATTTTATCTGTCCTCCTTTCTTTAGTAATATCCAATTATTGGCCTGCATGAGAGTTTCATATTGTCGCTCCCATAGAGACTCAGCAATGGACTGAATGGCTTTAATGCCCATGGCTCTTCTCTCTGTGATCCATGAACTGGTGAACTTGAAAGATCGAAAATTCTTTATACCAGTTTCAATCTTTAAGTTTGTAGTTATAACATCTATTGTAATCATGTGTTGGACTTCATGCCAAATGCGCATCTCAGGTTCTGGAGCTATAGAATAGAACTTGAGTACGACTTCTCTATTTCTAGCAACTTGAATGCACTGGGATTTAAAGCGGTCATCAAATTCTGAAATTTCCTTTAGATCTTTTCCAACATATAGTAGATCTAGAAATCCATAGTTTGCAAGCTGAAAAACTTTATGAGGATCAGCTCCAAATATGGCGGTGATTCTTGGATGAACACTATATCCTTTAGAGTAGAATAGCGTCCTGGAATTCTCCCATCTATAGGCATCTTCAGCAACTTCTTTATATTCTCGTTCCCATTTATTTGTAGGAACAAATTCTTCATTGGATCCCCTGTTGTTGAAGCTTTCAGGTTTATTGATTTTTATTTCGATGACTTCAGCATCACTTTGAGATTTAGAAGTTTTTTCTTTATTTTTTATGGAGTCTAAAAAGTCTTTATCAGATACTGGTTTAGTACCTTGACTTCCAGAAGACTCTGCTTTTTCTTTACTTTTATTGCTTTCCCTTTTATCACTCTCATTTTCAGCTTCACTCATTTTTTCTTTTTCTTTATTTCTAGTTTCAAGGAACAAATCTAGACTTTCTTGAAGGAAAAGGGCTCTCCTAAGTCCTTCTTGAGAGATATCTGTAACTGTTTTAAAATTTAATTCTATCAAATCTTTCAGAGCTTTATTACTGTCAACAATGTCTTGAAAGACCAAGACAATATCGTCTATCTCATTCTTTAGCTCTTCAAGATCCAACTTTCTTTATTATTTTATTCCTGCAGAAAAATAAGAATTTATAAGATGATCTGTATCATCAACACAATTTTTGGAAAATTATCACCCATCAACGAATTTGAAAAGTCTTTACCACAACCGTTAGATAGTGGACTAGCTGTATGTATAGTGCATACAATCACTCTATTTGCATTTATAGGGAAATGCACACCCATCTCATCCATTTTAGAGTTGGAGAACTCATCCGTTTTCAAATTCTGTATTTCTAGAAATGCAATCGGCTAGGAAATTTTCTGAACCTTTTATATACTCTATTTTGAAACTGTAAAAGGAAAGAAAAACTTGCCATCTATGTAGCCTTCTGTATTGGGGTGTATTTGGTAATTTATTGAAAACCAAGGATTGTATCTGGGTATTATCGGTATGAACTTTAAAAGGTTTTTGATATAGAAAGAGAGAGAATTTCTGAATTCCTTTTATGATGGCTAGAAGTTCTTTCTCATGGGTTGTATAATTGACCTCAGCTTGACCGAAAGTACCACTTGTATACCTGCATATCTCATTGAGATCGGTTTTAAGTAATGCTGCCCAATATAGATCTGACGCATCCGTTTGTATAATCAATTTATCATTTTTATCAGGAAGTTTTAATTCTGGCAAAGTTTTACATTCTTCCTTTAAAGTTTTAACAATCTCTGTATGTTGATTGCTCCATCCTTTAGTATTATTTTTTCGAAGCAATTTTTGAATCTCATGCTTCTTTTTAGTAAGATTTATTATGAATCCCTCAGCATAATTTAGACAACCGAGAAATTTTTCAATTTGATTTCTATTTTCCAATTTATCAAGAAATTCACAAATATTTTTAGATATATGGGGTTGGAGTTTAATTTCTTCTTTATTCAATTTTAAACCCAGAAATTCAATTTCTTCTTTACAAATTATAGCCTTTCTTTCAGATAGGACAATACCATTTTCTTTACAAGTTTTAGCAAATTGTAATAGATGAGTTTTATGTTCTTCTAAAGTATTAGAAGCAATCAAAACATCATCAACATAAACAACAAGAAATTCTTTATATTTATTAAAGATTTTATCCATTCTTCTTTGATATATAGAAGGTGCATTTTTTAATCCAAACGGCATGACTAACCATTCGAACTGTCCTTGAGGGGAACTAAATGTTGTATATTGTATATTTTCAGGCTCCATTTTTATTTGCCAAAAACCCGAAGTACAATCAAATTTAGAATAATATTTCTTTCTTTTAACCAGGTTTAGTAAAACTTCTTTATTAAGGAGATAATAATTATCTGACCTAGTAAAGTGATTTAATCTTTTATAATTTATTACCATTCTAGGTTTTCCTCATTTTTTCTCAGCTTCATTTTCAACCATGAAAGCTGGGCTACTAAAAGGACTATTACTTCTTCTAATCAAAGGTGGTTTTTTATATAATAATTCATTTATTTGTTTATCAAATTCTTTTCTATCCTTTTCTGTATATAACATAGGTCTTTCTTTTATAACTATATTTTCAGTTAGTTTTATTTTTGCCTTTAAATCTGACTCTTTATAAAAAGCCAGAGGATGATCATTATAATTTTCTTTTAGCTGTTTTATTACATCTTCAAGAGTTATCCGTTTTATTGTTATATTGCGTATTTTTATCAGAATTTTATCATACGGTCCACCAAGCTTCGCTGGCTGAACTCTGAAGGGCTCATTTATTCGGGGTAATTTTAAATAATGATTACATTTAGTTTTTAGAATAACAGAATAAAGATTCTGTGAATAAAACTGAAATTGTTGTAAGAAATCATTTCCTAACAATATATCAGTTTCAAGAGAGTTATAGTCATGTATAGTATTTATAGTAATAATTTTACTTCCTAATATAACATTTACTTTATCAGCCTTTTTATTAATGTGTTCGGCTTGACCCGTAACACCCTTTATCTTTATGTTCCCATTCTCTTGCCATTTAGTATAGAGAAAGGATTTAAACAAAGTTATTTCTGAACCATTATCTATTAAGGCGCAGGTTGTTATATTAGTATCTTGTACTGTTATTTGTACAAAGACACTTAAAGGAAAATTAATTCCCTTCATGTTTTTTACAAAAGATCTTTATATTTCTTATTTGTAATGTAACTCCATGTTTCTCTATTTTATAGTAATCACATTGATTTAAGAAACTATTACCTAGAATTATATCGTAATAGTCTCCTGCCATATCACTATCTATGTAACAAGGTACAATTATTCTTAATTCTTCAAAAATTATTGAAACTTGTACCTCTTGATTACAAGTTATTAATTGACCTTCAAAGTTTTTATATTGAAATATTGTAGAAGCAACCTTTGCAATTAAACCTTTATTTTTATGTTTTGCAAGGTGATTGCCACTAGCTCCTGTATCAATTAATATACTTGGTCCTTCAATATATTCTTGACCATTAAAATATTTAGCATTTATAATCATTGTATTGGTTATATCTTGTCTATTAAATTCAACATTAGTAAGCAATGACTTACTAAAACTTTTTCTAGCTATAGTATTTTTTCTAAAATCTATTTGTGGTATTGTACCACTACTAGATCCATATTCTAACATGGGTTTTCTATTTATTTTAATTTCATAATCTTTGATTTCTGTAATTTCTTCTATCATTGGTAACTTTATTGTTGTTATTTCCCTGCATTCATTATCAATTTCAATATATGGTTTATCTTGATATATTTTACCATAATTACTATTAGTAAAAGCATAAATTGCTCTATAGTAAAAGGTAAAAGCTTGACTTTTATCTCTAAGTTTTAAATCTTTTAACAGTTGAAAGTGTAAACTTAAAGTATCATTTATATTTTGATCATTTATATCAACACTATATTTTGGATAACAATCAAAGCGAAATTGTGAATATATTAAATTTTATTCAACTGTTCTTAAATGACTATTTTTAGCATCTGTAAACCTTTGGTCATGAAGTGAAATAACCATAGGACTATCTATGTCATCTCTAAATAAGGCTTTAACTAGAATTTGAATTCTACCAAGATAAACATATTTTATCTTCTTTCTTACTTCTTTATTTTTGATTTTATCTTGATTTATTGAGGATTTTGTAAGCAAATTTAACCTAATTTACCCTTTAGTATGTTCAACATTTATAGATTTTTCAACTGCATGATAATCATATATATTTATCTTTTCTCTTTTTATTAAATCACCAAAAGACTTAAAAATACTTTTGGTAGGATCTGTTGCATCAAGTTTTAAACCTTTTATTTTTACTAATGTTTCTTGATCAAAGGTTATTCGTTGAGCATAACCTTCAGATCCTTCATATGTTTCTACCTCTTTATCAGAATCTTCAGTTTCAATTATATCTTTATTCATTTTTCGAATGACTAGAGTAAGTTTCTTCTTCAATATATATTTCTTTATCTAAATAATTTTCTATATCTGAAACTTCAGATAATTCATCTTGAACTTCTATAAATTCGGCTTCTATGCTTCGAATCTTTTTAGGTTTTTTACATTCAGGTGATTTATGTCCAATTTCTCCACAATTCCAACATTGGCATTGTGAAAGATTTTTATTTCTTTTAAAGTTAGGTTTTCTTTTAAAATATCTTCTTTTTGGTTTTATATTTTTCTTTTAAAAATTAGTATATTTTTTATACTTCTTTTTATGAAATCTTCTTTTTGTTTTATTAATTCTTTCTTTATTACATCCCCATTGACTGGGTACTTCAAATTCATTACAATATAAAAGTGAAAAATTTTTAGTTCTTCTATATGAATCTTGAGATTTACATAATTTACTCAACTCTGAAAAGAGAAAACTAATTCGTTTTCCTAAAGTTGAAGTTGAATCTTTATTTTCTTCCTTCCATTTATTCATTATATATTTATTCCAAGGATGTGGAAGTTTTAAAAAGTACATATTGAGATATATACTCTGATCTTCATTACTATAATATTGAGTATAATAGTATTTTTTAAATTCGCAAGTATATTGTTTTAAATGCTTCATACTACAAATTCTAAGATTTATCAAGTTAGTTCTTGCTTCTTCTTTTTCTTTAGTGCTTTCTTTATCAGGGTCATACCACTGTTCTCCTAGAAATTCATCAGAAAGATAAGCAACTAAGATTTAAATTCCTCTATCATTATTATCTATTAATTTAGTTTGTACATTTCTTTTTATTATAGCTTTAATGTTTTCCATTAATCCTTGCCACCAATTGAAAACAATACCATCAAATGTAGCAGTTAAATAATCTACTTGCCTGTTTGATGTCCATGTATCATCAGCGTTATGTAAAAAGAAAACTTTCATAGTGTTTGCCCATGAAATTATAACCTTTTTAGTATCTTCTTTGCAATCTATATTTAACTTAGAACCTCCATGATTTATAGGTTCTCCATAATTAGTATCCGGAGTAAATTTATTGAATTGTTTATGAGATTTATTATTCTTTATGTGATCATAATATTGCCTTCTATATTTAGGAATAGGCATCATTTCTGATTCTTCTATTTCCATATCTTCTGGTTTTATTGTACCACTTGGGCCTCCAGTTGTATTATTAGTGTTAACTAATACTTCATATTCCTCTATTTCAGAAAGATCTATTTTTTCAAATTGATCTATTAATTCATTAATTTCATTCATCTTTATCTGTTTCTGATTCCGAATCTTGTTCTTTAGGTGGATTAGATGATGTAGCAATATCTTTACCTTTTTCTTCCTTTTTAAGAGCTTCTTCTTCAGCTAATATTTTAGGTAATTTAACATTACTCATATATGCATCAAAGAAATTTGGATGCACAGTTTCTTTGTTAGTTTTTATTGGTTTTATTATAATTTCTCTTTCTTTTATTTTCTTGTCAAATTTATTTTTCTCAAGACAAGTATTTTTTATTAGATCTTCAAGATTTGAATTACAAATTTTTAAGATTTGAACCTGTGTTTTTAATTCTTTAAGTTCTTGAGTTAGAACATATAATGCTTCAAGTATTTTATTCATTCCTGTATTTAATTCCTCAATATTTTTATTTATTTTATTCATTTATATTTTTTATATTTATTCCAAGCTATTTGAGCATTTTGTTGTGTAGCTTTTATCTTTTGTTTGCAACTTTGTATTTTTGCTTTATTCTCTTTTGTTTTAATGTGTTCATATTCTCGATTATATTCTTCAAGAATTATATTTAGGCTTAGAATTAGATTTATATTATGTATCCATCATTTAAGATGTTTATTTGTCTTCATAAGCGACTTAGAATATCAAGTCTTTCATTTATTTATTTTATTTTGCTTTTCAAAAAATCAATTCTAAAAGCATCTCCTCTATGATAAGTTGGTTTTCTAAAAATAAAATCCAACTCCTTTTGATATAGATACAATTCTACTTGGAGCCTATGTAATGTATAATTAGGCATTGCTAAGTAGAATCATTACAACTCTACGATTTTTATATTCTTCTAACTTTCTATAGTACAATGCTCTTATTTCAGCATCTTTATGTGCCTTAGCTTCTTCCTTTAGAGACATCAAGATTTTGTAGTACTTCTCTACCTTTGGATACCTTTTAGTGTGTCGAAACAGTCTATTCTTCATGGTGAAGATAACTGCCAATCAGTTTCATCACATGAGAAATCGCAAGACAAACTTTCTATATTTATGTTATCACTAAATTCTTTATCATTTATTTCTTGTAAATAAATAAATAGCTCTTTAATAAGTAAAAGATTTATAATTGATAATTTTAATAATTTTAAATATTCCATATTTTAGAAATTTTTATTGATCTTTATGGCTCTTTTATGGCTCTGATACCAATAAGACGCTGGGGTTTTACTTGATTTAACATAACAAATTTAAGAAAAAAGTATAAATAATTAAAAATTTAAGATTTGAGTTTATTTAATGAGAATAAGAATGGTTGTAACGTTTTCTATTTTTAAACATATTTTTAGAGCAAGGTTTTAGTTAAAATGGACTAAAATGATCAAAAATACTTTGGAATGGGTTTTGATGATATAAAGAATAAAAGTTGGGTTTTTAAGCAATTACGCCGGCCCACATGAACAGTAAAACCGAGCTTTGAGAGTTCGGTTTAGGGTATTTTTGAAATGTTCTAGAAAAGTGGGTTATTTTAAAATTTTGAAAATTAAAAAAGGGTATTTTAAAAATTATTTCCCAAAGTATGTGTGTGGCCAACTCTTGTAAAACTTTAACCAAAAAAAAAAAACCTCGTGTAAAACTCGCCACCACTCTCCCCCTCTCTCTCTCCCCCTCTCTCTCTATATTCTTCTATTAGTATATACCTCTCCATTTATAAATTTGTATGTATTCATAGGAGTTGAATCAGCACTCTAAAAATTGTAATAAAGATTTTATTTTTACTTTAAAATTACAAAATATATTAAAATTTTCACTCATTTCAAAATACAATTAAATACATTTTAGAAAACATTTTTATAATACCCTTTTTTAATTTTCAAAATTTTAAAATAACCCACTTTTTTAAAACCTTTCAAAAATACCCTAGAGTGCACTTTCAAAGCTCGATTTTACTGTTCATGTGGGCCGGCGTGATTTCTTAAAAACCCAAATTTTATTTCACTAAAACCCATTCCAAAGAATTTTTGATCAATTTAGTGCATTTTTCCTATAAAATTTCTTTAAAAACTATGTTTGAAGTAGAAAAAGTCATAACCATCCTTATTCACATTAAATAAACTAAATTTTACATTTTTAATTACGTATTATGTTTTCTTAAATTTGTTATGTTAAATCAAGTAAAACCCCCGCAGCCTATTGGTATCAGAGCCATATAGATCAATAAAAATTTATAAATTATGGAATATTTGGAATTATTAAAGTTATCAATTATAAATCTTCTAATAATTAAAGATCTATTTATTTATTTACAAGAAATAAATGATCAAGAATTTAGTGATAACTTAAATATAGAAAGTATATCTTGCGATTTCTCATGTGATGAAACTGATTGACAGTTATCTTCACCATGAAGAATAGACTGTTTCGACACACTAAAAGGTATCCAAAGGTTGAGAAGTACTACAAACTGTTGATGTCTCTAAAGAAAGAAGCCAAGGCACATAAAGATGCTGAAATAAGAGATTTGTACTATAGAAAGCTAGAAGAATATAAAAACCGTAGAGCTATAATGATTCTCCTTAGCAATGCCTAATTATGCATTACATAGGCTTCAAGTAGAATTGTATCTATATCAAAAAGAGTTGGATTTTATGTATAGAAAGCCAACTTACCATTGAGGAGATGATTTTAGAATTGATTTTTTGGAAAGCAAAATAAAACAAATAAATGAAGGACTTGATGTTCTAAGTCGATTATGAAGACAAATAAACATCTTAAACGATGGATATACAATATAAATCTTATATTGAGTTTAAATATAATTCTTGAAGAATATAATCGAGAATATGAACACATTAAAACAGAAGAGAATAAAGCAAAGATACAAAGTTGCATACAAAAGATAAAAGCTACCCAACAAAATGCTCAAATAGCTTGGAATAGACATAACAAATATAAATGGATAAAATAAATAAAAATATTGAAGAATTAACTACAGGAATGAATAAAATACTTGAGACACTATATGTTCTAACTCAAGAACTCAAAGAATTAAAAACAGAGATTCAAATCTTAAAGATTTGTAATTCAAATGTTGAAGATTTAATAAAAAATACTTGTCTTAAGAAAAATATATTCGACAAGAAAATAAAAGAAAGAGAAATTATAATAAAGCCAATAAAAACTAATACAGAAACAGTGCATCCAAATTCTTTTGATGTACATATGATTAATGTTAAATTACCTAAAATATTAGCTGAAGAAGAAGCTTCTAAAAGGAAAGTAAAGGATAAAGACATAGCTACATCATCTAATCCATCTAAAGAACAAGATTCTGAATCTGAGACAGATAAAGATGAATGAAATTAATGAATTAATTGATCAATTTGAAAAAAATAGATCTTTCTGAAATAGAGGAATATGAAGTATTAGTTAACACTAATAATACAACTGGAGGCCCAAGTGGTATAATAAAATCAGAAGATATGGAAACAGAGGAATCAGGAATGATGCCTATCCCAAAATATAGAAGGCAATACTATGATCATATAAAGAAAAATAAATATCAGAAACAAGTAGATAAATTCACTCCAGATATTAATTATAGTGAACCTATAAATCATGGAGGTTCTAAATTAAATATAGATTGTAAAGAAGATACTAAAAAGGCAATAATATCATGGGCAAATACCATGAAAGTTTTCTTTTTATATAACGCTGATGATACATGGACAACTAATAGACAAGTAGATTATTTAATTGCTACATTTGATGGTATTGTTTTTAATTGGTGGCAAGAATTAACTGAAAATATTAAAGCTATAATAAAAAGAAATGTACAAACTAAATTAATAGAGAATACTGATAAAGGAATTGAAATTTTAATTGCCTATCTTTCTAGTGAATTTCTAGGAGAAGAATGGCATGATCCTGATAAAGAAAGTACTAAAGAAAAAGAAGAAGCAAGAACTAACTTGATAAATCTTAGAATTTGTAGTATGAAGCATTTAAAACAATATACTTGTGAATTTAAAGAATATTATTATACTCAATATTATAGTAATGAAGATCAGAGTATATATCTCAATATGTACTTTTTAAAACTTCCACATCCTTGAAATAAATATATAATGAATAAATGGAAGGAAGAAAATAAAGATTCAACTTCAACTCGAGGAAGAAGAATTAGTTTTCTCTTTTCAGAGTTAAGAAAATTATGTAAATCTCAAGATTTATATAGAAGAACTAAAAAATTTCACCTTTATATTGTTATGAATTTGAGGTACCCAGTCAATGGGTTGTAATAAAGAAAGAGTTAATAAAAAGAAAAGAAGGTTTCATTAAAAGAAGTATAAAAAATATACTAGTTTTCAAAAGAAACATATAAAACCAAAAAGAAAATATTTTAAAAGAAAACCTAACTATAAAAGAAATAAAAATCTTTCACAATGCCAATGTTGGAATTGTGGAGAAATTGGACATAAATCGCCAGAATGTAAAAAATCTAAAAAGATTCGAAGTATAGAAGCTGAATTTATAGAACTTCAAGATGAATTGTCTGAAGTTTCAGATATAGAAAATCATCTAAATAAAGAAATATATATTGAAGAAGATACTTACTCTAGCAATTCTAAAAATGAATAAAGATATAATTGAAACTGAAGATTCTGATAAAGAAGTAGAAATATATGAAGGAATAGAAGGTTATGCTCAACGAATAACCTTTGATCAAGAAACTTTATTAAAAATAAAAGGTTTAAAACTTGACGCAACCAACCCTACTAAAAGTCTTTTTAAGTCTTTTGGTGATTTCATAAAAAGAGAAAAGATAAATATATATGATTATCATGCAGTTGAAAAATCTATAAATGTTGAACACACTAAAGGGCAAATTAGATTAAATTTGCTTACTAAATCCTCAATAAATCAAGCTTTAAATAAGATCAAAAATAAAGAAGCAAGAAAGAAGATAAAATATGTTTATCTTGGTAGGATTCAAATCTTAGTTAAAGCTTTATTTAGAGATGAAATAGATAGTCCTATGGTTATTTCACTTCATGACCAAAGATTTACAGATGCTAAAAATAGTCATTTGGGAACAGTTGAAGGAAATTTAATAGATTCACAATTTCGCTTTGATTGTTATCCAAAATATAGTGTTGATATAAATGATCAAAATATAAATGATACTTTAAGTTTACATTTTCAACTTTTAAAAGATTTAAAAACTTAGAGATAAAAGTCAAGCATTTACCTTTTACTATAGAGCAATTTATGCTTTTACTAATAGTAATTATGGTAAAATATATAAAGACAAACCATATATTGAAATTGATAATGAATGTAGAGAGATAACAACAATAAAGTTATCAATGATAGAAGAAATTAAAGAAATACAAGATTATGAAATTAAAATAAATAGAAAATTCATTTTAGAATATGGATCTAGTAGTGGTATGATACCACAAATAGATTTTGGAAAAAATACCATCTCTAGAAAAAGTGTTAGTAAGTTACTGCTTACTAATGTTGAATTTACAAGACAAGATATAACCAATACAATGATTATAAATGCTAAATATTTTAATGGTCAGAAATATCTTGAAGGACCAAATATATTAATTGATACAGGAGCTAGTGGCAATCACCTTGCAAAACATAAAAATAAAGGTTTAATTACAAAGATTGCTTCTATAATATTTCAATATAAAAATTTTGAAGGACAATTAATAACTTGTGATCAAGAGGTACAAGTTTCAATAATTTTTGAAGAATTAAGAATAATTGTACCTTGTTACATAGATAGTGATATGGCAGGAGACTATTACGATATAATTCTAGGTAATAGTTTCTTAAATCAATGTGATTATTATAAAATAGAGAAACATGGAGTTACATTACAAATTGGAAATATAAAGATCTTTTGTAAAAAACATGAAGGAAATTAATTTTCCTTTAAGTGTCTTTGTACAAATAACAGTACAAGATACTAATATAACAACATGCGCCTTAATAGATAATGGTTCAGAAATAACCTTGTTTAAATCCTTTCTCTATACTAAATGGCAAGAGAATGAGAATATAAATATAAAGTGTTACGGGACAAGCCGAACACATTAATAAAAAGACAGATAAGGTAAATGTTATATTAGGAAGTAAAATTATTACTATAAATACTATATATGATTATAACTCTCTTGAAACTGATATATTGTAATCTTTATTCTGTAATACAATTTCAGTTTTACTCACAGAATCTTTATTCTGTAATCCTAAAAACTAAATGTAATCATTATTTAAAATTACCCCGAATAAATGAGCCATTCAGAGTTCAGCCAGCGAAGCTTGGTGGACCGTATGATAAAATTTCGATAAAAATACATAATAAAACACTAAAATGGATAACTCTTGAAGATGTAATAAAATAGCTAAAAGAAAATTATAATGATCATCCTCTGGCTTTTTATAAAGAGTTAGATTTAAAGGCAAAAATAGAGTTAACTGAAAATATAGTGATAAAAGAAAGACCTATGTTATATACAGAAAAAGATAGAAAAGAATTTGATAAACAAATAAATGAATTATTATATAAAAATCCACCTTTGATTAGAAGAAGTAATAGTCCTTTTAGTAGCTCAGCTTTCATGGTTGAAAATGAAGCTGAGAAAAAATGAGGAAAATCTAGAATGGTAATAAATTATAAAAGACTAAATCACTTTACTAGGTCAGATAGTTATTATCTCCCTAATAAAGAAGTTTTACTAAACCTGATTAAAAGAAAGACATATTATTCAAAATTTGATTGTACTTCAGGGTTTTGGCAAATAAAAATGGAACCTGAAAGTATCCAATACACAACATTTAGTTCCCCTCAAGGACAGTTCGAATGGTTAGTTATGCCATTTGGATTAAAAAATGCACCTTCTATATATCAAAGAAGCATGGATAAAATCTTTAATAGATATAAAGAATTTCTTGTTGTCTATGTTGATGATGTTTTAATTGCTTCTAATACTTTAGAAGAACATAAAACTCATCTTTTACAATTTGCTAAAACTTGTAAAGAAAATGGTATAGTCTTATCTGAGAGAAAGGCTATAATTTGTAAAGAAGAAATTGAATTTTTAGGGTTAAAATTAAATAAAGAAGGAATTAAACTTCAACCTCATATCTCTAAGAAAATTTGTGAATTTCCTGATAAATTGGAAAATAGAAATCAAATTGAAAATTTTCTCGGTTGTCTAAATTATGCTGAAGGATTTATAATAAATCTTGCTAAAAAGAAGCATGAGATTCAAAAATTGCTTCGAAAAAATAATACTAAAGGATGGAGTAATCAACATACAGAGATTGTTAAAAATCTAAAGGAAAAATGTAAAACTTTGCCTTAATTAAAACTCCCTGATGAAAATGATAAATTAGTGATACAAATGGATGCTTCAGATCTATATTGGGCAGCAATATTTAAAATCGATCTCAATGAGATATGCAGGTATACAAGTGGTACTTTCGGTCAAGTTGAGGTCAACTATACAACCCATGAGAAAGAACTTTTAGCCATCATAAAGGGAATCCAAAAATTCTCTCTCTTTTTATATCAAAAATCTTTTAAAGTTCAAACCGACAATACCCAAATACAATCTTTAGTTTTCAATAAACTTCCAAATACACCCCAATACAGAAGGCTACATAAATGACAAGTTTTCCTGTCCTTTTATAGTTTCAAGATAGAGTACATAAGAGGTTCATAAAATTTCCTAGCCGATTTCATTTTTAGAAATACAGAATTTGGAAATGAATGAGTTCTCCAACTCTAAAATGGATGAGATGGGTGTGCATTTCCCTATAAATGCAAATAGAGTGATTGTATGCACTATACATACAACTAGTCCACTATCTAGCAGTTGGTGGTAAAGACTTTTCAAATCCGTTGATGGGTGACAATTTTTCAAAAATTGTGTTGATGATACAGATCATCTTATAAATTCTTATTTTTCTGCAGGATTAAAATTCTAAAGAAAGATGGATCTTGAAGAGCTAAAGAATGAAATATACGATATTGTCTTGGTCTGTCAAGACATTGTTGACAGTAATAAAGCTCTTAAAGATTTGATAGAGTTAAATTTTAAAACAGTTACAAATATCTCTCAAGAAGGACTTAGAAGAGCCCTTTTCTTTCAAGAAAGTCTAGATTTGTTCCTTGAATCTAGAAATAAAGAAAAAAAAAATGAGTGAAGCTAAAAATGAGAATGATAAAAAGGAGAGCAATAAAGGAAAAGATAAAGCAGAGTCTTCTGGAAGTCTAGGTACTAAACCAGTATCTGATAAAAACTTTTTGGACTCCATGAAAAATAAAGAAAAAACTTCTAAATCTCAAGGTGACTCTGAAGTTATTGAGATAAAAATCAATAAATATGAAAGCTTCAACAATAGGGGATCCAATGAAGAATTTGTTCCTACAAATAAATGGGAAAGAGAATATAAAGAAGTTGCTGAAGAAGCCTATAGATGGGAGAATTCCAGAACACTATTCTACTCTAAAGGATATAGTGTTCATCCAAGAATCACCGCCATATTTGGAGTTGATCCTCATAAAGTTTTTCAGCTTGCAAATTATAGATTTCTAGATATGCTATATGTTGGAAAAGATCTAAAGAAGATTTCAGAATTTGATGACCGCTTTAAATCCCAGAAACTAAAAGATAGAAAGCTTGCAAAATGATTGGTTGTTGTAAATCATGATGTAAGCGCTTACGTCAGTGCAAGGAGTGACGGATGCCATGACGTCATTATCCACTAAAGAATTATGGCAGACAGCTATAAAGCAGCTTTTGACTTCTGAGGCTAAAGAAGATAAAGATTCCAGCTCATAAAGAAAAAGACAGCGGACGCCAAATAAAACTTTGAAGTCCGAATAGTTAGATTTCTAGATCTATAAATTGTACTTAGATTTCATTTGTAAAGCATTCGAAAATTCAGATTGATTCTCACTCTGAAAACTATCCATAGAATAGGAAACCAGCCTTTCTAGATCTTTGTACCCATCTTCTAAATCATGTTTGTATAAATCCTTTTTGAAGGAAATAAAACCAGTTTATTTTCATAAATATTCAAGTTTAGAAATTTTTCTATAGAAATCTTTTGAGATTATATTTCTCCTAAATTTTCCAAAATTCTCTAACCCTACGAAGGCCGTAGTGATTACACCATTTGAGACAGTAGCCGTTTGGAACCGTAAGTCCCGTGAAGCCAGGAGGGCGTTTGGGCGAAAACCAGTCAGACTTGTCGAGGTGATTGAAGACGAGTCCAGAAGAAGGATTAAAGAATTAAGGACGTCAAAGAGGTAATATACCTTTAAAAGATTTAAATATAAATATTTTTCTACTTGATATGATGAAAGTATATGGTTTTAGAGTACTTCATTATTAATTATTTGATTTGTACGAATGCATGATTTGATATAATGAAAAAAGATTTTGAGATCATAAAAAACCAATTTAAAAGAAAAAAACACTAATAAAAAGAAAATAGCAATTTTAAAACCACTAGAAGATCTACCCGAAGATTTAAGAATTCTTATTGCAACATATAATAATAAAAAATATTATGTTATTGATCTAATCAATAAAACTATCAATCACGAAATTCTTAAAAATTATGTTAACCAATTAGAACAAATAGACAGAGAACTAAAAGAACTTTGGGAAGCAGATAAAACCTTAGAAAATTATATTCTTATGCAGTGTAAAAATCTAGAAAGAGTAAAACTAATAAAATTTATATATGATGAAAATTGGGATATACCGTACTTTTTCTAAAATTTAGAGGTCTAAAGTTATAATAAAATGAAACGTTTGGACACCAAAGCAAATAAAGAAACTATAAACAGTGAAAATACTATTCAAACAGTAGAATCACTATTTAAAAGGGGTAAAATGAAAAACCTTTTTAAAAGAAGGATATTTTGAAAATAAATCTATAAAAAGAGGATAATTTAAAAATTTTATCTACATTTTACCCCCCAAAAATATATATTATGCATCATTTATTTCTCTAAACAAATAAAAATATCACTTGTCCCCTCCTCAATTAAAGATTTCAACAAAATTATCCGCAAAGAATTTAAATTTACTTGAATATATCATAATCTAATTTTAATTAAAAAAAGCATATTTAAATCATAATTAACTTATCCATTTTTTATTTCAATTAGTCAAACTTTACTTAGATTTTATACTTAACAAATTCAATAAATTAGAAAATTTAGAATAACTTTTTTTCTTGTGTAATTAATTTCAAATATTATTACCATAGTTCAATATATTGGTTTTATTAAATGTACTAAAACTATGAATTATTTTTTAATTAAAATTTAGAAGTTTTTTTTATAGTTAATAAAAAATTTGGAGTTGAATTTCAAGATGTTAAGTGCAAAAAAGTATAGTGAAGATTATATAAATAAAATGGCATAAATGCAATTATTAACTTACATAACATATAATTTAGGAGTGGTGAAGTGTATTTAATTTTATTTTAAAATGAATGGATATTTTGGTAAATTTTCAAATATAAAAGTAAAAGTTGAGTCGGTATAACAGCTTTGGGAGTGCGGATATGAATTCCCTATATTTATTTGTGTTTATTTTGAAAAATAATCAATATCAGAAAAAGTATATACTAATTAATTTATAATTAGTCCATGCCATTTTTGATATTTTTCTAATTAAGATATTTCTTTTTTTATATTTTTAATTTATATAATTTTTATTTAAAATTAAGTATACTTATCATATTTACGACGTCACACCGTTGAACCATCAGTCGACCAGTTCAAGTAATTAGTAAGGCCATTAGTTCGATGCCTGGTCCAATTTTGAAAACAATAATCTTTTTATATTTAGTGGTTAATAGAATTCACTACAGAAAAAACGCCCGATTCCGGCGGAATTATTCCGGGGGAAATTTTCCCCCGGAATTTCCCCCGGAATTTTCTTTTTTTTTTTTAAAATTGGGGGAAATCCGGGGGGAATTTTCCCCCGGTTTTTTTTTTGAATTTTTTTTGAATTTTTTTATTAAAAACCGGGAGAAATTCCGGGGGAAATTTCCCCCGGTTTTTTTTTTGAATTTTTTTTTAAAAAAACCGGGGGAAATTCCGAGGGAAAATTTCCCCCGGTTTTTTTTTTTTGAATTTTTTTTTAAAAAACCGGGGGAAATTCAAGTATATACTTAGAATGAATGTTCAAAACCAAAAAATGAAACTAATTTGAACCAAAGAATTAAAAAGCAAAGTCATAAAGAATATAAATTACCCAAATAAAATGACAAACAAACTCTTTTTTGTTTTTTTGATACAAAAATGACAACCAAACTCAATATCTCATTGTGATTGAAATGAGTACACACTCAACAAAGTCCAACGAGCAAAAACAAAATACATATCCATCTTAGCACATAGGTTCAATTTTTGCTGACGGCTGAAACGAATCACTTTCAACTAATTGAACGGCCTCCAAGTAAAGTTAGCTTGCCCTTGAAAATATATGCAATCAAATCTGTTTAGCACATCATATAGTACAAGAAAGACTAATTTTAAGAATAAAGGAATCTAATACCTGTGACAAATTGAGACTACCGAAGTCATTATTTTGCACCATATAATTCAAGCCGCTAGCAATATCATGACTTGCTGGATTCGTTGTAGCAAATGGGGGCATAGAAAAGCATGGAAGTTGATTTGCCACAAGTTGAGATGTACTTGGTATTTGGTAAGGTGGTTGAGGTTGGCTTAGACTATGTTGAGAGGATTGTACTTTAGTAGCTTCTTCAAAAGGGCACTCATCACCAATGGCTTGTGAGTTACGTCCTTTACGTTTTGCTCCTTTTGTTGCCCTCTCTAAAAAATTAGTAGCATACATTTAAAAAAAACATAAGATACGATTCCAAATTGCAATATACAATGAGTTAAATAATCAAATAATATAAAATTTATTTAAACTTACTTGAAGTTTCCGCCTTTCCATTTCCTTTTTTGCTTTTATCATCCCAATGACATTTGTGGATATTAGTGATTCCTCTTGACTTGGCAATGGGGGGATCACGTACAAGCATTTCAATATCTTGAGTGCCGCCTTTGTCAATAGACAAGTCGTCACAAGCATTCGGATCATTTAAATTCATGCTTATAAACAAAGCATTAATTTTCTCTCTTGCACTTTCAAAAGAATTTGTCAAGATATCCCGTGCCTCCATGTGGGCTTTACCTCTCATGGCAAGTTCATGCACCGACTTTGTTATATAATTCACAAATGCCATGTCAGAGATATAAGTATTGTTACCTCTTGTGCTTGTACTTTGGCTAGATTTACTACATAACCCATCTTTTGCCACCATAGTCCATCGCTTTTTAATGTACATATGAGGTATGTTCCGCTGATTTACTTGGGTAAAGACCCTTAGAGCATGTTTGCATAAGATACCCAAAGTCTCAAATTTGTGACATGAGCACTTTATTTCGGACGTGTCACTGTCATACTCCACCAATCTCGGTCTTGAATTTGTACCATAAGATATTACTTTAAAGTGTCTCAATGAAGAACCTGCATTTGTACGCTCTTCTATAATTTCACCCTCTGCAAGTCTACTCTCCAACTCTCCAACCCTATTATTTAAGTGTAGGGATTCTATTTTCTTTGCAGCTGTGAGATCATCATGACATTCATTTACTTCCCCATCTCCACCCACATTATTCAAATCTAACAAAACAAAAAGAATAAAAAGGCATCAATGTTTTTTAATTTTCCATATCTAGTGGAATAAAAAGAACAACTATATATAACAATCTAATAGTGATGTACCTGGAATACTACAAGTTTCGTCCGATGGCATGTCTAAGTCTTGCTCCATTTGTGAGTTACAACTTGAATAAAAACTAAAACTAGTAATCTAACAAGACAGGAAACCACCGCCGGCAAGTAAGAAAGATGGAGTCATAATCTGCCGTTGTTTTTTCTTTCCTCCAAACTGTCTTTTGGGTTTCCTGCTTTAGTTTTGAAAATTCTCGTCTTTTTTGTTAATAAATTAGGATTTACTCTTAATTTAATTAGAAGCCACATGTACAATTTTAAATGGGTTAATTATAGGCAGAATAAAAAAAATAAAAAATGGGGGTGCTTCCCCACTGGGGAAGCACCCAGCGTATACCTCACCGGGCTTAATTGCCCTCACAAGTCTCCACCATTCACTTCTCTGAATCAACAGCTTTTATTGTGGTCCTCATTGGTCACTTTTGACAGCTGAGTGGGGCTTATTATTGCACCAAATCTGTTTGTGTTAATTCTTATTAGTACAAGACTATTATTTTAGTTAATGTAAAAAGGCTTCTGAAATAATAAAATAGCTCACTGCCTCCGTTTTATGTTTGTATATGGAAAGGGAAAATTATATTTTTCATATAATGAGGTGGCATTTTTTTTAAATTTTGGCACACTAAATTAAGAGATAGTATATTTAATATAACATGTCAAAAAATAATGATAATTTGTTCAAAAATATAAAAATGTCTAAATAAATATATTTGAGTTCTTATACGCAACATAATATTTATATTTGTAATTAATATTCTATATAAGTAAATTATGTAGAAAATATAAATACTTTTGTATGTATATCTTTCAAATTTTTTTTAATTATTTAGATATTGTTGTAGATATAAATAAATATAAATACATATCTATTTAATGCAAAATTACTTATCTAAAATTATTTAATATTACTTATTATATGCATATTTATTTAGTTTACTCAAAATTATTTATGATATTGTAATATAAACTAACTATCAACCCTTATTTATATTTATAAAAAAAAAAAGCAGAAAGAAGGAGAAGTAAAAAAAATAATTTTTAAAGAAATAAACAAAGGGAAATTAGTAAATCTATTTCAAAACACTGTTCCGATGTTTACTTTTCAAATATACCCATCTATCTATCTATTCTATCTATTCTATTTCTATTTACTATTAAAGTTGTGAATGACATTAAAAATTTCTCGAAACTTTTGACTTGACTAAACTATCCTTTCAATAATACTATTTTTAAGGTTAATTATTTAAATTTATCTTATCATTGTTATTATTAATTAGATTAAAATTACAATACATAACACGAAAGAAGTTGACATGTTTAAGAAATTGTTAGACTTTTTTTTTTGTTACAATTACACGTATGACTCTTGTTTTACACATATACCGTGGAAACATTATTTTCATTGTTTTCTTTTTTACAACAAGTTGAAAACAATAAGAATAAATAAATAAATATAGAGGAATTATTATTGATCAAGAAAATACCGCCAATGATAGTGAATGGTTAAAGGATAGAAATGTGAATTATTTTTACTTTATGATATTTAATATAAACATACCATTTGTATCAAATTGAAGATTTTGCAGAATTACAAATTTATGGTATTTTTTTTTTATAATTTTATCATCCATTGGTATATTCATATTAAAATTATCTTATAGGAATGAATCAAAAATTTCAACACAAATCAAAGAGAAGCATTAATTTTAGATAAGAATGAATCAATGAAAGAATAGAAATAGTTAGCATTGTTAAACACTGTTAAAAGTGAATATGATTCATTTTAGTATCTGTGTTTTTCATTAATTAGAAATGGATGCACGAATTTGCCAAAAACAAAAATTTGATACCTAAATTTTATCTTAATTGTTGAACTGATCCATATTAGATCGACTCCATTCAACATTTTCACATAAGGATCTTACAGTGATTGATCTCTTTTATTTAATCTTAGCTCGATTTAAACAGTTCGAATAATTAGTAAATAAACAAAATCATGTAATTGTAATTGTTCACACAAAATTTTCGTATTTGTAAAACAAACAAGTACAAGACAAGAAAAATATGTGACAAATATTTCAAATTTGAAGAAAGGATATAATTTAAAGGAAAATACTCCTAGAAGGCTAATCCCCTAATTCTTCTCTCCGGATTTGTTTCCGAGGGCTTGAAGCTTGTTCTCGGATGAATGATGTGATTCCTTCCTAGATTTGCGGGATGGAAGTCACGATTTAACTTGAAGTCAAAGGTCGGCTTTGAAATCGAAGGCCTTGAAGCACTTGCGCTTTGAAGACGAAGTAGAGCCTTTGTGGATGCAGTACGTCGTCGGAGTAGTCGCTTGCGATTTGAAGTCTTGAGAATTTTGAGAGCTCGTACGAAGACCGTATTCTTGTGAGCTTGTCTCTATATGTGTTGAAGACTTCTTGATGTTTTCTTTTGAACCCCAAATAACCCGTATTTATAGGTGTTTGTGTAGGTTTTTTGGATTGCTGACAATTTCTTCGATATTTATCTCTTTAATAAATTATTATTAAAGAGAGAAATATCATTTACATACCATTATTTGATTGGTCCATGCAACCAAATGCGCCACTTGTCACCATTTGATTGGTTTTGGACTTTCGGGCTGCAATACTTGATTTAATTGGCCGGAACGCCTCATATTGACACTTGGCGACCTCTCATTCGCCAGTAAAATAAATATTAAAATATTAATTAAAATTAACTATTTAATATTGGAATTAAATTTAGGGAATTCCAAAATATAAAATAGAAAATTTAATTAATATTTAATATTTTAATTTATACTTGTTAATATATATATATATATATATATATATATTTGAGTTAGCGAAATTTGATCGCCAACAAATGCCCCCTACTTTAAGGCTCGGCGAAAAACATGCCGAATATTTGCAAATAAGGCGAGACTTGAAGTACTTGAGCATTGATTATGGACTTTGAGAAAATGGGTCAATTAATCTTCCCACTTGAATATATATATATATATTTTTTTTGGGGCCTCAATTCTAAACTTGAAAGAGATTTGGCCCATGAAATTCGGCCCAAGTTGGCATACAAGTGGAGAATTTTCCATGCGGCTCTTGGTAAATCTTTACAACGATGCCTTCTCTCACAACTTTATTGCCTTTAGGATTCCTAATTTAATGTTCCTTGAACTTTGCTGAAAATTTCTTTGTCACACGTGGGCTTAGGAAAGCAATTCTTGATAAGCCTCCATTGTTGACTTTAGAAGCCACCCCATATTTGCTACTTTTCCAAATCAATTTCTTTCCACTTGATGTCGTGCTAGGAGTCTTTATTTTCTTGATCACGTGCTACTTTTTTTTTTTTTTTTTGAAACTCTAAAGCTCATCAACCTCCAGATATTCGAATTCATTCAGAACTCATCTTTCTCCTTTCCTTCTATATTTTGACAGAGAGCATATCAAACTACAACTCTAAAATAATATCCTAGTTAAGCTTAATGACTGCGTATATCACCAATTTAACACTGACAGAAAGCGTATTAAACTGCAACTCTGAAATAATATCCTAGTTAAGCTTAATGACTGCGTATATCACCAATTTAACACTGACAAAAAGCTTATTAAACTACAACTCTGAAATAATATCCTAGTTAAGCTTAATGACTCTCGCATGTGCCTATAAAACCTGCGTATATCACCAATTTTCAAATCAATTTGCAGCGGAGCAGCAGTTGAAAGCTCGAGAGCGAAACATTCAAATTTGTTTGGAATTTTGTTGAGGTATAGGACTTCTCTCAACCCCTTCTTGCTGTCGCTTCTGCCGCTATAGTGGAACGCCTTGAACTCGTTCATGTCGATGAATCTGTCGCCGTTGGTTTCCAATTTTTTTTTTTTAAGCTTCCTAAAACTGCATGAAATCTGATCAATTGATAGCAATTTGTCTTCTCCGTGAGTGCTTGAGCACCTAGCCCACGATTAATTTCATCTACACGACAACTTTACAGCAGCAAATTGAGAGGATTGATTTGCTGGGGTATAATTGTACTCTTGCTGCGACTCCTCTTTATTTTCCTTCTTTGCTTTGCATATCACCCGTTTGATAGAATGCCCCAATGGAAGATAGCTAACAATTATGAGCAATAAACGGCCGATTTCCTTTTGCGTATCTTCTTTTTCGTTTTTTTTTTTTTTTAGCATCAGCATGTACTGTCTTTGCGTTGCTAGGAGACTTGAATTCCTAGGTTATCTTGACATCACTAAGCTTCAAAACAGATGATGCAATAGTAATTCCCCCTGCTTTCTCAAAAGCCGAGATATCTTCTGTCGACATTGATTCTACTTGCCTTGCAACAAACTCCCACTGATTTACCAAGCCTTCAGCTTGAAATTATGCTCTGCTCGAAATGGAGCCCCCTCCCTTTTTTTTATGTGTTTGGCAGATATGTTATTGATCAATACATCATTAACCTCCCCTTTTTTTTTTTTTTTGTTGTTACTTTGGATACAGGAATCACCGAACTAATACCTGTCTATTTTGCCTAACAAGTGAAGAAAAGTTGTAACTTGTCTCTCTCTTTCTCTCTCTTTTTTACGACTTTAAAGATACAATATTTTCCTCATACTCATATATATATATATATATATTGTACTCTTGTAGGGAACATCAGATATCACAAGATGTATATTGAGGATCACGTAGAACCTTTTCCCCGTATAGTTATTGGAAGCGACAAAGATGGTCTCAAAGTCAAAAGTACTTCGTTGGCGGTCCATAAGCCGGCAACCAGCACTCAACCTACCACGTCTCCATCGTTCGGCAAGTTTATGCATTTATCCCAATAGTCGGAAGAGGCGATTAAGGACATAATGGATCCACTTTTCGGTCTGTCACCCCGTTCGAGAGTCATTCTTTTGAAATCCTCGCTTCACGACGTCAAAGCTACATGTACAGAGTTTTCACTTCCAAACCACCATCTTAGCGTCAGCGGAGGCTCTTGGAGGACTCCACCATCTAGGTTTGGCGAGGTATCTTTTCACGCCGGTTATTGGGAGTGGACAGAATATGTGCTAGCCTATCACGAGGATGTCCTTCGCCGTGCCAAGATCCGTGCAGCCGTCCATGCCTCACTCTTCACATACGTCTGTCACAAGCCCGTCCTTCAGGCCTTCTTAGAGATGTGGTGCCCTTCTACAAACACTCTGCACACCGCAATCGGAGAGCTGTCTATTTCTTTGTGGGATCTTCGCGGATTGAGCGGTTTACCTATACGTGGGGATTTCTACGATGAGGTCATTCCGTCTGCCAAGGAGATGCTTGGCGATGCTACATGCGGTCCTTCTCTACCACGGAGTTGCAAATACTTATTCTTGGCATATCACAAGCTTCCAAAGAATGCCGACGGCGTGCTTATCTCCGACTGGATCAACTTTTGGTTTAGAGGACCTATCAAGGATCAAGAATCTCCTTTGAGATCGTCTAGAAAGAGGCGGGCCCCGCCTCAGGATACTCACAACCCTTCTGGAGTTATCGATGCATCTTCTTTGCCTCATATCGAAAAATTCGATGAGCCTTTCGCAATGCTCGAGATTGCCGAATCCGGAGGATTGCCCCGAGAAGTTTCTTTGAGCGAGACATCCAAGGCGTGGACTTTGCGAACAACTCATCACCAATAAGCAAACGAGCCAAGCTTCTCACCAATATTTGATCAGCACATCATAGAAGGCAAGGTCAAGTGGGGGCACCCTATTCAACTCACCGGTGGATTCGAGTATGTCAGAGTCTATTGGGAGTGGACGAAGGACATCCTCAGTCGATGCGAACACAAGTTGGCGACGATCGGGATATACGACGCGGAGTATGCTTCCTTGTTTACGTACGACCACAACTCGGAGATTGTCAAGGCGTTTTGTGAGGCGTGTTGTCCAACGACCAACACACTTCTAACTTCCTTTGGAGAGTTATCAATATCGTTGTGGGATTTGCGCACCCTGGCAGGCCTTCCAGTGACGGGACTTCTTTATGACGAGGTGGTTCCCAGTGCCGTAGAATTGAATGGAGTTGATGAGAACGGGAAGAGATTCATTCATCGCTGCTTCAAGTGCTTGTTTCATGCCTTCCATCTACTGCAAGGGAGCGCCAACAGAGGTCAATGTTCTCCAGTTACCGTCGGCAATTGGGTGAGCTTTTGGTGCAAGAAAGACGTGAAGTATTTCCAACCACCACCGCGGAAAGAGAAGAAGTCGGCCCGTTTGAAGCCAACTTACAATCCACCTAGCGACTTTGGTGCTCACGAAGGATGGTCCATGGCGGAAGAAGAGTTATTCTCGAAGCTTGACATCACAGAGAGTTTGAAGGAAGACGTATATTTGGCGGCACACGTGGCCTGCTAGCTTTGCACCTTCACCCTTGTAGTTGATGACATCAACCCGATATTTCCAAGCATCTCCAAGATTGCAAGTATTCCTGTGAGCAAACGAATAGCCAGACTTTTCACCACGTCCGGGCAAGAATATGTGAGATTATTGAAAAAAGTAAAGAGACCATTCCCCCCGCAAAAAAGATTATCCCGTAATGAGCTCTACCCCGAAGTTGAAAGGAGACTGTGCTCTAGAGATTTAGTAGTCCAGCATGCTCAAAGACTCGGTGTACGCACCACGCAGATTTGTAGAACTTCAAATGTAATCGGCTCGAAGGCTTGGTGATTGTGTCTTAGAAATTTGTAGATTTGATCATGCAGTCGACTCAAAAGCTTATTAACCTCAACCAGAGACTTGTAAAACTTGCAAGAACACATGAAGAGTGTAGTCGGCTTGAAGACCGCATCTTGGAGATTTGTGGATCCGATCATTCAGCCGACTCAAAAGCTTGTTGACCACGTCCAGAGATTTATGAACTTGACCGTACAGCTAGCTCAAAGCTTGTTGACCGCAGCTAGAGTTTGTGGAACTTGGAATGCAATCTGCTCAGAGGCTTGGTGATGTAATACCCAATGAAAGGATCAAGTCATAATGTAGTTCAAAAATCGAGATGATTTTGAGGGGGAGCCGTACACAGTTTATACTCATGCGGGCCAGGAGTATCCATTGCTTAGCCACCCTGAACCAGGTGCAGTATTTTTTATATTTAGCCACATGCAATACCTTCAGTGGAGTATGTTAGCAGTTTAACCACATGCATTACCATTGGTGGGTACCGTACACACTTTATACTCATGCGGGTCAGGAGTTTGATGCAGTTTAGGCTCGTGCGTCAGGAGCAATCTTTTTTGAGTTTGCAGACCTTTTATACTCGTGTCAAGGAATCATCACTTGGGACTTGATTTTGTAGACAATTTATACTCCTGTCTAAGAGTATACTTGAATTTTACTTTAACAGTTTATACTCGTATTAAGGAGTACATTTGAATTTGACTTTAACAGTTTATACTCGTGTTAAAGAGTACATTTGAGTTTGAATTTAATAGTTTATACTCATGTTAAGGAGTAAATTTGAGTTTGACTTTAACAGTTTATACTCATGTAAATGAGTACACTTGAATTTGTCTTTAACAGTTTATACTCGTGTTAAGGAGTACATTTGACTTTGACTTTTTTTTATTTTTTATAAGACAGTTTATGCTCATATCCAGGAGCATTTGCAACTTGAAGATGAAGATTATTTGCCCCCTGCTTCTTCTTGGGATGGCACAACCATTTCATGATTCTCAGGAATTCTTGGCATTTGGAAATAAGACTCCATCTCATTGATCCATTTGCCTTCATAATTGGGACGAGCATTGGCTTCCACTCAAACCTTGTCAGCTGTACAAAACCATCTTCATTGAACTTTTTGAGCTGATCCATAACTTGACGGCGAGGCCGTGTTCTTGTCTTTTCTGCAGTACTTATATAGTATGAGTTGACAATGACTTCCACTTCACTGGCATGAGGAATTTTGGTAGTACAAGAAGAAGAATAATTTTGGCCTCCTACTTCATCAAGGGTAGCATGCATTGTTTTGACTTTTGGCTGAAAACCTCTCTCTGTGAAGAAGTCAGCTAAAGTCAGGGGATCCCGCTTGCAACTACTTAATGATTTCTTTGATCCAACATGCTGAGTTTTGGAGCTTTTGATCGACTTATAGTGCTTGCGCTTAATTGGAGTTGGATTTCCTGACCATGTCTGATGAATTTGCTTGACGCGTTGCATTTGTTTTCTTTGGCGAGTCACCAGAGTCCACTCGCCGCCATCATCAGTTTTAGTAGAAGGCTTTGTCATTGATTTAGTGTTTGCATCAGCACACATATTTTCAACCATATGAGGGTCAGAACTCCCGAATTGGATCGTTGCCGATGCCCCCATGAGTGTAGGTAACAAAACGACACTTTTCTTGACTTCAGGGATATCATTTGCACTTGCAATAGTTGTGACGCTAGCAATATTTGCGTCCGCAGCATCTTCACTGTCAAGGATTATCTTCCCATCCTTCGCTAGTGCCATGATTTTGTCTTTAACCACAAAACATTTTTCTATAGGGTGACTAATGACTCGATGGTATTTGCAATATTTCGGATCGTTCACCCTCCGGCTTTCTTCGGGGCGCTTTGGTTCTGGTAGCTGAATAAGCTTTCTTGCCAGCAGCTCATCAAATATGTGGGAGACATCAGAGTCTGGGAATGGGTACTCCCTCTCTTGCATCTCTTTTAGTGCTGGCCGACGTCTTTCACTTGTGATGTGTTGATTTCCTAACTTTCCTCCACTTTTGTCATTGCCGGTAGGGATTTTGACATAGGCTGCCTTAGCGAGCATGGACTCTTTGGTGGACTCATGGCAGTCATCATTCTTTTTTGTACTTCTCTTTTCTTTCCACTGATCTTTCGCAGAGAAGTTGGTTCCATGATTAGCGATGCTAAGCTCCATGTCATGGGCGTGAGTAGCTAGCTCTTCAAAGTTGCGAGGCTTGATTCCTTGGAGAATGTATAGGAGCCCCCAGTGCATTCCTTGGATGCACATCTCTACTGCAGAAATCTCGGAGAGCTTATCCTTACAATTTAGGCTTAGCGCACGCCAACGGTTGATGTAGTCCACAACTGGCTCATCTTTCCACTGTCTTGTGTTGGTTAGCTCGATCATGCTTACGATGCGCCGTGTGCTGTAGAAGCGATTGAGGAACTCCTTCTCCATTTGATCCCAACTGTTGATGGACTAAGGCTCCAAATCAACATACCAGTCAAAAGCGTTTCCCTTCAGCGAATGCACGAATTGCTTTACCAAGTGATCGCCATAAGTTCCCGCATTGTTGCACGTCTCTACGAAATGTGTGACATGTTGCTTCGGGTTGCCCTTCCCATCAAATTGTTGAAACTTTGGGGGTTGGTAGCCTATCGGCATCCTCAGTGAGTCGATACGTCTGGTGTAGGGTTTCGAATACCTTGGATAATTTTGCGTCAGGGCACCATATTGAGCTTTTATGGTGTTGGCAATCATGTCTTGCAGTTGCTGCACAGATAATGTGGCAATGGAGGTGATTGATTGCTCAGGCCTTGGCATGTGCTCGTGTTCTGAAAGTATTTCATGAGTTCGCCCTTCACATGCAGCTCGAACTTGAGGAGGTTGGTGCCGGTGACTTGGTTCTCCAACGTTTGAATGCTCCTAACTTATCCATGAGCTGAGTGATTTGGAAGTCTTTATTCTCAATAGTTTTTTGCAAGGTTGCTATAGCTTAAGCCATTTGAGCTAACTGGTCATCCACAGAGGTTGCCTTAGCAAAGTGGAGTGCTTTGCCAGCAGATGCCGTTGGGCTCGGAGGATTGGAACCATGGAAGGACTCAGAATTGGAGACCTTGGCTTCGGTTGAGCATTGATTGACAGCATCCTCAGCAGGCTTGTCAGTGTCGTCCCTTGTGGTAACACCAACGTTATTCTTCTTAGGGGCCATTGAACTTGCTGCACAAATGATTTGATATGTCTGTGATGAGAAAAGAGATGAGGGGTAGGTTCGAGTCCCACCGGGCGTGCCAGAAATTTGTTTACACAAAATTTTCGTATCTGATAAAACAAACAAGTACAAGACAAGAAAAATATGTGACAAATATTTCAAATTTGAAGAAAGGATATAATTTAAAGGAAAATACTCCTAGAAGACGAATCCACTGATTCTTCTCTCCGGATTTGTTTCCGAGGGCTTGAAGCTTGTTCTCGGATGAATGATGTGATTCCTTCCTAGATTTGCGGGATGAAAGTCACGATTTACCTTGAAGTCAAAGGTCGGCTTTGAAATCGAAGGCCTTGAAGCACTTGCGCTTTGAAGACGAAGTAGAGCCTTTGTGGATGCAGTACGTCGTCGGAGCAGTCGCTTGCGATTTGAAGTCTTGAGAATTTTGAGAGCTCGTACGAAGACCGTATTCTTGTGAGCTTGTCTCTATATGTGTTGAAGACTTCTTGATGTTTTCTTTTGAACCCCAAATAACCCGTATTTATAGGTGTTTGTGTAGGTTTTTTGGATTGCTGGCAATTTTTTCGATATTTATCTCTTTAATAAATTATTATTAAAGAGAGAAATATCATTTACATACCATTATTTGATTGGTCCATGCGACCAAATGCGCCACTTGTCACCATTTGATTGGTTTTGGACTTTCGAGCTGCAAGACTTGATTTAATTGGCCGGAACGCCTCATATTGACACTTGGCGACCTCTCATTCGCCAGTAAAATAAATATTAAAATATTAATTAAAATTAACTATTTAATATTGGAATTAAATTTAGGGAATTCTAAAATATAAAATAGAAAATTTAATTAATATTTAATATTTTAATTTATACTTGTTAATATATATATATATATATATATTTTTGAGTTAGCGAAATTTGATCGCCAACAGTAATAATATAATATAATACACACACACACACACACACACACACACACACACGTTAAGGCCGTTTCCGCCAATATTGGCAAATTTATTGGGTAGAAATTTATGCTATGCACGGAATAAATAATATCAATTAAAAATTTAATTAAATACCATATTCATAATTCATATTGTAATGAATTTTATGCATATTATATTTTTTAAATTATGTGAATACAAAAGTAATTCTTTTGATCAAATTCCATAAATATTCTCGATATGAAAATGGGAAATGAGACTTTGTTTTACTAAAATAACAAAAATCCCCTTCATTGTTAATTTTAATAAAAAATTTAGGAAATTTGAGTAATTGTAAGTTTAATATCAAATAAATATAACACGTAAAATTTTGATACATAACAAAAACTATAACTAATGTAAATCATACGAATCGGTTAATGGAAATGCTATTATCTTCTTGAGATGAATCTGCAAACACAAAAAAAAAAAAAAAAAAAATACTATAATTTTCTAATAACAAATATTGAATAATTTGTTAAATAATTCATTAAACTTACCAAGGTTTAAAATTAAACAAATGATATGCATAATAGGCAAATTTATAACCAATAATTCCTTTTTGAAAAAAGTAAATTTTATGATTTTATCATCATTGAATGCAATAAACCCTACACTTTATGTTCGTAGATGTAATAATCCATTCAGAAGATGGAAACACTCCTCAGATCAATTGACACCTAAAACGAAATTCATCATGCAACGGACATTTGGCCTAGCAAGTTTTGATAGTACATGACTGAAAAATGTGAATGCACGACTTAGGACATAGTCGATGTGATCTTGTAATAATCTTGCACCATTTTCCTAACAATGTTGTAGTTTTTGTTAGTGTACTTGAGAAATTATTTTACACAAAATAGAATTGTAATGATACATTCTCTTGTAAACTTTTGAAATATACAGCTTGATTCTGAAACATATATTCAACCTGCTTGTTTAGTAGTTTTACATCAATCATATCACTGCCGTCTTTTATCTTTAAATGAATATGAAACCTGCATTTACAAAGAAACATATCTGAATCATAAAAAAAAATATAAAAATGACTAAATACATCGGCATTAAGAACAAAACTTACCTAATAGTTGCATGAACGACATCATTGCAATTGATACATACAATTTGTCCTAGAGACGGAGCCAGAAATTCTTGCTTTGGGGGTGGGGCGGGCAAGATCAAATTTCTATAAAATATTAAAGGAATTTTTATAATTTAGGGGGTGGAGGTGGGGGAATTCAAAATTTTTAAAAAAATGCATGTAAATTTTAGTTTGATATGAACTTGAGAGAGGGCGACCGCCACCTCCAGTCACTCCCTTGGCTCTGTCACTAATTTGTCCATAATAAGACTCACAACTATTTTGACAATGTCGCACGTTGCATACCATATTTTGTTGGTTTCAATTTTCTCAATACTTGCGACAATGTGAAAATTTTCACATACACATAGTTGTACTATTATTTTCCAGTGCGATGTATTGACATATTAAGTAGTGAAATACAATATAAAAATCAATATACTGACATCCTCCTCATGCCCATAATCTTGTATCTAAATTCTCTTTGCATTTGAAATTCTCAGCGATGTCGATATAGTAAATCAAGTTGAACGTATTAAGGAGACCAACTTTTGTATGCTCCGATCTTCAAAGAACCTGCTAAATGTTTCTTAATTGAAAAATTGCAATGGACATCAAATCTAATGATATACTTAAAACGAAATTAATATGCTCTCTCTCTCTCTCTCTCTCTCTCTATTTATAGGAAGGTACATGATCATAATCTTCTCTCTCTACATATATATACAAAAATGAAATTAATCTTTTGTGTATATTTATCTGTGCACGTGTGTATGGTTAGTAACGTCATGAAATCACTTTTGTGCCTACCCAAGCCGTTCAAAGCATCAACCACTTCCTCAAAAATAAAAAATAAAAAATAAAAACAAAAATGAAAACCAAGCCCCAAGTCATATCTACTTAAATATAAGATTAGAATAATTTTGAAGTGCAAATTTAACTCCACTAAAATATACCATTTTCTATGTATGTGTGTGTATATGAGGGTAACAAATAAACAATCAATAGGTACAAAATCAAGAAAGTCAACACTTTACTTGGGACCTCAATTGTCGTTTTTTTTCCCATGAGGTCATTTGTTCTCTCTCTCTCTCTCTCCATATATATGTACAAGAAGCATATTCACATTGAATTAAACCTATTAATAAAGTTTCATTTGAATAAAATAACAACAAAAGATCATTGAATTACAAAACAATAATTAATTTAAAGATAAAAAGAATTACACACATGCATATGTACTCAAATAACATGTACATGTATCAATATATGTAGATAGATGCGTATGCACAAAATGAAAGCAAAAAGGAATAAAAAGTTATGCATTTCCAAATATAGTGTAAAATTTTACCTTTTTGGTGAACCTTTTCAAAACTCAAAGATCAATTAAACTTTTTCTCCTATATTGAACTCTAATAACATCACAAAAAAAAAAATAATAATAAAACTTCAAAGAGAATCTAAATGAAAATGAAATTAATCTTTTTCGTGTGTGTGTATTTACCTGTGTTCGTCTGTACGGTTATAGTGACGTCACGAAACCATTTATGTGTCTGCCCAAGCAATTCACCTCATCGGCAGCTTCTTCTAAAAAAACAAACAAACAAAAGTCCAAGTAATAACTACATAAATTGTAAACATGTATTTAAAGATCGAAAAAAATCACATTATTTAATATATACAATAGACAATTACCATTAAAATTATTATCACCATTAAAAAAAATCAAGACAACAAAAATTTGTGGGAATGATGTAATCCTATACTCCATTAAAATGTAAAGAAAGTATATTCTATATATATGTATAACATCATAATAGCACACTCTCTCTCTCAATGTATTGGAAGACACATTTCCCATTTTATAATCTATATATATTCTATACAATATATATTCTATATGTACATGTATATATACACCATCATAATAACTCTCTATCTCTCAAAATATACAGGAAGTATTCACAAAAAAAAAAGGTACAAAAAGTACATATTGTCTAATGTCTATTGGACCAATAATATATATGTGTTTTTCAAGCATTTCCCATTCTACACACGCGCACGCACACACACACACACACACATATATATGGCCACCATAATCTGCATTCTCTCTCTCTCTCTCTCTCTCTCTCTCTCTCACTATATACATATATAATATCTATCTATGTAGACACCATGCAACAACAGAAAAAAAATTCAAGTGTAAATACAAAATCATCAAAAATATATTGTTGCCTTGGGGAATGGTTGAAACTTGTGCATTAGGATCCAACAAAATCATACAAAAAATACCTCAAGCAAATTGCTATTGGATGGGTCTAGAGGCAGTAAATTTATTTCATGCATTGGAGTTTCTCAAAAAAGTTACAGTTGAGTGGGTTTAGAGACAGTAGATTTCAATTGTTTACTGAGGTTTTTTGGATTATGCTTCTATCGAATAAAAAAAAGAAAGAAAGAAAGGAGATTTGATTTTCTTTCATGTGCCGTTTGGGATTCTATAGACAGTAAAAAATCAGTTGCTTTCTTTTTTCATGCGTGGCTTTTGAAATTCTGGTATTAAACCATCAACTTCCTATTAAATGTGATTTTTTTTTAAAAAAAAGTTCAAAATTCTAGAAAATTAGATTTTGATCAAAATTAAAAGAATTTGAGTCAAACAATCCCTTAATAACAATCCCTTCATATATATATATATATATGTATATATAATATAATATAATAGTATAGAAATTAGCTTTAGATCTAGTACCATTTAAGAGTTCATTCTACAGTAACCCCAAATAGAGCAGCCAAATTTGACACTCTTCAAAGATCTAAGAAAATCCAATTTTAGTCAAAAATAAAAACATATCAAAAGTTCACATAACAAACCTTCTAATGGTATAAAGTACACTAAATTCAAATTAGTAATGACTGAGATAAAGATCTCGAAAAATGGCTAGTTGGTTATGAGATTGCCATTACAGTTTTCAATATCTAGTACACAACCAACTTCATGCTCATCTTTGGATCAAACTGTAGGCAGTTTAAGGAACCTAAATAACTCTGGAAGTAATATAAAATAAGGAGAATAGATGGAAATGAATTTGGTGCAATTCTAACAAGAATTCAGAGAATTATTGAAGCTCAAAATTACTTACTTGACCACAAATGCATACGGCAGAGTAACTAACCTCTTCTCTTCTTTTTGCAGTAGGTTTTTTTTTCCGCAGATTTTGGAGAATGAAACTAGATTTGAGAACGAGCAGGTGAATGAGGTAATAAGAAACCAGATTTGATTTGGGTTTGAGATGAAGAAATGGCTCACAAAGTGTCGGCAGGAGACAAGAAAATTAGCCCTCACGCATGTATGTCTTCCACCAACATTGTAGGAACTCATTGTGCCTAATTACTTCTCACCCAATCTAATCCTGTCTTGTCTCTTGTTTATTTTTTATTTTCTTACAAATGTTGTTGTTAACCATTTACTATAAGGTAAAGTAATGTAATTAGGATGTCACAATGATAATAATACTTGAAAAGTTAAACATGAAAAAATTGTTACAGGTATTTTAATTTAACGAACTTATTAAGTATAACATTCTAAGTAAAATGTGACTATTTTGAATAAAAAAGGAATAAGTATTTTAGATCTATAATTTAAATATGTTTTTCTTATTGAGTTTAGATTATGATATATATAAATAAATTTAAATTCTTTAATAGAAAAATGAATGTACATATACATATATATATATGTGTGTGTGTGTGTGTGTGTGTGTGTTTGATTTATTTTAGAAAAATAACATACACCAATTGAAGTAATTAATGAAATATAATTATTCATATTTATTTAAAATGATTCTAATACTGGCTTTTGATTGAAAAGTCAATCACTTGATCTTTAGTTAAAATATAATTTAAAACAAAACTTAGATTATAAATTAGTTTAAATATTTTGTGAACTACATATATAATTATATATGTTTAAAGATACTTTTTTGAAATGTATAATTAAGGAAGAGGGGTAAGTGTAATATTTATTTATTTAAAAAGGTAAATGATAAATAACATATAATTAAAGGGGTAAAAGAGTATTAAATCTTATTTTAAAATGAAAGGACATTTTGATTAATTTACTAATTAAAAAGTGATAATAGAGTGTTAATAATAATTTTGAAGTATCAATAATAACTTTCCTTAGAGGTTTTTTTTTCTCTCTTATGAGAACTTTTTCTATCTTATGAGAACCTTTTTCCCCTTGAGAACTTCGGCGAGCGATCTGATGAACTACTCCCCCGGTCTTTGGTCATACTCGAGCAAGATATTTTCCCATCCCTTTATCTTTTCTTTTAGTGTTTTGTTTTGCCTTGTTTTGCTTTAGTTCTGCTTTCTGTTCTGTTTGTGGCCGTTTGTTTGTCTTTTCCTAGGTCTTGGGAGAGCGTCTAAACTTCCGGGCTCGTGGAAGAGATTAGGGTCTGCTATTCAGTTCTGTGGTAATTTGTTGGGTGACCTGCGATGGAGGAAGAAATAGACCGCATGAATAGAGTCCTATCTTTGACGGCGGAAGAGGACGAGGGAAACGAGATCCCGGCTAGTGCATGGGTGGGCAATGGGGTCAAGCCAGGATGTAAACTGGTGGGTCGAATTTTGTCGAGTAAATCTTATCATATCGATTCCATCCAACGGACTCTTAAGGTTTCTTTTCAGACACTCCGGGGTTTCTCTATCCAGAATATAGAAGGAGGTCGGTTTGTATTGGATTTCAATCATTCTTATGATAGAAATCGCATTCTGAAGAACGGCCCGTGGGCGTTGGATAAGAACCTGTTGGTTTTGGGAGCATTGGAGGAAGAGGATGATCCTATGAACGTGGACCTTGATTATTGTGATTTCACCATTCAAGTGCATGGGCTCCCTTGGAACAAAAGAACAGAAGAGATGGCAAAGTTTATCGGTAACAAAATTGGTAAATTTCGAGAGGTCGTTTCTGAGGGACGGCGTGGACAGCAGGCGGCTTGGTTAAGAATCAGAGTTGGTCTCGAGGTTAATGGTGCATTAAAACGGGCGCTTAAGTTACGAAGTCCGACGGGTGAGGAGGTTATGGTTACGTTTACTTTCGAAAGGCTCCCAAATTTTTGTTATCTCTCCGGTAGGATCGGTCATATTAAGGATTTATGTCCGTTAAACATCCAAGAGGGTTTTGTGGTTCCGACCGTGAACTTTCCTTATGGCCCATGGCTAAGAGCTTCGTCGTTGGTCTCAGAGAGCTCTAGGGTCCAAGGTTCAGTGATGTCCAGTCAACAGGAGGAAGATTTTCGGCCACAGTTTCTCAGCTCAGCCGCCACCCGTGATTGGCACAGGGAGTCGTCGAATGAAACTGATATCTTAGGCAAGTCCCCAATTACTGGAACGAGTGATATGGAAGAGATTCTTGTCAGAAATAATCCCCGAGATTTTGGTGTTGGTACTGAGCCCCGAGAGGAAGTTTCCAAGCTTAGGAGATTTGAGCAGCAGGAGGAATCAAGTCCCGTTATTCAGCATAACTCAAGTCTGGGCATTAGTTCCCTCGTAGACTTACTCACTCAAAGCCCAAAGCAGCAAATTTTTGTGGTCAATAATTTGGATCCAGCTAATATTTTAGGCCCAGCTCAGCAGGATCAGTTGGAACACCCACAGCGGCCCAACACCCTTGCCCCAACAGAAAGTATTGTAAGTCCACCGGCTCATCTCATTTCCCCCATAGCCCACATAAATTCATCACTTCCCTCCCGTAACTTAAGCCCACCTAACACCATCCCACACATTCCTATGGAAGCCCAACCTGAGCAGCACATTTCTCCAATCCCACCCGTTTTTCAACCCACTAGAATTATTTCCCAAGCCGAGAACCCCACCAGCCAGCTTGCCATCAATTTTCCCCTCAAATTCGCTGTAGCAAGCCATTATTCTCCCCCTAAACGCTGGTCACGTAAAAAGAAAAAGCAACACAGTCCCTAACCACGTTCGAACCCATCTACCCCAGTTAATAAAAAACGTAAATCTCCTTCGTTGAATAGTCCACCCAAGTTCAATATTGATAGACCTATTTCCAAAAAACTTGCCACAGAGTTCGGTGATAGCCTCACAAGTAATTCTCCAACGGCGGTCCTTGCGGAGCAAGGCCGCCAAGAACAATGAGTCTGCTAATTTGGAACTGTCGGGGTCTTGGGACAACCCGGGCAGTTCGAGTACTCGAACATTTAGTTCGAGAGAGAAGTCCCATCTTGGTTTTTCTTATTGAAACCAAGAGTAAGAAAAAGGAGTTCGATCGTATCAAAGAAAAACTGAATTATTTTGGCATTTGTGTTGAGTCGTCTCATCGAAGAGGAGGTTTAGCTATGCTTTGGAGGAAGGATATTTTGGTACTGTTACAGAGCTATTCCCCATCTCATATTGATGTTTCGGTTGAGGCTTTAAGTGGTGATTCGGGGTGGAGATTTACGGGCTTTTATGGTCACCCGGAGGCGAGTAAAAGGAAAGAATCTTGGCAGTTGCTTAAACATCTTCGGTCTAGATCCGAGAAACCTTGGGTTGTTGCTGGGGACTTCAACGAAATTTTAGATCATTCAGAGAAGGAAGGGGGTCTACGCCGGGCTGAGTATCTAATATCCGATTTTCGCCAAGTCCTTCATGAATGTGATATCCAGGATTTAGGATTCTGCGGTGATAGGTTCACTTGGTGCAATAAACGTGAATATCCTCATACCATCCGTGAGCGTATTGATCGTGTCTGTGCCGATGTTGGGTGGTCTCACTTGTTCCCAAAAGCCTTAGTCGAGCATTCATGGGTGGCACACTCAGATCACTGCTCTCTCTTAGTTCAGCTGGACGGGTTCCCCCAATCAAAGGTTCGCCGATCAAAGACATTTCGTTTTGAGGCAAATTGGATTCATGCGGAGGATTTCCAGGAAGTTTTGCAATCAAATTGGTTACATTGTAGGGAAGAGGTTCCTTCTGCACCAATTCAGGATAAGCTAGATCGATGCCGGAAGGGCTTAGCGGAGTGGAGCAAGAGGAGTTTTGGCAATCCAAGAAAGAGGATGCTTAGTATCGAGAAGCGAATCATTGAACTGAATTCGGGCAAGATTACTAGGGAGTCGACGAGAAAGGTTCATGAGCTTACGACAGAATTGGAGGAAATGCAACGACGAGATGAGGTGGCTTGGAAACAACATAGTAAAATCCATTGGCTTAAGGAAGGGGATCGGAACACTGCTTTCTTTCACAGAGTAGCCTCGTCCAGGTTCAAGAATAATAGTATTTCAAAGATTAAGAACGATAGTGGTAATTGGACTGAAGACGAGAATGAGATTGAGGAGATTATTGTGAAATATTTTTCCACTTTGTTTGACTCCTCGAATCCGGTGGTGGAGGATATTTCTGCTGTGCTATATGCGGTTCACCCCCGGGTTACCACGGAAATGAATGATGCTCTTTTGGCTCCGTACACAGCCTTGGAAGTTAAAACCGCTCTCTTCCAAATGTTCCCTCACAAATCTCCAGGTCCGGACGGTATGTCTCCAGTATTCTTTCAGTCTTGTTGGTCTATTGTTGGCTCGGATATAACATCTTATATTCTTGATTTCCTTAATATTCATGTCTCTAATCCCGCGTTTAATCATACTCACCTTGTTTTGATCCCTAAATGTACCTCTCCGGAGGATATGTCTCACTTTAGACCAATCGCATTATGTAATGTTATTTACAAAATTGCCTCCAAAGCGATTGCTAATCGGCTTAAATGTTTCCTTGATTCGCTTATCTTGCCATCTCAGTCCGCTTTTGTTCCTGGTAGGTTGCTTACTGACAACGTTGTAACGCAAATTTCGAGTCTATTGAATTAAAAGACAAGAAAAATCGTACAAATTGAATTTAATGAATTTATTTGAAGTAAAGTGGGTACAATCTCTAAATTTGATCCTCTGATTCTTCCTTCACGAATTTGAAATTTGAAAATTCAAACACTTCCGAAGCGGATTTGGTAGCTTGATCTTCTTGGAGCTTGATTTGGTCTTCAATAACGTGATTCGTGGGCTTTGTAGCTTAATCACGAATCAAACGTCGAGATTTTCGATGAACGTCGCGAAGAACGCCGTGAAAACCGTTGACTTGACTTGATATATGTTTGGAAAGAACGTCGATTTGCTGGCTTAGCACTTTGTCTGCAGATCGAACGCCTTGATTTGGTTGATCTTGGTGAAGAACGCCGGGAACTTCGCCTTGATCGTTGTGTGTTTGACTTGGGAAAACATTGATTCGCTGGTTTCGCACCTTGATTGCGGATCAAATGCCTAAATTTGATGATCTTCGTGAAGAACGCCGGAAACTTCAACTCGATCACTTCGAATCTTCTTGAGAGAATCGCGGGATTTCCTTCGCTTTTCTCGCTCTGAAGACTTCTTATGCTTTGATGTATCTTTTTCTGTGTGTTTGGCTTGTTGAGAAGACCCCTATTTATAGGTGTAGGGGAGAGTCTCTTGCCATGTTTACTTGACAAGATGACGCAATTTGATTGGCCGGTTCAAATTTGCTAGCAATTTATTTCCTTAATGAAAAGATACGATTTGAATTGCCAAAATATAACAATATCTAGCTTATACATTTGCAGGATATTATTTTATTTGCTAAAATAATAATACCTAGCATATATGTTTGCAAGATATTATTTGATTTGCCAAAATAATAATACCTAGCATATATGTTTGCAAGATATTATATTTATTGCCAAAGTTATAATACCTAGCATATATATTTGCAAGATATTATATTTATTTGCCAAATATTATAATTTGATACTTGGCATTATTTGATTGGCCAAGAAAATATATATTAAAATATCAATTAATTAACTATTTTATATAGGAATTAAATTTGAGTAGATTCCACAAATAAAAATAGAAAATATAATATTGATATTTAATATATTATTTGCCACATGTCGGCATTTAATTGGCTGTGAATTTTATTTGTCTACAAACGTTTTGTTGGCTTTCGAAACTAATCATTTTTTGAAACATAGGAGAACTGGTAAGAAGGGATTTATGGGGATCAAACTTGATATGAGTAAGGTTTATGACCGGGTTGAGTGGTCTATCCTTGAGCGTACTCTTCTTCATTTGGGTTTTCATAAGCGATTTGTGGATCTTATTATGTTATGTGTGACTTCTGTGACATACTCTTTTGTCCTTTCTTGTAAAGTATTTGGTTTTATTCGGCCTCAACGGGGTCTCCATCAAGGGGACCCATTGTCTCCCTATTTGTTTCTTTTTTGTGCAGAGGTGCTTAGCTGTCTCTTGCAGGATAGAGAACAAAGGGGCAATATTCTTGGGGTAGCCGTGTGTCGGGATGCCCCTCGTATATCCCACTTATTCTTCGCGGATGATACTATCATTTTCTGTCAAGTCACGGTGGAAGCAATGAATCAAGTTTTAATGGTTTTATCTGTGTATGGTAAAGCTTCGGGACAAGCGCCAAATGCTACTAAGTCGTCTATTGTCTTTAGTAAGAATGTAGCCCAATCTCAGCGGGAGACTTTGGCAGCGCTAGGCCGCTGGCGTATTGAGGTCAGCTTTGGGAAGTATTTAGGACTACCGTCGGTGGTGAGGCGTAATAAGAAAGAGATTTTTGCGAACATCAAAGACAGGATGTGGAAATTGATTCAGGGTTGGCATGCTAAAACTCTCTCACAAGCAGGTAAAGAAGTTTTGATCAAATCAGTTCTTCAGTCGATTCCAACCTTTTCAATGTCATGTTTTCGCCTTCCGGAGGGATTTCTGAGGGACCTCGAGGGGTTCTTGGCTAACTTTTGGTGGCACAACAAAGAGGAAAAGAAGATTAATTGGTTATCTTGGTCAAAATTGTGTGTTCGAAAAGATGAAGGCGGCGTAGGGTTTCGGAACCTTCGAATTTTTAATGAGGCTCTTTTGGCAAAACAACTCTGGCGAATTATATCTAATAGGGAGTCGCTCCTCAGTAGGGTTCTGCGAGCTAAGTACGGGTGTCCGAATTCGGTTTTGAATCTGAAATTGGGGGGAAATCCGTCGGCCACGTGGCGAGGTATTCTATCCGCCTCTCATATTCTGGATGTCGGGATCAAGTGGTGGGTAGGTTCGGGGAAGAGCATCCGAATCTGGGAAGACAAGTGGATTCCGCGTCCCATTTCTTTTAAGGTGATATCCCCTCCGAGAAATCAGTCTGAGTTTAAGACAGTTGGTGAACTGATCGATCGCTCTACGGTTTTTTGGAAGACGGAGACAGAGCGGGAGATGTTTTTGCCTATGGACTCGGAACTAATTCTTGCTATTCATTTGGGTTCGATGGATGGAGAGGATATTCGGGTTTGGCATCATACAAAGAATGGAATTTTTTCAGTTAAAAGTGCCTATCATCTAGGCTGTTCGTTGGACGTGTTACTTGCTCCGGGAGGTCACGGATTGGGAGACTCCTGGAACTTTATCTGGGCTTCTAAAGTCCCCAACAAAGTCAAACATTCAATTTGGAGGATGTGCAAGAATATTCTTCCTACCGCTGCGAATCTCTTGCGTCGTCACGTTCCTTGCGAGCAAGGGTGTGCAACTTGTGGAGAGGAGAATGAAAATCTACAACACACTTTCTTGTTGTGCTCTTTTGCTAGGCAAGTTTGGGCGATTTCTAATATTCCTTGGTTTATTGTCTCTCAATGGCAGGATCAGGGGGTTGATTGGTGTAAGTACGCGAGGGCTAAACTGGAACGTGATGAGTTTAATTTATTCCTCATGATTTTATATTATATTTGGTCTGCCAGGAATAAAATTCGGATGGAAAACTTTCATGTATCTCCGTTGGAGGTGGTCTCTCTGGCTAAAAGTCATCTTGCGGCCTTTACGGAGGCTTGTCTTAGGATCCGCAGCTCGTCGACGGAAGACGCGCCTCACGATAGTTCGAGCTGGAAGCGTCCCCCGGAAGGTGTGATCAAAGTGAATTTTGATGGAGCGGTGTTTGAAGGTCAAGACAAAGCTATCGGGGTTGGAGTCATCGCTAGGGATTGGTAGGGAAGGTGTGTTTCATGGCTCTCGATACGTTTCAATGTTCCGAGCGATCCATTTCATGCCGAGGCTTTAGCTGCTAGAGAGGCGATTCAGTTGGCTCGAGGAGCAGGGTGGACGAGAGTTGTTTTCAAGGGGGACTGTTGACCCCTGATCAAGTCTTTGGATAGTACTGGTAGAGATTTGTCTCGTTTTGGTTGTTTGGTTGAGGAGTCAAGAGCCTTGTGTCACTCCTTTGGTTTTGTTCGCTTTTCTTTCATTCGTAGGCTTGGCAATGAGGCTGCTCATATCTTAGCTCGTCGCTCTTCTCTCGTGGATGATGGAGGGGGTAGTGTTTCGGATGTCATTCATCACATCATTGAGGTCGAGGCCTCATCGTGTTGATTTCTAGTCTTGGTTGTTTTTCAAAAAAAAAAAAAATAATAATAACTTTCTATATTTTTAATTTGAGTTAGATCTATTTTTGGTTCCAGAGGACTCGACTCTGTCCACATTTAGAGAGTGTTTGGCTGAGTTTATAAGCTCTTAAAAACATCTTATAAGCTGTTTGAGAGCTCATAAGTTCTTTAAAAGTGTTTGGTAAATTTTTTAGTAAATGAGCTTATAAGCTCCAAAAATAAGCTGTCAAGAGCTTATAAGCTCTGAAAAAAAAAGTAAGCAACTTTTTTTTCAAACAACTTATAAGCTGTCTAATGTTAAAAGATAAAATAATATAAATATATTTTTTTTTTCAAGATTACATTTCTACTATCACAAAAAATATACTTAAAAAACTTTTTCAAGATTACATTTCTAATTTTATTTTTTTTGAATCATCATTATACTTAAAAAAAACTTATAAGCTTTAATTTTTACCAAACAAAATTAGAGCTTATCAGCTCCAAAAACATCTTATAAGCTACATCATCTTATTTTATCCAAACACTTTAGAAGCTTATGTTTAAAATAAGATGTAGGAGCTTATCAGCTCTAAAAACATCTTATAAGCTCTATGAGCTTATAAGCTCTTTAAAATAAGCTTAGACAAACACTCTCTTAGTCCCGCAAGAAATTTAATTCCAAAATTAGTTCCACATGAATCAATTTTTGGACAAATTACGTCCCACGGGTGACAAATTGGGATTTTTCGGTTAAAATTGATTTCGTGGTAGGTGAGATACATGATTTAACATTTGTAATGATGAGCTCAATTCAATTGTTGATTATGTGGCATAAAGTGTAACATGTAAATTGAAAATAATTATATATTAAAATTTAATATATACATATAAGGAAACTAATTTATAAAATTCATATTTGAATATCTTATTCGAATTTATGAATACATGTATACAATATATACAAATCTTATATTTATATGCACACAAAACAGCTGCCGCCGCCCATTGTCATCTGCCATCACCTGCCACCACCAAGAGAGAGAAATCGAGAGAAAGTGAAACTCTTGTCACCCTCCACTACCGACACAAAGAGACTGAGAGAGAGAGAGAGAGAGAGAGAGAGAGAGAGAAAGAGGAGAGAAAAATCGAGAGGGAAAGGGATATAGAGAGACAAATCTTGAGAGAGGGGGTATGGTAGTGGTAGTAGTAGTGGTAGTGGATGAAGGACGGAGGGAGGGCATGCTGGTGGAGGAAGGAGGTGTGGGGGTGGCGTGCTGGTGGAGGAAGAAGGGAAGTAGGTATAGCTGAAGAGGGTTGGAGGGTCAGGGTTTTGGGTTGGATCTTGGAAGAATATGGGGTAGGGTTTTTTTTTAACTTTAAATGAAAAAAATAAAAAATAAATAAACTTAAATAATTTTTATATAAATAATATAATTTGCATTCTACCCAATTTTTAATATACTAATTTTATTATATAATAAATTTTAATTTAAGTTTTATATCATTAATATGTATTTTATCTATTTCTTTACATATATTATTTTTTTAAGTTTATATAAAATTTTGTATATTAATATACTTTTTTATTCATATTATTTTTTCTATGACTTGTGACAATAAAAATAACAATTCATTTTATTTATATGGCACACCATTACAAAAAATGTCAACTCATTTTATTGGCTTGCCACGTCATTTATTTTGACCCGAAAATTCCAATTTGTGGGACGTAATTTGTGTCAAAATGGATTCCTGGGGGAATAAATTTGAAATTAAATATTCTATGAAGCCAAATGTGGACGGAATCGAGTCCTATAAGTCCAAAAATGGGTTTAACTCTTTTTAATTCTTTGACCAGAACAATCAAAAGAATATGAGTCGTAAGGTATAGGAAGGAAATTATTCATTATTTCAACAAACATTCGATAATAAACAATGGGTTTCATGAATCTAAATACAGTACGGCTATAAAAGATTAATTTTCCTAATTTTCCCCACACGAGGAGAGAACTATAAATCTTTATTCATTTACTTAATCTCACAGAGTTAGAGGAAGCTATGACTAAGCCACCTCTGAAGCATAGCAAAGCATTCCAAGGGCTTATACTCTGGAGCTGTATGACCCGCTCTCTGCAGATACCGCTAGTGGATAAAACGGAAATAAGGTTTGGGGGGGGTTGGGGTGGGGGGGGGGTATTAATAATTCTAATATTTGATATGAATCAGCATGAAATCTGAAAATTCTTAAAGCATTTAAAATGCAAAAACTTAAAATTCTAACCTTTACGGTTGCATATGTTAATTTATAGTCATTGTGCCCGTATGTCATCGTATATCTGTTTTGGAAAATACAAAAAACAAAAAAATGATCAAACTACAAAGTACTATGGAATAAAATTCTATCAAAATTTAATTAACTTTTGTAGATTAATATATATATATATATTTCAAAATTCTTAAAAGACTTTGTTGTTATACACCTTGTAATATAAGAAGATATATGAAAGGTGTATAAGTCGTTTGCAAAACTAACGTCTTTTGTCCCACATTGAATTTATTATGTAATATTTATTGCTTTATAAGCATAAATGTGATTACTAATACTAAATTGTGGAACTTAAGAGTAGACTCGAGAGGTCACATGCGGTGCGGTGCACCACACAGGCCGCGCCCGCACCCGGGGCCATGTTCGCGTCGCTTAGTCGCATTGGCGCTTTAGGCGCACTTCGTACGTATGCATCATCGCAAGGAGCCAAGAGCATATATTTTGCTCGTGACTTGACCCAAGTTGCAAACAATAAAATAATATATTTGAATTTGAATCAATTTGTTGGCTGATAATGGACAGTTTTAATTCTTGAAACTGTTGGAGTTACAAACATTTTGTGTTTAGTGGCTATAAATGCTCAGGCCACTAACCTGAAACTGCTGAAGGTTACAAAATGAAAAGTCAAGCCTTCAATATCTTATTAGTATAAATATACCACATATGCTCTATCTAGATATCGAAAAAAACAAGAAGAACAGTCACTTTTGTTTTCAGTGAATTGCTATTACTGAAACCATTTTTCGTAGAGGCTTGACAAATATCCTGGAGGTGTATTGCCTGTAACCTCTAACAAACCATTCGTGGTAGGGGCAATAGAAACCTTAAGGACAGAGATCACCCGTGTCATCCTTCTGGTTCATCTACATATTTTCTAACAAATCTTAAGGTTTCTAGTAATGGATGCTGAGTCGTTCAAGATCATGAGCTAGGACTTTGTCAAGCTGGATCGTTTTGATGGCAACAACTTCAGTCGTTGGCAAGATAAACTGAAGTTCGACATGAAACAGGATATTGCGCATGGCCATAAAAGCGCAAAGCGATATGATTGTTTCTTGTGGAGGAAGGAATGTGTGTGTGCGATGACTCCGATTATGTTATAAGGAGTAGAGGTTCAATCTACGGACACCGTCAACTTCGATATAATCTTGAGTTATTAGCACTAAGAGAAGGTTCAATATTAGTCACACCTTCTTTTATGCACGTAGTCCTTAGAGATGATTAATAGAGGATTGTTTGGACAAAATGTAGTTTTCCAAACAAGTGGGGGATTGTTGTTATACACCTTGTAATATAAGGGGACATATGAAAGGTGTATAAGTTGTTTGCAAAACTAACGTCTTTTGTCCCACATTGAATTTATTGTGTAATATTTATTGCCTTATAAGCATAAATGTGATTACTAATACTAAATTGTGGAACTTAAGAGTAGACTCGAGAGGTCACATGCGGTGCGATACACTGCACCGCCCGCACCCGCGCCCTGGGCCGGGCCCGGGACCGCGTTCGCGTCGCTTCATACATGAATTTAATGCACCCACCCCCTTCTTGTACCGAACAATCTCGATAATTAGGGTTTCATACAGTATCTTAGTCTCTTTTCAATTTGGTACACTAAGCTAGAGAGGTGACAAATTTAATACAATATGTCTGAAAATAGGGTTTATTGCAATTTTGGTCCTATTCATTTCAATTTTCTCAATTTTGGTCCTATTCATTTCAATTTTCTCAATTTTGGTCCCATTCGTTTCAATGTTTTCAATTTTGGTCCCATTCATTTTAATGTTTTCAATTTTGGTCCCATACATTTCAAAATTTCTCAATTTTGGGACTTTTTGAAATTCCGTCTAATCTTTACCGGCGAAAGCATGCGCTCCTCACATGGCTATTAAATCCCATACGTTTCAAATTTTCAAAAAGTCCCAAAATTGCAAAAATTTGAAACGTATGGGACCAAAATTGGATGAAATTTTGGTCCCACGTGAGGCGCGCGTGTCTTCGTCGTTAAAGAGTAGACGGAATTTCAAATTTTTGGTGATGAAATTTTGATTTTTTGTGATAAATATTTTCGTCACAATAAATCAATTTTTTTTTGTAGTGATGGTACATTAGAACAACTAAGTGTCACGATATAAAAAGTGATTATTATTTAATTTTGATATATAGTGGCAATCACGATATGATGTCCCTCACATAAGCACTGAGAAATGGATAGCCTCTCTCAATTCGCCAATTCAAAGTGATCGGAGACCTTGGCTTGTTGAAGGACAAGTTGCAGGGTAAGTCTGTTAGAAAATATGTAGATGAACCAGAAGGATGACACGGGTGATCCCTGTCCTTAAGGTTTCTATTGCCCCTACCACGAATGGTTTGCTAGAGGTTACAGGCAATACACCTCCAGGATATATGTCAAGCCTCTACGAAAAATGGTTTCAGTAATAGCAATTCACTGAAAACAAAAGTGACTGTTCTTCTTATTTTTTTTGATATCTAGATAGAGCATATGGGGCATATTTATACTAATAAGATATTGAAGGCTTGACTTTTCATTTTGCAACCTTCAGCAGTTTCAGGTTAGTGGCCTGAGCATTTATAGCCACTAAACACAAAATGTTTGTAACTCCAACAGTTTCAAGAATTAAAACTGTCCATTATCAGCTAACAAATCTATTCAAATTCAAATTTATTATTTTATTGTTTGCAACTTGAGTCAAGTCACGAGCAAAATATATGCTCTTGGCTCCTTGCAATGATGCGTACGTGCGAAGTGCGCCTAAAGCGCCAATGCGACTAAGCGACGCGAACGCGGTCCCGGCCCCGGCCCCGGCCCCGGGCACGGGTGCGGGCGGTGCGGTGTATCACACCGCATGTGACCTCTCGAGTCTACTCTTAAGTTCCACAATTTAGTATTAGTAATCACATTTATGCTTATAAGGCAATAAATATTATACAATAAATTCAATGTGGGACAAAAGACGTTAGTTTTGCAAACAACTTATACACCTTTCATATGTCCCCTTATATTACAAGGTGTATAACAACAATCCCCCACTTGTTTGGAAAACTACATTTTGTCCAAACAATCCTCTATTAATCATCTCTAAGGACTACGTGCATAAAAGAAGGTGTGACTAATATTGAACCTTCTCTTAGTGCTAATAACTCAAGATTATATCGAAGTTGACGGTGTCCGTAGATTGAACCTCTACTCCTTATAACATAATCGGAGTCATCGCACACACACATTCCTTCCTCCACAAGAAACAATCATATCGCTTTGCGCTTTTATGGCCATGCGCAATATCCTGTTTCATGGACCTCTAAGAGAGTAAACCACATCTCTATATAAGAAGCGGCTCCACTTCTAGTTCCACATAGGCAAAATATTTCTCGTGCACTTCTGTCACTGAAAGCGCAATATTTTGTTAAGAGCATAGCTCAACCTCAACCATACAACACAAGTTACTATGATACACTACATATGAGACCACAAAATAGTAACACAACCAGCAACTGTGACTTGTTTTTCCCATTGAACCTATAAACTAGGGTAATCTAGTTATAGGTTGGGTTAACATCACCCCTGGCTCAAAATGGTTTCAGTCCCATATCTCGTGTAGTTAAAGTTACCAAGTCTCTCGTCAGAGGCTTAGTAAACGGATCTGCCAAGTTCTTACTTGACTTTACACAGACAATTGTTATAATACCATCACGTGTTAATTGTCTCATTAATTCATGTCTTAGACCAATATGTCTAGACTTACCATTATAGGTACCACTATATGCTTTAGTAAGAGTAGCTTCACTATCACAATATAGTGAAATTGGAGGCATTGGATTTGGCCAAAGATCTATGTCTAGCAACATGTTTCTTATCCAACCAGCCTCTTGCCCAGCTTGTGCTAAGGCTATAAACTCAGACTCCATGGTAGAATGGGAAATACACGTCTGTTTTTTGCTTGCCCAAGAAACAACCCCACCGGCAAGAGTGTAAATCCACCCACTTGTGGACTTATTATCTCCCACACTATTTATCCAGCTTGCATCTGATTATCCTTCCAGCACAGTAGGAAACTTATCATAAAATAGTCCCATACTACTAGTCCTCTTAAGGTAACCAAGTACACGGCTAATAGCTCTCCAATGATCACCATTTGGACTACTTGTATATCTACTAAGTTTAGAAACTGCAAAAGAAATATCTAGCCTAGTGCAGTGCATTGCATACATAAGGCTACCTATAGCACTTGCGTACTCAAGTTGAGCAACTGCTTTTGCCAGAATTTTCTTTTAGTTTAACTCCATTATCAAATGGAGTGTTCACCTCCTTGATCTCGAGATGACTAAACTTAGTCAATATTTTATCAATATAGTGAGTTGGATTTAGTACAAAACCCCTACTATGTTTTTTAACTTTTATTCCTAAAATAGTATCCACTTCGCCTAAGTCTTTCATCTTAAAGACAGAGGATAGATACTTCTTAGTCTCATTCACTCCAACCATGTTCGTGCTATTGATTTCCCGTGAATGTACGTGTTGTTTTAGTTTAATATTAGTTTTTTTTTTATCTTTAATAATTTGATTGAATGTAATAAATCGTTATTTCTTTTTTTTTTTTTAAAAAAAAGTCAAACTATTATGATTTTATATATGTCACAATAAAACGCAACAAGATTGTTTTAGCCATATCACTGGGTAACAAAAATGAAAATAGAATTTGCCTGGTAATCTGACAGGAGCCCCATTCTATGAGCATACGGGACATGTCCATTGTTCTCCTTGAATATGTCCGTGCCTGGGTTTCCCAACACATATCCCTGCTCACAGTACAAAAAACATATATACATATACAATGAAGATTATTTTATTTATTTAAAAAAAAAATTAAGAGAAACTGCAGTTAATCAGAAAATTCGAGTTCCCGAGGACTAACTTTAATATTCATTGCGGGCTCACTCCCAACGTCATTACCTGTAAAAGAAAATAAAAGAAAAAAGTCATATCTGATTACTGCAAAGATTGTGGCTATTTTCTTATACATGAATCAAAGAAATAAGTCTCGCAATTAATTACCATTATATACATGGTCAACAACCTGAGGAATATACATGCCAGCATATGAGTCACCCGCAATGTTCAACGGATTGTGGGCAAATTTTGGATGACTTACAAGCCACTGCATGCAACAAAAGAATACATAAAATACGCTTCACTGCATATATATATATATATATATATATATATAAATGTGTATGTGTGTGTGTGTGTGTCTGTGTCTGTGTGTCTGTGTGTGTGAAGAATAGCCAAGTAAAGTTGCACTACAAAGCCGAAGAGCTATTGGCCTAGTGAGGAGGCCTGATGATTACAAAGTCATGAATTTGAATTCCATCAAAATAGAGATCAGTTGCCTAGCATTATTTAGTCTATTATTTTATGTTCATCATTTTTTATGTCTTATTTACGGATTTCTTGTAAAGGAGGAAAGCAAATGTTTTTTTTTTATTTTTTGGTAATATGTAGACATTATTTAGTCTTTTATTCTATGTTCAGATATTTTTTATGTTTTATTTAGGGATTTCTTGTAAAGGAGGAAAGCAAATTTTTTTTTTTTTTTTGGTAATATTTAGACATTGCTCTCGCAATTCCAAAGGATGAAGCATTAAAGGTTACTCCCCCTCCCAACAAGTGCGATTCCTGGGATTCAAACTTGTGTTCTCATCCTTACAGGGGTTAGAGTTGCTTACCACTCAACCAACAACTTGTTGGTTCAAATATTTGTTTGTATTGTATTTTAGGTAAACACCATCAAATTGGCCTCTAATCTTGCAATTAAAGGGCTATATGTATGTGGTGTGCATATTTTATTTTTTTTTATTAATACAATCAACTCAAAACACCCTATAAATATTAACTGAAACGTCACACACGCTCATAGACACTCACCCAAAGGAGAAGGAGTGAAGATAAGAAAATTCGAATGCAAAACCTCAATGGTGTGCAATGATGCGATTCGAACTTCCACCATTAGGTTACAACCCTAATGGTGGTGTATAGAGTTTATTGATATAAGTGAATAAAAAAACAATTCTTCTCAATTCAACCCCGAATATATACTAGATTCATTATATTTGATATTTATTTATGATTAATGTAATAGATTAATGTCATTCAATAGTATATATATTGATGTAATTGATTGATATGTAATAAATAATTTTTCAGAAAAAAAAAAAAGAAGCAGAAGCTGAATTTAGAAGCGGTAGTCTGCGGACAGGACAATCGAAAGGGACACACAAAGACCTTTGTGCATGAGTTGTTGTCAGTGTAATTTAGTAAGTTTTAAGTATTATCAATTTGAAATATTTTTGTTTAACTTCTTTTTCAACGAGGTGAAATTTTTTCGGATATTTTTTGTGATATTATAAAGTGTTAAAATAAAATATTATGATATATAAATACATAACACTTTAGCTAAAATCACCAAACCAAATTTCCTTTCAGTGTCATTAGCTAAAGTGTCATTATATGAGTATAGGGATAGCCTATTTTGGAACTTTATAGTTATACAATAAATATATTATATTTGAATTTTGGATCCCTTATTGAGGCATTTTTTTATAAGGTGTTACAATAGGTATACAAATATGATACTACCATATTATATATGTTACATTAGGTCATTTTTTTTAATAGGGTATGTTTTTGTCGTTAATAAAGTTTCTATTATAAGACAGATAGGATCATCTATTTTGAAAAAGTGTTTTATATCTTATTTCATAATACATATTCATGATATGTGTATAAATTTATTTTCTTAATTATACACTTGATCTGATATATATTTACACTTAGCCATAATCATGTATTAAAATAGAAGATGAAATGTGATTTAAAATAAAGGGTTTCAAGTGTTTATAAGAAGCCAACAGTTGTAAACTATTACTATTACCACCCCCACAATGATCCGACTCCTCTCCAATATAGTGTCGCTCCAATTATATTCAATACACATTTAGGTTGATGCCACCTAATAAAAGGTGTAATCCAATGGTGAAAATTTCTTTTCCTTAACTATAATACTAGCCCAACTTAAATTGAGTTGTTTAAGCTTACATATTTAGGTTTTTAAAAAAAATAAAAAAAGCTTACATATTTAACTAGAAAAAGTGAATACTTGTCCATAAGTCTCACACATCTTTTTATGTTTATGTTTTTGGAAAATAAAATTAAAATTTTCTCATAAATAATATTCATATTCCGCATAAAATAAAAAACAATATCAAATCAAAACTCCCCTTGTTGCTGCCATTTGGTCGTTCTTGAAAATAAAAAACTATTGCAACATAAATGAATTTGGCAGATAAGGCCTTACCTTACTGGTAAGATGGAGGCTCCACAACCTTTAGATCAAGTTTGAATTCTCATGAATGTGAATTTTGTTCTGGTAGTGTACTAGTTTGTTTGTACTATATAATAGTTTGATATGTTTAATATTTGATTATCACAAATTGTGATAGTTTGTCTTCGTTCTTCATTTAAAAGTATTGATATATTCGATTGATTGTAATAGATCACTTTTATTCAAAAAAAAAAACAAATAAAACAAAATTGTCAATAATGTTTCTTTTTTTGCCCCATTAAGCACTGTAGCCAAGGTACGTATCAATAAAATATTATTTACAAAAAAATTGGTGAAAATTTTTAGAAAATGATAGCAAAAGAATTGAATATGAGGAATGAAGAATAATTTTAAATTTATTTTTTCGTAATTTGAGCATGAAACAATATAAGAGATTTACCGACGATTATTGCAGAAAGATTAGGAAATGGTGAGAGAAAAATTGAATAATGAGGAATGAAGAAAATTTAAATTTTACTTTTCAAAAACTTAAACATAAAAAGATCTATGAGACATATGGATAATAATTGATTTTCCCTAGTTAAATATGTAAGTTTAATCAATTCAATTTAAGGTGGGTTAGTATTATACTTAAGGAGAGGAAATCTTCACCATTAGATTAAACCTTTTAGTAGGTGGCATCAATCTAAATATTTATTGGATGTAATCAGAGAGTCACTATATTAGAGATTAGCCGAATCCACTATGTAGTCTACTACTACTACTGGTATTAATATTCATTGCTGCTACTGCTGCCATTATATGTGTGTCCAAAAAAAAATAAAAATTCCATTCTTTGCATTTTCATCACAATATTTAGGTTTCTTCCATTCACGAATTTAATGGAATTACATGTCGGAAAAAGACAACAAGCACAAATTAAATTTAATAAAAGAGTATATTGCGTTATGCACCCCAACCCTTGGGTTGTTTTGTACTTTGGTACCCAACATTTATATTTGTATATCGATGGTATTTTTTGCACTATTTTGATAGAATATTCCTCAATATTCTCCAGAATATGCCCGAATATTCTACAAAAAATCAATCAAAACAGTGAAAAAATATCATCGGCACACAAGTGATAAAAGTTGCGTATCAAAGTGCATATTTATAAAGGTTGAGTATCAAAATATAAAACACTTCAAAGATTGGGATGCTTAACGCAGTATACTCTTAATAAAATTATACGATTAAACACGTCATTTGCAAATCTGGAGTACACAATCTTAGCAACACCTACTTGGTTAATTAAAACAATATATAGGGCTTGCCCTTCATGATATAGTGTTGGCGAGTTTGAATTTTTTTTTTTTTTACAAAATTCGCTAACACTGTTGGCGAGTTTTATAAAATATGTATATATTTTTTTCCGCCCTCCAAAACTCGCCACCCGAAAAGGCGAGTTTGATTTTTAAATTTTTTTTTTAAAACTCGCCAACAGTGTTGGCGAGTTTGATTTTTTAATTTTTTTTTGCTGTAAAACTCGCCAACACTGTTGGCGAGTTTTAAAAAAAAAATTTCTGATAAAATATTATAAATATTTTCAAATTTTAAAAATATTTTAATAAACTCACCAATACTGTTGGCGAATTAAATTAGATTTATCAGATATTTTTTTTACATGTCAAATTTTTAAACATTATATTTTTTTAAGTTATATTTAAAAAAAGTCCCTCCACAAATCACTTTTCTGAATCGACATTTTTATGGTGGAAATAGTCTCATCAGTCCCACAAATCACAAATATACGCTAAAAATTGACACCTGACGAGGGAGGAATCATTTCGCACGGTGTGGCGGTCCTGTACCACATGGCATCCACCTTAAGCGCATGTGTGGCCCCAGTCAAAAGTTTATGTCCATCTTTGAGGGACAAAAATTATTTAAAATAATTACTCTCACCTCTTTTAAATTTAAATAAAATTATAAATATTTTTTTTTATTTCAAAAATTATTAATACTCTCTTGACATATATCAATATTTATAAAAAACACCCTATCATTAGTAAATTATCGAAAATGTCCTCGATTAATTTTTCCATCATTTTTTTGAGGACCAAAATACCCTTATTTATTGTAAGGTTTTAAAACTTGAAGGGTGTTTATTGTAATTTTTTGAATTGCGTAAGGGTATATCTGTAATATTTTTAAAAAAAGACACGCAACGACAGGTCACTCTCTCCGATGGGTTTTTTGGGTGGGATCTGAAAGGGTCTTGAGCTAATTGCAATGAGCAACACATTGGTAAAGCCTATTTTGGGATAGGGCCGATAGTGATAGAGGAATTAGACGGATGATATGTAATGGCGAGTTAGGATTTGATGTAGTTTTTGTTCAATTAAATAATGGATGGAGCATTAACAAAATTTATTGAAGGGTTTTTACAGGCTTAAGGTGATGAAAAAATTGGTGTGTAACTTCACCATCTAGATAGTGGCGATATGATGGCGATGCGAGATATTATTCATGTTCAAAATAAGAGGGATTTATTTGTAATTTTGACAAAACTTAGGAAAAGTGAGGGTAAATCTCCCTTGCACGTGTTTAGGGGGAAAAAAAGTATTATAATCTTTTTGTTTGATTTAGCAATAAGAAAACAAAATTTAAGGGGGTATTAATAATTTTTGAAACAAAAAAAAATTATTTATATTTTCACCTAAACTTAGGAAATGTAAGGTAATTATCCCACATTATTTTCCCTCGAACTATGCCCGTCTTTATATTTTGCCAACCATATATATATATTTGACAATTCTAACTCCACAATTTGTAGCTTAACCATCTCCATAGGTCCGTCCACATTCCAGCCAATATTGCACTTGAAGATTGCACACGTCTCTCATATGGGTTTCTCGAGGGGGTTCTTCGCGCCAGAACAAACTTTTACTCGCAGCAAACACATGCAAATGTCACTCGGTTATGGAAAGTATATTTTCATACATTTAATTCACAAGTTTCAGGTAATAATTAAAAATAAAATAAGTTTTTTTTCTTTTTGTGGCACTATTACATTACACAAAGGGGTCGGCAGAAAAAAACACAAAGGGCCAACTAAAGAAGTTCCAAGGCTTGATCTGTGTTAGAGGGGAGCGTGACTAAGCCACCACACAAGCATAGAATGGCATTCCCGGGGCTTGTACTCCGGAGCTACATGACCGGCTCCCTTGGACAAGAGGGGAAACGCGAAATGTTAGATTATCAATAAACAATACAATATGAACAAGAAATAGTTGGTTGAGTGACAGAAACTAGAAAATTTCTTACCTTCACAGTGGCGTATGTTAGCTCATAGTCGCCGTGAACATATGCAGTTGTATATCTGAGAAATCAAAATATGCAACAGTTAAACAACAGGGAACAAAAATGGATTAAATTGCAGCTCCCCCCTAGATGCATATAAATACATAAATATTCAGATTTTGTTCCGATATTGATACATAACTCCTCTACAACTTGTTTCCAGCTTACAATTATTATCCCTTTCTATTGATTACTATGCATAGTTAAAGGTTGTTATAGTTGCAATATTGATAAACTTTCAAAATAGTTCGAGCATGTATGAATATTGACAGTTGAACGGGGTTATTCTGTAATTTTGAAACTAAAAGAGAAAATTTGTTTGTGTATAAGGACCAACCCTGCAATTTGACCCTCCACAAACCAAGGTCTCCAATCACTTTGAACCAGCAACTTCAACGAGTTTATCCATTCTTCTGTCACCGTATGAGGAACAACCATGTCGTGATCGCCGCTGTCAAAACATGTCGTAAATTTATCATTTTACTGGCTCTAATTCAAATGCATCATGTAAATTAAAACCAGTAAAATGTTGTCATGGTGAAAACTTGAAGTAAAACACAAAACCACACTACGAGAAAAGAGTGGAGTTTCACCTGTAAATTAGAGCTCGACAATCTTTGTGAGTGAACTTCTTGTGATAATCCAAACTACTTTTGACATCAAACGTATAAGATGCTGATCGATTGAGGTCAATTCTATATTTGATACTAGAGTTACATCGTACCCACTCTTTTATTGTTCCCTGTTGAATTTGAATATAATCATCACATTCAAAACAGCTCAAGCAAGACAACTAAACAACAATCCTAGTTTCAGTTGATCAATATACCTCACGAACGTATAGAGCTTTTTGGACGGATTTGTTATTCGCCCATATGTACGAGTAACGATGATTATCTTCCTTCATGGTAAGGAAAAAAGCACAATTAAACAAGCTTAAGACACGAACAGGAGAGTTTGAGAAAAAAAAAAATGGGAATTTTACCCGACACCATGAATCTTCAGAGACAGGCGTAGGCAGCGCTAACACGTCTCGTTTCTCATTCCCCTCAGAATTACACCAGGGTTCTAGAATATGCGCCTTACATATTTCATGGAGACACTACATGAGATTTAAGTAGTAAATTTTTTAATTTTGGACTTAGATAAACTTATTGAATCAAAAAGGAAATATATTCATACACATTAGGAACTCACCCCGTATACTCTTTGGAGATCATCGTGGCATAAAATATTCTCCGATTGTTCACCTAGGTAGTATCCGTTACAATTTTCTTTTGCAGACTGTGCCAAAGCCATAAAACAGTATATATCATAACTGATAACAACAATAACAACAACAACAGCGACCACAACAACAACAGCAGCAGAGAATATGGAAAATGCCTGATAGAGCTTATCCGACAGGAGTCCCACTCGATGAGCATATGCAACTCTTCCATTTAAGTCAGCATACGTATCAGTCAATGGATTTCCCAATATATATCCCTGCTTCCAATTCGAAGAGAAATGTGCAATGCATAGAAAAAACAGAGAAGAAAAACAAACAGAAATTAAAAATTCCAGGTACAGTCATCTTTACTTTGATATTCAGAAGTGGTTTACTCCCAGATTCAATACCTATCAAGTGAAAACAAATTGTTATTATATATACTCTGGTTTTCGTTCTAATTTGGTAAAAATCAAAGCGCGACTTATGTTACCGTTATATACTTCATTAACAACAAGAGGAACAGTAATGCCAGAATAAGAGTCACCGCTTATGTACAGTGGATTCGCGAGATACTTGGGATGATTTATAAGCCACTGCAGAAAAACAATTATAACAACTCAGTTCACTGTTCTTTTCATTTGGCATTGAGTCTATTCTTTTCTTCAAATAACAAATAAAAATTAAATTTGAGTGCAAACACAAAATACTGTTCTTTTCTTCTAGTCACGTACTACTTTACGATTGACAATCAAAATCACAAAATCACATTTCAATTTTCGTCCCGTCAAAAAATATTGTAGTTTATTATTATTATTATGGATTTGGCTGATCACTAAAACCTTTACTTTCACGTAGAATACAATTAGTTAACCTTTTTGAGGAATTGATAAGCATGTGCCGATGCTAGCGTATCGCTGGTGTTAAAAGCTTCATGAGTGGCTGCATAGGAGTATCCGGTCCCCGCAGGTTGATCTAAAAATATGATGCTGGCCACCTATAAATTATCAAAATGTAAGTAGAATTAAATATTGATTTATTTGATTGTGGTCTCCACAAATTAATGTTAAAGGCTAATGATATAAAGAAATCATAAATATGTATACCGTTGTCCATGAATATGGGTTTAATATCAACGTTGGTGTGCTCCCATCAAAATTAGCATAGTCAAAAGTTAAGGGACCTACGTACAATCAAATATCAAGGAGTTTTATCAAAACGTCACATCTACTTTTATTTATTTGAGTCATTTGAGTCATTTAGCAAGCAAAGATTAGATTTAAAAAAAGAAAAGGTCAAAAACAAAATTTAAAACTTTTTTTTCTGACAGGATATTTAATTAGTGACAACTGGTATAATTTTTTTTTTTCTTCTTGTAGTATCAATTATATTAAAAAAAAACTCATGTAAAAGCATGAATTCCCACAATGAATACATAAACAAATAAGAGTATTACATATTTCAAACAAAACCTCTTTTACAATTAGGGATAATATCAAATATGATCCAAAATTTATGTTTTTTTTCAATTTTGGCCCCTTTTACAGTAATATATAGTATATTTTTGCAACTGATCAAATTAATAATATCTCTATTTCAGATAATTTAAGTTGATGAACATAAAAATGCAGATTATGAAGATGATGATAAGAAATTGAAGATACCAATCTCATAAACAAGGCCGGATAAACCCGAACAACCAGGTCCTCCGACGAGCCAAAGCAAAAGAGGGTCCTTTTCAGGGTTCCCTTCGGACTCAATGAAGTAGTAAAACAGCTGCACTTGTTCTGATTCTCCAACACCAATATACCTATTATTAATAATTCATAATTATAAATTATTAAGACAGGAAAATTAAGAATTAAGAGTTGAAAAGAACAGCTAATTTTTATACAGTTACCCAGTTTCAAGGCTGAACGGAAGTTTTCCAGGGAAGCCTGGCAGATTCTCAACCACAGATTGAGATAAAACGGAGTCCGTAAAGCAAGAATATACTAGAAATACTATAACAAATTTCACATAAAGTGACATCACGTGGCGGCGGCGGCGGCAGTGGTGGCGGACCGAGGAGGGCGGCGGGGATCGCAGTGGTTGTTTGGTTTCTTAGTTGGTGCGAATTATCTAGTACTCCTAGTGCCCAAAAAAAAGGGAGAATAACAATGAACGGAAGCCAAAAGGAGGCAGGACAAAGAACGTTGACATGACAATTGAATTGACAAGGAAACAACCCAAAGTCTGTGCGTGGCCAACTCTAAACTTGGTTTTTTTTTTTTTTTTTTGCTAAAATAGAATAAAATGATTTTTTTGTTTAATTTTTTAACACTTAAATAAAATTTATTTAAAAAGTAATATAAATTTATATTGAGAATATCGACTCCTTGAAGAAAATGTGACACCCCCTAATTTAATGTAATAAAATTAAAAAAATAGAAAATTAAATTAAAAAAAGAAAAAAAAAGTCAATTTGCTGTATGAAAATATAATTTTCCCATACAGAAAAGCATTGAAATCCATGTTTTCATGCACCAGAAACCTTACGCTGGATTGGCACCATGAGATGAAAAAATAAAATGTATATAGTTAAAAAAAAAAAAAAGGAAGAAAGAAGGAGAAGAAAAAAATAATTTTTAAAGAAATAAACAAAGGGGAATTTGTAAATATATTTCAAAACACTGTTCCGATGTTTACTTTCAAATAATTTTTTTTTTGGTTACAATTGTTACACGTGTGACTCTTGTTTTACACATATACTGTGGAAACATTATTTTCATTGTTTTCTTTTTTACAACAAATTGAAAACAATAAGAATAAATATAGAGGAATTATTATTGATCAAGAAAATACTGCCAATGATAGTGAGCGGTTAGATAGTGAGAGGTTGAAGTATAGCAATGTGAATTATTTTGCCTTTATGATATTTAATATACAAAATTGAAGATTTTGCAGAATTACAAATTTATGGTATTTTTTTAATAATTTTATCATCAAATGGTATATTCATATTAAAATTATCTTATAGGAATGAATCAAAAATTTCAACACAAATCAAAGAGAAGCATTAATTTTAGATAAGAATGAATCAATGAAAGATTACAATTGTTGAACACTGTTAAAAGTGAATATGATTCATTTTAGTATCTGTGTTTTTCATTACTTTGAAATGGATGCACGAATTTGCCAAAAACAAAATTTTGATACCTAAATTTTATCTTAAATGTTGAACTGACCCATATTAGATCGACTCCATTCAAAATTTTCACCTAAGGATCTTACAGTGATAGATCTCTTTTATTTAATCTTAGCTTGATTTAAAAGTTCGAAAATTAGTAAAAAAACATAACCATGTAATTATAATAATATATATATACATACTTTAAGGTCGTTTCCGCCAATATTGGCAAATTTATCAAGTAGAAATTTATGCGGTTTCTACATGCTATTTGTTGAGGTGTTGTGGTGTAGTTAGTTATCAAGTCAGTCTAACACAGTAAAGGTCTTTGGTTCAAGCCCGGGTGATGCCACCTTTTTCTCTTTTCAAATTTTACCCAACTTCCATATGACATCATTTTCACGGCCCCAAAAAGCTATCCCCACCTCATCACTTGCTCAATTCACTACCAGAAAAACTGCATTTAGTTATGAATTTTTGCCACGAAAAAAATTCATAGCTATTACCCACGAATTTAAGAAAAGGCACGAAAAAAAAATTAGACACGGATTTTCTGTGGCTAAATTTAAAAATGGAAAATCCGTGGCTATTTTTGGTAGCAAAAATTGGTGTCTGAAATGGTTTGGATTATTAACCTCTTGGTTGAGACTAAAGTATCTAACCGCCACACAGTTTACTTTTTTATTTAAAAATTATTTTTTGTTGTACTTAACTAAAATACATTATGTGAAACTTTAAATATAAATTATCTAAATAAATTTTTGTTATAATTTTTATTTTTGCTACTAATTTATTAAATATTTGTTATAATTAACAAGTTAATTGTTCAATCACTAAATACTTTTCAATATAAAAAAAACAAAGATTAGGAAAAAATAAAGGACTGGGCCATAACATATTGACGTGACATATTTTCGACCGAACTTCTCGACCATCTTTCGCGCGATGCGCTCACCGGTTTCTACCGCTCGAAGTCCTTGGAGACATTTTCGATCGGGTGCTGTATATCGATCGATTTGTCAAACCTCTCGTAATCATCCCCGACGAGTTTGACCGGACGATTCCTCTCTCGATCGAATCCATCTCCTCGGCCCCTCGAACCCATCTCCTCGACCCTTCTGATCGATTTTGTGATCGACCAGGATCATACCAGATCCAACGGATTCCTGCTAGCATTAAATGCTCCGTCAGACCAGGGTATGGGTGTGCCATCAAACCCTATACCTCATTAATTGAGTGCCAGCTAATACCTATTGACCCTGTCATTAAGCTTATAGGTTGTCCACATCAGATCTTAACGACCTACTTGGCCAAGCGGGCCCACCAGAGCGTGGTCTAAATGGACATACTATAAATACCCTTGCATTTATGGTAAGATTCACTCAGTAATTACTCTCAATGCTCTCATTCTGCTCAAATTTGGACAAAATGGATCCGTTGACTTAAGCATTGCAGGGTCTTAGCTGCGACCCATCTCGGCTAGCTCACGTTGCCTTTCTCTTGTTGCAGGTTAACTTCCCGATCAAATACATTCATTCACACACTCGACCAAACTTTCCGTTTGAGGTCGACCAACTCCCAAAATCGACCCGCATCACATATAATATAATATATGTTGGATTTTCAAAATATTTGAAGGGTACAATCCTAATAAGATCTCCTATTTAAAGTACGGATTGAATATGCTAGTGTTTCTAGTTCTAATAGTTCGAACCTTTATAATTCTATTGTTGTTAATAATATAGAAACTTTCACTGTATGGCATGCACGGTTGGGTTATTTAAATTTTGGTTCTATTAAAAGAATTATGAATTCAAATCTAATTCCAACACATGATATTGGACAAAATCACAAATGTAAAGTGTGTGTAGAAGCTAAACAAGTAAGAAAATTCTATCAAACAGTTGAAAGGGATACTGAAATACTTGATTTAGTACACACGGATATTTGTGAGTTCAATGGGGTTTGAACACGAGACCGGAATCGATACTTTATCACCTTTATAGATGATTATAGTAAATATTGTTATGTTTATTTATTGAAACATAAAGATGAAGCATTTGAAAAGTTTATCATTTTTAAGAATGAAGTTGAAAATCAAACTGGCAAGAAACTTGAAAGAGTACGATCAGATAGAGGTCGTGAATATGAGTCGAACTCATTTGTTGAATACTGCCAAAAGTTTGGTATTATTCATGAAGAGACTCCTCCATATTCACCTTCCTCGAATGGGGTAGCAGAACGTAAGAATAGAACATTTTAAGACATGATTAGCAGTCTGGTTTTGAATTTTGGATTGCCGAAATATATATGGTGTCACGCCCCGTATCCCGGGATGCGGCACGGCGATGCCCCTAAGCCCAAAGGACTTAGAGACACCAAGCCACGAAAATCAGAACATACTAAAAGCCATTAAATATTCATTCAAAAACCTTAGTCTCGCAGCGAATAAAATAATAACCCTAACTATTACATCTTTAATTCTAAAACATAAATCGTAAACCAATCTATAATAGTCTTAATGGATAGTCATAAAAGAAAGCATCAAAACAAATAACTATAACTAAAGTCTCTAAGCAGGGACCTTCAATCCAATCACCAAACCCAAAATTAGCCATCGTCGCCCTCGTCGGTACTGTCCTCTGCAAAGTGATTATTAGCGGTGTGAGCGCACTCGCCCAGTAAGGGATCTCTTGACCCTCTATCGAATTTGAGCAAGTTATATATATATATATATATATATATATATATATAGCATTAAAATCACACTTGGCACACATAGACAATATTCAAAAATCAATATTTCCGACTTTCAAGTAATAGAACAAATAACAAAACATAATCAGACAAATTCATTTATATATCCATGCTCGTGAACATTCAAAATCTCTATTGGCCAACTTGATCAAGCCCTAACTATAACCCTGTTAGGTGGGTTCGGACACTACTATTATTACCCGTAGGAGGGCCTTAACTACAACCCCGTTAAGTGGGTTCGGACACTACTATTATTACCCGTAGGAGGGCCTTAACTACAACCCCGTTAAGTGGGTTCAGAAATTGCTACTGTACCCCGTAGCTCGGTCGGAAATTTCAGAACTCGTTCCTACCAATAGTATCCCAAGTGTTCGGAGCATGTTCATATATACACATATAGCACAACACAAAACAATTTTAGCTTTTTATATAGAAATTCATAAAATAGTATGCTCAAATCCACTTTTCATATATGAAAATAACTTTTTCAAAGAAAACATAAATTTATGGAAAACTTGTTTTTATAAAATAAATAGAGAGAAGAAACCACTTACCTCAATCAATCACTCTCTTAATTTGTCAAACCCTTGACCACTCAAAAATGTAATCCCGATCGGCTGAATCTAAACATATAAGATATGGATATTAAGCTATTGCTACATAATCGTATAAGATTCATAATTGCAGAATCTCATGAAAACCTAACCCTAATCTCTCTCTCTATTAGCTATTTATTTATTTTTTTCTTACTATCTAAATTATAGAAATCAAATCGTGTAACTATTATTAAGCTAATATTATACTACTATTACGAGAGCATATAGATACATATATACATATATATACGTATATATACCCCTACATAACCAACCCTCATATATATATATATATATACATATACATATATAAAAGGAACTCAAGCTTTTTATTCCACACACACCAAAAGGTGAAAATTACACACACAATTTGTAATCATTACAATGAACAAAATAACACATTAACACCTTAAGTGTGTGTTTGTGTCATACGTATACTCCAATTAAATGTCCAATCCTTAAAGCAATATATACAAGTCCATTATTATACAAAACAATCTAAAAAAACTAAATGTACAATCCTTAAAGCAATATGTACAAGTCTATTATTATACAAAACAATCTAAAACAAAACTCTTTACTTCTTATTCCACACACACCAAAAGGTGAAATTTACACACACAATTGTAATCATTACAATGAGCAAAATAACACATTAACACCTTAAGTGTGTGTCTATGTCATGTATATAATACAATATGATTGTGCAATTCCTAATATTTCAATAGTTTTGAAAGATGAAGTCATGATACAAAGGATTAACTAAAAGCTTACCAATGATGAACGTGCAAGGACTTACAAGAATTACTGTGTCAAAAATTCAAAGCCAATGCCCAAGTCTGTTCAGTCCCGTCTCTACTCACTCTTGGCGTATATATATATATATATATATATATATATATATATATATAGTTTGTGTGTAAAACCCTAAGTGTCCAATTAATATAACGCTAAATCTTAATTTGATACATTATAGGATTTATAAGTCATGAATGATTTGTAAACCTAATAGGCTTAGCTAACAGTTCTAAATCCAATAGGATTAGTCCAATAATCCTAAGCCTAACAGGATGGCCCAATAATCCTAAACCCAAAAGGATTTAACTAATATCCATAATATTAACAATATCAATAATAATGATAATACTGAAATAATAATCGGTATGACTAATAATAATCATAACAACAATAATCAATGTTAAAAGAAATAATGGCAATATTAATAAAAAGTGTCAGTCCTAATAATAATAATACTAATAATAATAATGATAATAATAAAAATACTAGCCATGGCACCCGTAATCATATTAATAGTAAATTGTGATTATGATTATGATGATGATGATAATAATAATAATGATGATATAATACTAATACTAATAATAATAATAATAACACTAATACAATAATAACAACAACAACAACAACAACAACAATAATAATAATAATAATAATAATAATAATAATAATAATAATAATAATATGTTCCATAACTGGGTCAGGGTATCACATATGGGGAGAGGCTTTGAATATGGCTTGCCATATTCTGAATAGCGCCCCTCTAAAACACAAAGAACGCACTCCATTCAAATTCTGGAAAGGCTGAAAACTAAGCTTAAAATATTTTCATGTGTGGGGATGTCTTGCAAAAGTCCTTGTCCCTGAACACAAACGGAAGAAGCTTGGTCCAAAAACTATTGATGCAGTCTTTCTGGGCTATATGGAAACAAGTTATGTTATGAGATTCTTAGTCATTAAGTTTGAGATTTCTGGCACAGAGGTTAACACAATAGTAGAATTCCGTGATGCTACATTCTTCGAAAGTGTATTCGCTTTGAGACAAGGAATACCAGAAGATATTTCGACTTTAGATTCTACCCTCGTGTCTGGTTCCATTCTTGAACATGTGAAAATGATGACAAATGGGGGGGGGGATAAATCCAAGTAGTTCCGATTCTATTTTTGATGAGGCTAATGAACCTAACCGTGGTAAGCGAGCTAGGTTCATTAAAGATTTTGGAAGTGACTTTGTCACCTACAATATCAAAGATGATCCTATAGCTTTCAAAGATGCTATGGCTTCTTCTGAAGCTGAGCATTGGAAAGTAGTTTTCAAAAGTGAAATGGACTCCATTGTCTCTAACGGGACATGGGAACTAGTCGATTTACTGTCGAGATATACTACAATTGGATATAAATGGATCTTTAAGAAGAAATTGAAAGCTGATGGTACTATTAGCAAGTATAAAACTGGATTGGTTGTCAAAGGATTTAGGCAAAAAGAGGGAATTGACTATTTTGATACGTATTCCTCTGTAGCTCGATTAACTATAATCTGCGTGCTGATTGCACTGGCCTCCATATATAACTTCTCTATCTATCAGATGGATGTGAAAACAACCTTACTATATGGTAATCTAGAGGAAGAGATATATATGAGACAACCAGAGGGATTTGTAGTAGTGGATTATATATTATTAATTGGATCAAACCTTGAGATCATAAATGAGATAAAAAGTTTCTTGAAAAGTAAGTTTGAAATGAAGGATATGGGTGAAGCGAGTATGATTCTAGGACTCAAGTTGATTCAGTCAACTGAGGATATAACAATTTCTCAATCTCATTATGTTGAGAAGATTATTGAGAAATTTGGTTATACTGACAGTAGAATCCTGAAAACGCCATATAATCCTTCTGTGACTTTTTTCAAGATTAAGTCTGGCACACCAGTGTCTCAATTAAAATATTCTCAAGTGATTGGAAGCTTGCAATATTTAGCTAATGGTACGAGACCAAATATTCCATTTTCGGTCTGTAAGTTGGCAAGATATACGAGCTATCCTGATCGTACTCCTTAGGAGGCTTTGGATAGGGTAATGAGGTGCCTTAAAAGTACAAGTTCCATTGGGTTGCATTACGGAAAATTCCTTAAAGTTCTTGAGGGATTTAGTAATGCAAGCTGGATTATCCAAAACTTTAGGAGTAATAGATGTATAGGGTATGTATTTACTTTGGGTGAAGGCGCTGTCTCCTGAAAGTCTACAAAATAAACGATCATAACTCGATTTACGTTTGAGGCTGAGCTGTGTGCTTTAGATACTACTGGAATTGAAGCTGAGTGGCTACATGGGTTACCCATAGTGGGTAAACATGTCCCTGCCATTGCCTTGCATTGTGATAACCACCAAACTACAATTGCAAAAATACGGAGTTTCAAGTATAATCAAAAGATGAAGAGACACATCCAAGTTAGATTGAAGTCTATAAGGGAGATAATGTCTGAATGAATTATAACCATTGATTTTGTTGGTACCAAAGACAATGTGGCTAATTTTTTAACGAAAGGATTTGAGTTTAACTCATTCCAAAAGGCCAGGTTGATGATGGGACTTGTAACCCATTGAGTTTACACCGACAATAACATAACCTAACCTATCAAGTGGAGATCCCACAAGGAAGGTTCAATGTGGTATAAACAAGCTGTTGGGTGTAAGAGTTAGCACCTAAATTTAGATTGGTATTATATACCTGAAGTTTGTCCTCTGGTATACGGGAGGTGCTGTAATACTGCTAGTATAGTAAGAGCCCTACTCCGAATGGAGTCAAGGTCTTAAGTGACAAGATGTGAGCAGTATATCTTTGGAAATGCCCAACTAATGAATATTATCGTGTGGCCGTGATTAGAGGAGACGGGTTACTCTTTGAAAAATATTCATGAAACAGGATCAAGACACATGATCATTAACGTGTCACCCTTGAAGATTGCTAAACTCGACGTAATATGTTGTTTCCAATAGACGTCATCATAACCAAGGTTCAAATTCAAGGCATATATCCATTTGTTCCTATGATGACAAAAGTTGGATAACTAGATAGTGGTTCAAACCGGAAGGTACTATTCTTGAAAGCATGTTACGAGTATGCGACCAGAACTTTATGCTATGAATTTGGGGGGGATTGTTAGAAAAGGGCTTGTTAAGATGACTTTTACAATGGGATTAATATAGGATTAAACCATTTCTAATGGAAATCCATAGATAAAGCCTAAGGTAATGTTGTTTAAACGTGCTTAAAGCTGTGTAAATATCCCACATCGGACATATTGGCCATGACAGTACTAGTATTTATGTGGTTAAGTGTTGTTACAGTATAAACTAAATAATTAAGTACCGCATATGGGCAGCCCTACATGCACGCGCCGCCTACCCGCCTGACCCAGCTCCGGCTCCGGCTAAGACCACGAGCCACGGACCAGGACGTGGTCTCAGGTGTGGGCTCGGGCATTTGGGCGAATTGTCTCTGTCTCGGTCTCAGGCTTATGTTTGTTGAATTGCCCTTGATTTTGAATTCCGTTACTATATTTTAATTGGCGCGGTTTGAAACCACCAGACACATTACCTGGTCAAACATTAATGTGCCAGCATTTAACTCTGGCTGTGTCCTTCCCCCTATATAAGTTGCCTCTTGGTTCCCTACAAAACGCATAGAATGAAACAGAGAGAAAATAGAAAGTATACTATTTTAAGAAATTGATCAGTCTTAGAGTGTATACACTTGATTTTTTCGGGTGTTTGTTTTGTGTTGCATGCACAACCACTTGAGTTGATTAGCTTTCGAAGTGAGGTTCAAAGTAGCAGTGCGGCTTGTAATAGACCTCTGGACTGTCTTATCCTCGAAGGAGTATCGTAGGCCCATCGCACCAATCAGTGGGGCGAATATTTCTTTAAGGAAAATCGGCTCAACTTGGTCATTCAGTCGTACTATTACAAATAAATACTGATAAGTCTACTGTATTTTCTTGTTTATTTATTTGTTTGCGGTATTGTTTAATTTGCTTTTGGCTATAGTATTTTTGCTGTAAAAACTGTTCTTGCATTGTACTTATATTATCGAATAAATCCACCCACGAGAATATCAGTTTTTTTAGATATTCTATTCTATTGTTTTCCAAAACTTCATTTTATTTTACTCTCTTTTGGTTTAGTTTTTACTTATATAATATAAAATAATCTGAAGTCATTTTTTCAATTTTTATAAATCTAATAAGTATAATTAAAATAATTAAAAATATTTATTCTTATAAAATTTTACAATGTTTTGATATTTATACTATTTAAATTTAAATACATAATTAAATTATATTTTATTTTTATTCTATACACGTATAGAGTGTGCCATATTGTCTCGTTGGAATTAAGTGTGGGGTAAAAGTTCCTTTTTCATGCCAAAACAAACTTCTGTTCGCGACAAGCGTGTACGAACTTCACTTGGTGATTGATGATCTATTCTCCATGCATTTAATTCACGGAGTTTGCATTAAAAACTAAACTATAGCACACATTACAAGGGGTTTAACCAAAAAAACGCCAACCAAGCGGTTTAAAAGGGACAGTGCAGTTTCGAAATACCACTTTTAATTATCTGAAGACCGGAGAAGTACATTTGCCTCCCTTGAAGTTTGTCGAAATTATAATAAAACCCCTCAGGTATAAAAAATTACTAAAACTTGATGATTGAATGTCGTTATTTTGTAATTTTGAAACTAACAAAGGAAGTTTATGTAATTACACATAATTAAAGTAGAGGTGACTGTAATTGATCCCAATTAAATTTAATAAAGAAATCACAATAGAAGGCGGAAAAAAAAAAGAAAGAAGAAGAAGAAGAACCAGCAAGTACATACAAACTCTGTTTTTGTGATGATCACTGATAAGCATTGGACAAAAATGTGACAATCAAACCACCGAGACAAATTAGTGAAAGAAGAACGGAGGGAGAAAATCAAAAAAGAGGTCTTTTTATCGAAAACTTGAACAAAAGTGATTTGATCAGACCATTGTTAATTACTTTTGGATGGTTAGTTAAGTACTTAATCATTGTTGATATAGTATATCTAAGGCTTAGCTCAAGTTAATTTCTGAATGCATACAATTAATTAATTAGTTATCAATTATATGACATAAACATAAACAAGCAAGATGAAATATTTTGACAATCTAGGAGCAGCGCATGAGCTATACTTAATCATAAGGTGGATACAGCATAATTTCATAAATAAAAGATATTAAACAAATGAACAATGGTGCAACAACAACTAAACTAATATATATACACTTCAAATCAAACTCGAAAGTTAAAACAAATAATTACTTACAAGCATATTATGAACTGGTTTGATCAAACCCAATCGAATTAAAACTTTTAGTAACCAACATTTCTTCTAATAATAGCATTATTACTTCCACACCTGGAATACAAAAAATTGTTAACATCAACTTCACTGAAACAACAGGGCTTGTCCTCATCAATTCTCCCAATTCTTCCAACCCCTCCACCGTAACTCGCCTCCACCACCGTTGATTTTCTCCACACCAGATTCCCCTCCGAATCAACATCCACCTTCGCGCCCCCACCTTTTTTCGCGGCAAGCATTCGCATAAGATCCTGAATATCCAAATTATTTTCAGTTTCTTTTGATGAGCCCAAATTGCTATTTCTTGGCAATTTGTTACTTGTTTGAGGAACAGTGCAGTTGATAACGCTGCGCTGGTCGACCCCTCCCCCACAACCACACAGAGTGTTGGTGTAAAAACCACTTGCTCTTGCTAGAATTCCAGAGGGTGCATTCTTGCAGTGTGCGCCCTTGTTTCGCGTATCGTTTTTAGGCGCCTTCCCCATGTCGTAAGTAAGTCACTTAAGATGAATAAAAGTGAAATAAATATCTATTCACATAAACTGCAGTAGAGTAAATTGAAAAAATAAAATACATTGAAGGGTCATGAGAAAGAATGTATTGGATTTGATTTATATATGGTAGCTTGTTAAAAGGGGTGATGGTGATGTTGTGGTTTAGTTTGATCACTGATTGTGCATCATTTTCTTTGGATTATTTGAATTAGACGGCAAGGCTATGGTATAGTATGTTTCAAGGGTCATATTTTCTGAATTTTGGAATCAAAGTAATATATATTATAATCACACAACGTATCAAAACAATGGTCAGATTAGACATACTAAATGACATATATGGGTCACTACTGTAAATTAATAAATAATGCTTCGATCTTTTCAAGATGTGACATTAAATTTTAAAAAATTAAGCGAAAGTCGAATACTGTTACTTGTTTGTTACTTTGAAGTTTTGGCTCGTATAATACAATTTCATTTGATAGATTTAAAGTAATTAATTTCCCCTTTTTACAGAGAGCGATGGAATACACTTTGGATTACATAAGTATTTCAGAATAAGTGCACAAAATGGCATCATTTACAATCAATTATCAATTAAAGAAAATTTATTAACTATGAAAATTAAAACAATTGACACCTAGAAATGGATGTTGCCGGAAACAAGTTACTGTTGAAAACTTTTAATGCTTCTCATAAGTCGTAAGAAAGTAAAGTTATTTGCCGTTGAATTTCCAACATCTTCCCCCACCCCCCCGGCCTTATAATGAACAATAGAATACATGTCATGCAGTTATATTAATATATCCATCGAATTCAAATACAATATTTTTCACATCATTCATAATTCTTATCCAATACAAATAACCAATAAATGGTATAAATAACCAATAAATAATACAAATACGAAGCTACTATACAGTAAAATTAGACCCGCATTTGGGAATTGAGCCCGTGAATCTAGCTGTGAATTAAACAAACTACTGCATACATGTTGAATTAACTGTTTATAAAGGATTTCAAATTATTTGCTCAATACACTATAAGAAAGTAGCACATTCACTAATAAAAACTTTGTAACTGAGAGATTTTGTCATAGATTTAAGGTATTTATAATAAATTTATATTAAAATTTAATGAAAATAGTATTAAAGTAACAGACAATGACAAAACATATACTAATGAATTTTTGACGAGCGAAATCCATTGCAAAATATATTCACTAAATTTATGATGAATTGGTTTCTTTGTGAAAAAGTTGCAGTCTTATAATAATAAGTTTCACTTAGACACTTTGAAAACACAGTAAATGCAATACTGGAGAAGAGATTACTGCATAGATTTTGACAATTAAAAAGGATTCAGAACTATTTTTCTACGAATGCCATAGATATTTACAATTTCTAAAAAATGAATGATACCATAAATAAACTTTTGTACAATATTTTTTCATTCGATTTTCATAGCTCAATGAAATTAATCAGCGTCACGAGATTTGAGAAATTTTTAGCTAGATAGTCATCTATATTTCCGTTTTATTAGCTATGCATATATACCAACTACCAGTTGGTCTAGCGGGATGAGACGCTAGATCCCTTAAGCAAGGTCAAAGGTTCGAACCTTGGCATTGTGAATGGAACAACTGGGTTGGGAGAGTCACTCCTGTAATTGACCTCTGCAGTACCCGATCCGAATTAGTCGGCCAATGAGCCGAAACCGGGTGGATAAAACCAAAAAAAAGCTATACATATATAATTTTTTTCCTTTTTGTTTCTCTTCTATTTTTCTTTGACAAAACTCATTTTTCAAACGTAGCATAAATATTATGCCAAAAAAAAAATGTATTGACCCTTTGTCCCAATATTTATAACTTTCACATTGTTACTTGAGTTTTAAGGCAATTTTTGCAGAATTGGTATATTATTATCAACATTTTATAGATCGAGCACACCTATAATTGAAAAGTGACCCTCAGCGTGACCGTAACTGTGTAATTTAAGCATCAGACAGTGTCTGCCGAGTAGCTAATTGGACTCACCTACATTGCAAGCTTAAACGTCTCTGTCACCTAAAATCAGTTATCAAGAGAAAAGTTGGTTGACGATAAAGAAGATAACCAAATATTTAAGTTGATCCAAACCCTTTTCCAATCAATGCGGGATAGGGAACAATTACGTGCGGGCGGTGTGAACGCTCTTGAGCCAGCCATACCCTCCATCATATGACCTTATTCTAGTACCACTCATTACAAACCTAATCAATTCTTTAAGAAATCGTATACAGTTCTATGTTATATCTTCTATTTCACCGACACATCATATACATTGATGGGCAGTTAATATAAGGAAAAAAAAAAGAGAGAGAGAGATTCTCCTTTTTTTTCCCTCTTCATATCATAATTTTTTTTCCTTTTTTTAATTTAATTTTTCACATAATATGTATCGTTCAATGTATCAAAATACTTTTATGTTAGCCTTGTATTATTCGTTACCCCCAATACATATTGAAGGAATAATTACAAGAGTGGCATTAAGGATGGCAATGGGTCCCGGTCTTGTGGGTCCCCGACCCACTGGGGTTAGGTTTGAACCTGATAAATGTGTCATGGGGCGGGTCATGGGTCTGGAATTTCAAACTAGTTCGGGTCGGGTCTCGGGTTCATAAAAACCTGCCTCGGACCTAACCCCCCCACACACACACACGCACAATATGATTTATAACATACATCTAATATTATAATAGGTTCACTTACTTAGTGACTTACTACTCATTTAGGGTTTTAAGTTCAACTTCACAAAACTTATTCCACCTCCTCCTCACTCTTCAACCGGGAGCCACCATCAACACCAGCCACCGCCCACCACTAGCACCCAGCCCGTCATCGCTGCTCCTACAGTCCCCACTGGTTGCCACCAATAAGCTCCCTCTTCTAAACTAATTTTTTATCGAATAATTTGTAAAATAATTTTTGTATGTTTTCAAATTTGATTTTAGTTTGTTCCATTAGTTGATGAGGATGAAGCAATATTTTGATTTTCCAACACGTGGACTGAGTTGAGAATTGATATCTAATCTCTATTCGTGCAGCAAAATTTGCTATTGAATCTTGTGATTATATTATTTGCAAGGATAAATAACCTTTGTGCATTTCTTTCTGAATAGGTGTAAAAATAAGAAGGGCCCCAAGGTGATTGTGATTAGTTGGGCTGAAAATCATGCTAAGAACAGAAGATTAGTGCCAGCATCTAACAACATAAAGGAGGAAGCCAAGTTATGCATAGAACTTTGAAGATGAAGGATATCTATGTCTTCTTGGTGGAAAAGATGTCTTTTTTCTTTTCTTCTTTTTTTTCTTTCAACTTGTGTCTTAACTCCTTGTGATTTTTGTACTGTTTATGTTGTCTATTTCTAAGACTAGGATTATTTGAGTGTGGAATTGTTTTTGTTGCATTGAACTGATGATAATTTATATTCTATTTTTATGCTTTAGGAAAATTATTAAGAATAGTGGGTAATAGTGACGGAGCCAAAGGGGGCCGGTGGCGACGGTCGCCCCTTTTCAATTTTTTAAAAATTCATTTATTAGTTTATATATTTTGTTAGAAAAATTTTCTTTAAATGTAATGTACAAGAAGGTATTGTGTACTAATTTTAAAATTTATATATATTTATTTATTTTGTAATTAATTTCTGCATAGAGATTTGAATCTTAAAATTATTGATATGAATCTTAATAGTTGTTCAATATTAAACTCAATGAATCTTGATGTTTATTTGTTGGGCTATTGAACTTGAATGAATCTTACTAATTTGAGACTTTATATTTAATTGGGAGTAATTTGGGGAATGTGGTGGTGGAGAAAAAAGAAAAGATATTTTTTGAGCTTTGAATATATTTTTTGATTGTGAGAACAAAGAGAGAAAAAAAAATATATTTTAATATTTTTAATTTTTGATTATATATTATTATGTGGGTTTATGTCAATTTTGTTGAGTATTGTTAAAAAATTCTTTGTTAAGTATTTTTCAAAAATAATTTATTATCCACTATATTTTCTTTTTTTGCAATACAGAAAGCTTGTTATTTTTTTATATATTGTTTGATATTTTTTTATATATTGTTTGATTGTAGCACTTTTTTTTATTGTAGTATATATTTTTCATTGGTCGTATATGCATAAATATGATAAATTTCGTTATTTTGTATGTTAATATTATATATAACCCTTATATTTATAAATTTTAATAACTAATGATCTTGAAAAGATTTCGCTCCCAATCAAATTCTTGGCTTTGTCCCTAGTGGGTAATATATTATTGATTATTTCAAAACAATTCAATATTGCAATCTATTATTAATTATTTTTAAAAATAGTAGGTTTGGTGGGTCTAACTTGATGGGTTTGGGTCCACCGTGGGTAAGGCTGGTTTAGGAAGTCGAATTTGGGATGGGTTCCGAGTTTAAAAAAATCCTCATGGGCTGGGTCTTGAATTTGGCTAAATTCGTACCATACCCGACCCATTGCCCTCCCTAAGTGACATGGAAAAGTATTATCAATTAACCAAAATGCGTAGCAGCATGATGGTATGTAGCCCGTGGAGCCGAGGCGACCGGGGGTTGGCTTCTCAAATCACGTGACTAACAACTACTAATTGTTTTATTTTTATGATTGTGAAATATTAATTAGAGCAAATCCTACATACTAGGTTTTGGACCCTATATATGTATTTATATAATTAATAGTTATGGAAAATTTTCATTTTTCATCTGTCACATTTACGTTAATTTCGATTTTGATCCCACAGTCATTTTTCTATCCAATTCCATCATTTTGTCAAGTTTTATCTTAAAACACTAAGGTTGAGTGTAATTTGCCCTCCTACAGAATAGGTAAGTAGCCGAAAACTCCCCTAAACAAAAACAATGCCAGAAAGCCCCATTAAAATACAAAAAATATACATATTAATTTACAAAATATATACCCACTGCTAAATTTTTAGAAAAAGACATATTTATTAAAAATGTTACGACAGACATATAAGGCCCGAGATCGTGGAAGATGGATTGATTGGAGTTGGGTTTGCAATAATCAAGTGAATATGTTGCAGTGAAGCTTTAATTTACCCATCAAAAGATTAAAAAAAAAAAAAATTAGTGAGCTTTAATCCCAATTGAACTTTCGGGGGGTGGGGGCTACGGGTTGTGAGGAAGGGGAAAATCCCGTCGGATTTTTAAATTTTTTTAATTTTTTTAAAAAAATCCAATGAAAATTTCCACCTCACTTTTTCCAGATTCTTGAAAATAATTTCCATCAAAAAAAATGCGACGAAAATCTGACGAAATATTATCACCGAAAAATGGGCATTTTCCTATTGTGAATTTGGCTTGGGTGAGTGCCTGTGGACGGATATTATGGCAAGGATGGCCGCGAAGGGAAGATGAGGAATGCAAGAGGTTGTGGTTTGTGTAGTTGGCGGTAATAGCTGGGGATCTAATTACACGGTAGTAGGGTGGCTCAAGCAGTGCTTGGCGACGGTGTTAGCGACAACGCACGGTTGTGGCAATGGTTGGTGGAGAGGGAGTAGGGGAGATGGACTTTTGTTGCTAAAGATAAATGAAGAAGAAAGAGAACTAAAAGTGTGGAAAGTACAACGGTTAGGGTTCTGATCCTAGTAAGTGTGCATGTGTGGGTTATATCCTGTATTATTAAAAAGAAAAAAAGAAAACTAAAAAAAATTAAAATATGTATTTAAAATTTAAATAAATTAGAATAACCTAGAACGAAAGAAAAAGAAGAAAAGAAAAGATTAAAGTTGGTGGAAAATATATATATTCATGTTCCATAAAAGTTGTGGGGGATCTCTAGCTTTTTTTTTTTTTAAATAAGGGTAGCTTTCAATCATTTACTTATTTTATTAATGGCAAAATGCATCTAACTTCTTAGAACTTATGAGCCCCATATAACAAATCCATTAGTTTCTAACAAAAACCTTGGCGAAAGGATAGGATAGAATATTATAAGACGAGGAACCAAATATAATAGTATCGTATAAGACTAAAATCAAAATAGGTACAAATATGATGATCAAAAAGTTAAATTTTCCCTAATAATTATCCTCATTGGGCTCACAATCAACTTTTAACCACATCAAACATAAACTTTTAATCCATTAAAATAGAACATATAAAATTTTTGAATAAAAGTTGATCAAAAAATCAAAAGTCTTATATATAACTATCAAGTACGCATTATATTTTCAGGTACACCGTACACTTATAAGGCGACTGGTGGTTGGCTCACGTGACAACTTACTGGTTGTTTTGTTTTTCGGAAAGTATATTGTTGTACGCTTATACTTCATGGTTGTGAACTAATTAGAGCAAATCCAATCAACCACGTGTTTGATCCTATATATGTATTTATAACAGCTATCGTCCTTCGGCACACAATCAGATCAACTTTTTAACTACGTTATATTTCAAGAAAAAACATGGCTCAACAGTGCAAGGGAAACATGAAATCTTGCTTGCATTTGCTTCTGTCCTTAGTTTTCCTTATCAACAACGTCTCTTCACATTCCATCATCAAGACTCTGCCGGGTTACCCGGGAATTCTGCCTTTCAAGCTCGAAACAGGGTCTGCTCTCTCTCTCTCTCTCTCTCCACGAATATATTTTTGTGGATTCTCTGTAAATTATTGAAGTTGTAATTGGAATGATCAGATATATTGGCGTGGGAGAAAACGATGAAGTGCAGCTGTTTTACTACTTCATTGAGTCGGAAAGGGATCCCGACAAGGACCCTCTTCTGCTTTGGCTTGCTGGAGGCCCGGGTTGCTCTGGTTTTACTGCGCTAGTTTATGAAATTGGTTGGGTTTTTTTCTTTTCTTTTGTTTTTTTTTTTTTTTGGTTTACTTGAACTAGTCATGGAGATTAAGTGCTCAATATTGTGTATTTGTAGGTCCATTAGCATTTGAAGCACTTTATGATGGAAGCTTTCCTTCATTAATTATAAATCCATATTCATGGACAAAGGTCCTCAAACAACTATTCCTCAATAGATCCACTTCATCTATTTTAAATCATTTGTTGACACGAAATATATACGCATATATATATATATATATATTTCTTTCAGTTCGCCAGCATTATATTTATAGACTCGCCTGCTGGAACTGGATTCTCGTATGCCAATACATCGGAAGGTTACAATAACTCCGACACTAAATCAACAAAACAAAACTACATGTTTCTGAGGAAGGTAATTAAGCTTCAAACAACAAATAGAAGCCAGAAAAAACGATTTCTAACTGATGTATTTTTGTTTAATTTTCATATTGGGAAATGCAGTGGCTGTTGAAACACCCAAGGTTTGCGAAGAATCCCCTGTATATTGCTGGCGACTCTTTCGGAGGCAAAATTGCGCCGATGGTAGCTCTGGAAATAGCAAAAGGTAGCATTTCTTTAAGATAATGACAATTATTTGCTTCTATTTTCTTTTTCTGATCAAGTTAAGTTGAAACGAGTGCTGATACTCTAGGAAATGAAGCTGGAGTCGAGCCACAACTGTTGCTACAGGTTAAACCACCTAACGATGTGTTATCTTCGTGTCCAAAATCTTTTACCATATTCAAAGCCATTTTCATCTTCCTCGTTAACGAGCTAGCGATTTTGGCAAAACTGAATCAGGGATACATCATTGGCAATCCATTGACCGATCGATATATTGATGACAATGAACGGGTTCCTTATGCTCACAGAATGGGACTCGTATCAGATCAATATTTTGAGGTACTTTCGTGTGTCTTCTGGATATTAAGCTCAATAAGTTCAATCAGAGAATTAATACTATATCAGTGTTGGAACTTTTAGTAGCTGATTGATTCCAAATCAAATTTATACCGTGTTTTGTTAAATACTATAAGTAGCTTTTTTAACAATTTCAGCTAGCAAAAAGAAGCTGTGGTGGACAGTATGTGAATCCAAATCCGAATAATGTAGAATGCCTTGCTGCTCTTCAACTCGTGCAAAAGGTATATCTGTTACACGGAAATTAATCTACAGTTTTATATACAAACACCATCTTGATGGTTTTAATCGCGACATAATCAAGTGCAGTGCACGGATCCTATCAACATCTGGAACATTCTCGGGGCAAATTGCGATTTTGTAGCATTGAAATCCGACGGTTTTCAATCAGGCCAGCCGAGATTCCTAGAAGATGACCCCGTTGATCGAATCTTATTGTCGAAACAAGACGAATATCCATATATTTGCCATGTAAATTTCTGACAAGCATCCCTTTCCTGCCAAATATATATATGGTCCTGTTATTACTTGAGTTATATATCCTGAGGGCTGACTCGTCTCGTTTACAGACTTATAATTACGTGAGCTCGAATGTGTGGGCAAATGATCAAACTGTACAAGGAGCTCTTCATATCAGAAAGGTACATACATGAATAAGAAGAGAATTAACAAACATATGTCCCTCTTAATTATTATTGTTATTATTTTTTTTTTAATGTAAATTGAGTGTTAGTTGAACAATATATCAGGGAACAATAACTGATTGGCAAAGATGCAGTGATAGCATATCGTATGAATATGATGTACAAAGTGTTATCAAGCATCATCAACTTCTCAGTGATAAAGGCTTTCAAGCACTGGCATACAGGTGAGTACTGCTCAAGTTTGCTAATTGCTACAGAATAGAGATATAATCAGTGAATTACAAATACCTCCCTGAGGTTTGGTAAAATTACAAAAAAAATCCCCCTGGTATGAGAATTTACAAAAAAACCACCATTGAGATATGTTTTGTAGTGTTAAAATAGACGGAGTGCATAAAATGTCCGAAAAGCCCTTCACAGTTTAAATTACAACACATGAATTACGAACACCTGAGGTTTTGTGAAATTACCAAGAAACCCCTTAGGTATCATAATTTACAAAAAAAATAAAAAAACTCTTGAGGGTCAACCCCAGCCGCAAAACCCGTAAACTACCTTTTCTATTTCTTTTTTCTTTCTTTCCCATTTTTTTAAAAAGCCATCGTGTTCAGTTCCAGGGGTGGTTTTTGCATATTCTCACACCTTAGGGGTTTTCTCGTAATTCCATGAAACCTCAAAGGAGGTGCTCGTAATTTGCCCTATATAGAATTGAATGCTTACAATTGTTCCAACTTAATTCTAATTTTCTCATCTTTTTTTTTTTCACTTGATTAAATCGGTTATGTCTCATAATGTAATGTATATATAGGCTATAGCCCTCTTTCACCAAGACCATAATAACTAACGTCCGATGAAGATTATCCCAACTTCTGTGACAATGTTTTCCGATTATCTATCTATCTATTTATTTATTTAATATGTCTGTTTCAGTGGCGATCATGACATGGTGGTACCATACCTGAGCACCTTAAAATGGATAGAGGGTCTCAATGTCACCCTTGATGATGACTGGAGGCCTTGGATCGTCGAAGATCAAGTAGCAGGGTTAGTTTTCGATTCTAGATGTGCTCGAAAAAATTCAAACTACAAATTTTGATTGATCGCGTAAATTCAAAAACAACAATTTATCATTTGCAGATACACAATGAAATACAAGAACAATCAAGCTTATATCACCTTTGCTACGGTGAAGGCAAGAAAATTAAACTCTCTTTTAAGTGTCTCTCTCCATTTTCTTTGAAAGATGTTAAGTTATAAATTTGGAGACCAAAAAAGGGTGTAATTATATTTCTGTGTTTGTATGTTTTTGCAGGGTGCAGGCCATATTGCTCCAGAGTTCTATCCTAAGGAATGTTTTGCAATGTTTGAAAGATGGTTATCAACATACCAATTGTAGACAAGAATTAATGCTGGATTTTCAAGGTTATTTTGGTGCTTTCTAAGTCTCAAGAATTGTTTATCTTCAGACATGCATTTATCATTTGTATGTTTTCGTATCCCTAATGTCACAATAAACATATATATATATATGATTGTCTCACCAAAAGACAACAATCAGTGACAAAAACATTTATTAATTGATTTGTGATGAACAAGTTTCATAGTAAAACTATTTATGTGACGGATTTCATTAAATTTCTGATGATTTGTCCCATTAGTAAACGGATACCTTCTTATTATGATTTTTGATGTTTTAATTTGTTATGGTTCTCGTTGATATACTCTTCCAACCCATATTAGAAAAAAATAATAATAATAATTTGCCTTTTTTCTCATAATTAAAAAAAAAACCTCTGTATATAAAACTTCCATCAATGGGGAAACGGATTCATATATAGGGTCCAACACATGGTAGGATTTGCTCTTTTTATTTTAAAAATATGAAATATTTATATACAAATAATGATAAAAATGGTGCAATTTTGATGTCTTACAGAATAATGGTTAATATACGTATGCAGTATGCACCCAAAGTCATTGATCATTGTTTATGATATTCGTACAACCATTTTTAAAGTTTGAAACCAGAGACTGCAATTCAATTCAAAGTCCAGCATTGTTATCTAAAGTGGGAATAAAGATAACCATCTCTCAATCATATCAAAACATTGTTTGGGTTTGTACTCTGGAGCTGTATGCCCTGCACCCTGCAAAACATACAACCACCTTTTGAACTATCTCACTATTTGTTCTGGAAAAGGCAAAATCATAAACTTTTACTTGCCTTAACAGTAGCAAAGGTCAGATAGGCTTGATTGTTCTTGTATTTCACCGTGTATCTGCAATTATAGGATAAATTGTAGTTCATTTTCGCGCTATCGCTCAATGGTTATTTCGCATTTTTTGGCAACATTGGGAATTAAAACTGACCCTGCAACTTGACCGTCGACACTCCAAGGCCTCCAGTCCTCGTCAACCGAGAGATTGAGTTTGCGTATCCATTTTAAGGTGCTCATGTAAGGCATAGACATGTCATGATCACCACTGATAACAAATCATCAAATTTACACTCTTTTCGAAAATATGTCACATTGTTACATGTTCTCTCAAAAACATGTCATAAATCGTTGCCACGAATATTGTATAGCAAGTCGCAAATTGAAACTCACCTATACACCAAACCTTGAAAGCCTTTCTCACTGAGAATTTGATGATCTTTGAAGACACTTTGAACATCTGCTACATAGGATACGCTCCTATTGCATCTTTTCCAACCAGTTATAGTTCCCTGTTTCGAATTTAACACCTTTACATTATAACATTGAATGGGAGACGCATTTTTCAGTTTTCTTAGACTGAAATTTTTACACGCCCTCGTTGGTTTCGGGTTCTGTTTGTGTACCAAAGTGCAAGGACAATATCACATTTTTAATTTATAAGACAAAAAGTATTTATATGCAAAAAAATTATAATTTGACTATTTGGTATACTAGTGAAGCCAGGACCGAGTGCATATAAGAATTTTTCCTTTGATATCTCACTGAGGGAATAATTACCTTTCTGACATGAAGAGCTTTTTGAACAGTTTCATTGTTTGCCCACACATAAGAGGTCAGGTAATTGTAATTCTGCCAAAACAAAAAAACAAAAAACTTGGAAATCGAGAAAAGATACAGTAGGTACTAATAAAACCACATACGAAATGTGGAGATTCGAAAAATATGTTAGATAGCAAGGTCCGCGAAAAATTACACGGCACCATGGTTTCTCTTGTTTCGACAAGAAGAGGAGGTGAATTGGATCAATATCTTGTATGAACGCTAGGCTTGATTGAAAATGATTAAGTTTTGGTGATAGGAACTGGCATTCCGGCTCCAAAATGTGCGCCCCGTAGATATGTTTTGTGCACTGCAGCAATTATGAGTGCAAAATACAAGGGAAAAGATAAGATATATGACAAGGTAAGAACATGGATTTTCACCTCTTTGACAAGCCCAAGAGCAACAAGGCATAGTATATTGTCAGGATCTGGATTCATATACTCTCCACCACAGCTACGTTTTGCTAGCTGAAATTGTCGATGTACTTATTATAGCAGTTTATTGGATTTATAGTATAGCAAGATACTGTTAAAATTGTACCTCAAAAGTTTCATCTGATACGAGTGCCATTCTGTGAGCGTAAGGAATCTGTTCATTCCCATCCTCAATTCCTTCTGTTACTGGATTGCCAACTATGTATCCCTGCCATTAAACATTTGTGGACTGTTGTAGATACCAATATGACTCTAATCAGGGGGGAAAAAATGATGATTAACAAAATTCGACGAATATCATTTACTTGGAGCAACATTCGTGGCTCAAGTCCGGCTTCGTTACCTGGAGCATCATCGCATAAGATTAATTTCAAATTTATCTTAATCCACGAAAAAGATTAGAAAAAAAAAATCATTGTTACAATTTGATTATCTGTAGTCCCACCTTTTGCTATTTCTAGTGCAACCATGGGCACAATTTTGCCTCCGAAAGAGTCACCTGCAATGTACAGGGGATTCTTCACAAACTTTGGGTGATCCAACAGCCACTGCATTTTACAAAAGGAACATTAAATAAATATACATTAGTTAGAAATCTCTTTTGTTGTTTTGAAACTTAATTACCTTCCTCAGAAACATGTAATTATGTTTGGCTGATTTAGTGTCGGAGGAATGGTAACCTTCAGATGTAGTTGCATACGAGAATCCAGCTCCAACAGGGGCGTCTATGAATATAATGTTGGCAATCTTGAAACACACACACACACACACGAAATATATTTCGTGTCAGCAAATGATTGGAAACTTTAAAGTGGAGCTATTGAAAAATCCCCATCAAGCATGGAAAAATAGGTTTTTGTTAACCTTTGTCCATGAATATGGATTTATAGTGAAAGAAGGAAAGTCTCCATCAAAACCTACAAGATCAAAAGCCAATGGGCCTACAAATACACAAATATTCAGCAAAATTTTTCATAAATAATTCAAGTTTTAAAAAAAAAAAAAAAAACAAACAAACCAACCAACCAATTTCATAGACTAGCCCTGTAAAACCAGAGCAACCAGGGCCGCCAGAGTGCCAAAGCAGAAGAGGGTCCTTATTGGGATCCCTTTCCGACTCAAGGAAGTAGTAAAACAGCTGCACTTCATCGTTTTCTCCCACGCCAATATACCTGATCATTCCAATAATTCTAAGTGTTAAGACTTGAGAGTACTGCTCAGTGAGCCAATGTGTTTTAGCTTGCAAATTGCTTGTCGTTTCCAACAGTCTATTCGAGTAAATACTAGATTGAAAGCGTTATAGACACAGAGAACCAGCATGAATTTGTAAGTAATTACATAACATAAAATACTGAGTGAAATAACCGACCCGGTTTCAAATTTGAAAGGCAGAGTCCCTGGATAACCCGGCAGAGTCTTGACAAGCGATTGTGAACGAGAAGCACTTATCAGAAGCAGAAGAAGAAAAGAACGAAGAAATTGCAAGCAAGATCTCATGTTAATTAAGTGTAGCTAGAAATACAATGCACAATCATTCAGAAATATAAAATACACATTTTATGGGTGCGTTTAGTGGGCCAGTGAGGTTTGCATGATTACAAATCCTATTGCATTTGTTTGATAAATTATGAACCGATACAGCTGTAAGCTGTGTAGTAATAGTTTTTATTTAGATGATGACTGCTAAAACAAGATGTTTGGTAGGAATTGATTGATAGATGCATGCAGGGGTGTTTGGGATTAATTCTGTTTTTAAGGGAAGTTGGAATTATTGAAAAAATTAAAGAAAAATTGAGTAGTGAAAGTTTATAGTGTTTGAAAATAAAAATGAGAATAAGTCAAAAGTTAATGGTAAAAGTATGAAGTATTTGAAAATAAAAGTAAAAAACAATCAAAAGTTGGTAGGTAGTAGTTCAAAAAATTTAATTTATTTATGAAAATATCAATAAGTACGTTTAAGCTGATAAAAGCAGCTTTCTTTCAACTTCTCAGCTTCTGTTTTTTTCAATTTAATTTAAACAGAAGTTGAAAACCAAACACTTAAAATGACTTTTTTAAGCTAAAAACAGCAAAATATATATATATTTTTTTTAAGTTTTTTCAAATACCCCTATAGAAGAATACCTACATTTACAAGAATTTGAACCAACAACCTATAAAATTATGGAGTTTCTATCTTATCAGTGAGGCAATGCCTCATCATCTAATTGAGGTCACCTTGAAATTAAGATTGAAAAAGTACTTTCATATGAAATTTAGAACCACTTACAATTTAAACATTTTTTTTTTCTAAAAACTTGAAGGTCAATAGTCTCTACTCAAAACCTTTTCCTAATGAACTATCTTCAAGCATTACCTTTTATAAATTGATTCTATTCAAATGAATACTTTCATTGAAATTATCATTGTACAGTAGTCTTAGTTTCGTTCTACTTTTTATTGGCAACAATGTCTTAATTTATATGTGATATGTTAATTTGTCCAATTTATTTATATTCACGTTCTTCTATTTTTCCTCTTTCGTGTGCGCGCGCGCGCTTGAATTAGTAGAAAAACATTTCTAGAGTTTCCTTTTCTAAAATAATTTAGCAAATTGAAGCATTAAGTATTTCAAATAAAAAATAAAAAAATCGAAAATAAAAGGTCCCACAAAAAGTATCTGTAAGTCAAGAGAGTTGTTGAGGTGGTGACTCAATTTGAGAATCTTCTTATTGATAAATTTTTATGTCAATTTTGAATGATGAAAATATTATGAAGGAGCCTCATATTGGAAAAGAATTGTATAAGACAAAAGTAATAAAAAAAAAACAAAAACTATTTCACATAACAGTCATTAAATATATTTAAAGCAAAATAAAATTATTGAGTGTATATGATACTTTAAATTTTTAAAAATTAAGGTTGGTTTAAAATTATCTAAAATTTTAAGGGTAAATTACGTCTACACCCTTGAAATATATTATAAATTAGTGCACCTTGTTTAAAATTACAAGTATCTCTAAGATTTGTCTTAGTTTAACAAAATTCATTACTCGTCAAGATGGGATGTAATTACAAGTTGTATTTCTATTATTTTCGATTAGATTTTGAGATGGAATTTGCATGATCTTAACAATGTAGATACTATATATGAAGTAAATTTAAAAGAAAAATAAGTAGTGGTGGCATTGAGTTGTTGATGATGATGATGCCCATGATGGCAGTTGTAATGGTATAAAATAAAATTATTTCGTGAAACATGATAAAATAACATAATTGAGTGAAGGGTATTATCAATTTTAACGAGACGCATCTCATAGTGGCTGTGTTTATTTTTTTTAATAGCATTACAATCATCGTTTGAGTGTCTCTATTTATATTTATAATTATTTCCATATTAACTAATATATACAATATTACTTATTAATTTTTTGTTTAGTGTAGGGTGGTGTCACCCATCAATCACGTTGCAATTTGACAGGAAGGACCGATCACGTTGCCCATTAATGTTTTCAACTTTTTGTAAAAAGACAGAAAAATAAAAAAGAAATAAAAAATAATTCTGAAAAGAAAACTCATAAAGGGCCCAACAAAATAAATAAATAAAATAAAAGGCATACTTTTTCCATTTTTTTTGTTGAAAAACATTATTATTTTTTAAAGTTATTTCTTTCTTCTTTTTTTTTTGTAGTTATTAGTGTTTTTTAAAAGATTAAAAACAAAAAAAATCAACTTTATTTAAAACTTGAAATAGTATCAAGCCGACCGATCTCAGATTATTTAATCATGAAGGTTACCAACTCCACCAATCATTGTTGTGACGTATGAAGCACATGAAAGGAAAAAATATATATAACCCCCTATGATTTTGAAATATGCTAAAAAAAATTTCGTGGTTTAAAAATATAAAAAAATACTTTTGTATTTTCGAAAAATCTACACAAAACCCCCCTTCCATCAGAATTAACGAAGAGTGCATCACACTCGCTTAATTTGCGAAATTAAAACTTTTTCTACCTTTAAATGCAAGTATATTGACCTTTATACCCATTTTCTCATAATTTTAAATATATTTATATAAAATTACAAATAAACCCTTCTAACTTATTAAAATTTCAATTTGGTCCCTCCTTCTTCTTATTCTTCATCCTTCCTCCTTCCCCACCACCACCCTTTCACGCCGCCGCCGCTGGAGTTACAACCGAAAATACCAATTTATGTGTCTTGCCAAGATGAATCAAACCCCTCGATCAATTTTACCAAATTTGGAACAATTTGCATTTAATTAAAAAAAATCTATTAAAAACCCGAAAATCCACTAAAAATACTCATTAATCTATTTCCATTAATTTCTCCACCACCACATAGCTCCAATTTTCCCTTTCGATCTTCGAAATTTAGAGTTTTTCTCTTTGAACTCAGCTCGTCTTTAGCTTAGATTTCCCCTTTCAATCTTCGAAAAATGAGGATTTTTTTTCCGATCTGTTCGCTGTGTGTGTGCTCTGTGTGTGTTCGCTGTGTGTGCTGTTGTGTGTAATGTGTGTGTGCTGTTGTGTGTGTGTGTTGTGTGCTGTGTGTGCGTGTGTTTGTGCGTGTCCTGTGCGGAGTTTGTGTGTGTTCTGTGTTAATTTGTGTGTTTGTGTGTGTATTGTGCGTGTGTCTGTATGTGTTTTTGTGTGTATTGTGCGTGTATTTGTGTGTGGATTTTTGTGTGTGAGATGGAAAGATATATATATATATATATGTTATGTATATATTGTGTATGTGTGTTTGTGTATATATATGTATTATATTTGTATGTGTGTGTGAGAGAGATTATATTTGTATATATATAAAAATGTATATTATATTATTCATATATTATATCATTTAATATATAATTTTATTGTAATATTATTTTTTATAATTAGAAATCAATCTGAACCGTTCATTGTTTAAATCAAGATCTAATGACTCATAATAATAAGGGTATAACTGACATTTTATTGAAAATTTAACGCCGTCAAACTTAACTTAACGGCAGGGCCAATTATGCATGGTTTTAGAAAACATGGGGGCATTTTACATATTTTTAAACCACGAAGGAGTTTTCAACTCTATTTCGAAACCACAGGGGGATTATATACAATTTTTCCCACATTAAATAATATTATATATATAGGGCATATCACACAATTAATTCCTAAAATTTATATTTAGAATCACTTTAATTCATAATATTTAAATCACAAGATTTTACTCTTTTAAGTTTTAATTACGTTTCACTTTAATGCTTAAAATTTTATATTTTTGCACTTTATTCAAAAATTTCTTTCTTAGGCAAATCCTAAAAACTTACAAATGCAATATTATATACTCCTACTAGTTGTAGTTACCACGTACTACTTATAAAGGGATCAAAATTAAATTTTTATCTCACAGGAAAATAAAAGAGAAAACAAGAAACATGAGAACAATACTCCATGACCAGCAGACTATTTACGTAGAAATATTCTAAAATAATGTGTTCTTCTACCGATCAAATTTTTGAATAAAATTTTCAATTTTAAAAGATATATGATAAGTTCTGATTTTATATTTTCCTAAACCTTTGAGTTTATTTTTAGATAAGTTGTGACTTTATACTCTCTTTTGTTTAAAAAAAAGGGATAATTACAATGAACTACTTTGAGGTTTGCTCAAATTATAAATTAAACTCTTAATTTTTAAAAATTGCCTAAACAACCCTGAAGTATATGAACGTTTTTCTTATGTTAACCTTTCATTTACTATCGTTGGAATTTTTAACCGAAATCGATAAATTTAAATATATTCTTCCTATTTTATCTTTTTGGTAAAAATTTTGGCCAAATTTGACCATAAATCATTCATTTAGATCATACATCCATTATTTGATCCTAGTTTCTGAACACCAAATATGGATGTGCATTCTAAACTAATGATATATTTTTTAGTAAAATTTGGTCAAAACGAACCAAAAGGGTAAAATAGAAAGAACATATTAAAATTAATTGTTTCCGTGTTAAAAACCTTAATAGTAGTACATGAAGGGTTAATCATGAATGATACTTGAAATTTAATCATGAATGATACTTGAAATTTGTTAAGGTGGCGACAAAGAGAATATACAAATAAAGTGATTTCTATAGCTTATTATCTATTTAATGTATTTGACCTAATTTTGTGGATGTAATAATACAGAACAATTTAATTGTGGAAATTTGAAAATAAAACTAAGCGATGCTTTTATTTCACCATACAGCCTTCCTATCTACAGTGGGAGTAAAGATAACCATCTCTGAATCATTGCAAAACATTGTTTGGGTTTGTACTCTGGAGCTGTGTGCCCTGCACCCTGCAAAACATACAACCACCTTTTGAACTATCTCACTATTTGTTCTGGAAAATGCAAAATCATAAACTTCTACTTGCCTTCACAGTAGCAAAGGTCAGATAGGTTTGATTGTTCTTGTATCTCATTGTGTATCTGCAATCATAGGATAAATTGTAGTTCAATTTCGCGCTATCATTCAATGGTTCTTCGCATTTTCTAGACAACATCGAGAATTAGAAACTAACCCTGCGACTTGACCGTCGACACTCCAAGGCCTCCAATTGTCTTCAAGGGTGAGATTGAGTTTGCGTATCCATTTTAAGGTGCTCATGTAAGGCACCAACATGTCGTGATCGCCACTGAGAGCAAATCATCAAAACGCATTTTCTTTAGAAGAAAACATGTCGCGTCGCTACATGTTTTCTAAAATTATAAATATCATTCAAACACATATCCCAAGTTTAACATTGTCAATTTTACAAAACAGAAGAAAACAAATTAGGATTACAGGCCGCGAATACAGATAGCAATTAGGAAGTCAGGGAATTGCTCACCTGTATGCCAAAGCTTGGAAGCCTTTCCCACTGAGGAGTTGATGATCAATGAACACACTTTGTACATCATATTCATAGGATAAGCTCTTGTTGCATCTTTTCCAATCGGTTATAGTTCCCTATTTCCAACCAACAACTTCAGATTTTTAAACATTTAATGTGATATTCCCTTAATAGGAAATTTTTATATGCATTCAGTTCTGGGTCCAATCTACGCATCAAATTGTCGAGTTTGCACGCTCAATTTATTCATGTTTATATGCAAAATTTACCGGATGCGTAGAAGAAGTTTTTCTTCAACTTGGAAACTTGATTACCTTTCGGATATGAAGAGCTTCTTGAACGGTTTCATTATTTGCCCATACATAAGAGCCCATGTAATTATAATTCTGCCAAAAACAAAGAAATAGAAGACAACGACTTTGAAATAGAAGACAATCCGGCATTAATAAAATCATACATGAAATGCGGAGATTCGGAAAGCATGCTCGACAGAAAGGCACACAGAATTTACACGGCACCACGGTTCCTCTTGTTTCGACAAGAAGAGGAGGTCAGATGTGTGAATATCTTCAATGAATGATAGGCTCGATTGAAGATCATTAGGTTTTGGCGATAGGAATTTGCATTGTGGCTCCAGAATGTGCGCACTGAAGAGACGTTTTGTGTCCTGCATCATTTATGAGTGTAAACATATAAGGTTGTCTACAATTTGAACTAACCTTGCAGAAACAAGATGCAATATATATATAACATTTGCAATAAATATGTAAAGGGTAAGTGGTATTTTACCTCATTGACAAGCCGAAGAGCAGTAAGACATAGCACATTATTAGGATCTGGATCCACATACTCCCCACCGCAGCTACATTTTGCTAGCTGAAATTGTCAATTTGCCTATTATATTCGTTCTAATTCTTTCTCATCGACGCTGATAAAAGTCGAACGGGAGTACCTCGAAAGTGTCGTCTGATATGAGTGCCATTCTGTGAGCGTAAGGAACATGTTCATTGTAATCTTCATGTAAATCTGTTACTGAATTGCCAACTATGTACCCCTGCTTCATTTGGCATTAAAAGAATTGTTGAATATTCTAAATACCAACATATCCAAGAAAATTCGAAGAATATCATTTACTTGGAGCAACATTCGTGGCTCAAGTCCAGCTTCGTTACCTGAAGCATCATTAGGGAGAAAAAAGAAAAATCAAAATAATTCATTATTACAAGTTAAAAAAGTTTATCATCTTAAATCCCACCTTTTGCTACTTCAACTGCAACCATGGGTACAATTTTGCCAGCATAAGAGTCACCAGCAATATGCAGGGGATTCTTCGCAAACTTTGGGTGTTTCAACAGCCACTTCATTTTCCAATATGAAAATTAAACAAAAATAAATTTGTTAGGAATCGTTTTAATTTGTTGGCTTCTATTTGTTGTTTGAAGCTTAATTACCTTCCTCAGAAACATGTAATTATCTTTTGTTGATTTAGTGTCGGAAGAACTGTAACCTTCTGATGTAGTGGCATACGAGAATCCAGTTCCCACAGGGGAGTCTATAAATATGATGTTGGCAATCTGCAAACAACACACACACACACACACATATACATATATATGTATATTTCGTGTCAAGAAATGATTGAAAAAGTTCAAATCGAAAACTAAGCAATAAAATAATTAGACCTTTGTCCACGAATATGGATTTATGGTGAAAGAAGGAAAGTTTCCATCAAAAGCTACAGGATCATAAGCCAATGGACCTACAAATGCACAACAATTCAGAGCTGAGGGATCAAACCCAATAGATTCTTGTCACTAAATGTGTATTATGAGTGACTATTTTTTTTTATTATTACTTATTATATCATCATCAATAGTTGTGCTTAGGGATGCAAACGAGCCAAGCCGAGCCTTGGCCTTTTTTTCAGGCTCGAGCTCGAGCTCGAACCAAATAGATTGAGATCGAGACGAGCTAGGAAAAAACAGGCTTGAGCTCGAGTCATGTTTAACTCGACTCGTTTGGCTCAAATTTGTGAGTAAATTATAGGTTCGAGCTAGGGCTCGAGTTCGACCTCGAGCTCAAAAATTAATATATTATTTTAATCATAAATATAATTATATAAATATAAAATTAAATATTAAAAAAATCAAAGCTCGCAAGCCTACGAACAAAAGTTATTTGGCTCGAGCTCGGCTCGAAACTTATACGGACTCGGCTAGAATTATTCGAATTCGAGCGCGAACCTTTGCGAGCCAGCTCGTCAGGCTCGCGAGCCGGCTCGGTTCGTTTGCATGCCTAGTTGTGCCACTACAACTTAATGCTATTTTACAGGACTACAGATTATAACAATTTTTAAACTAGTGAATGTATGTGCACCGCCTAAAAGTGTACTCCTAAATTATACATGGTTTCGCATACAGTTTAATTGTTATTTTACAAGATAATAGATAAAAATGTTGACCTATTTGGTCTTATTTAGTTTTTATATTTCAAGGATAGAGACTTATTTGTCTTTATTTAATATGTTCTCTTAATTCCTTTCGAAAACAATATGTTCTCTTAATTATTTTTGACCACATGTATATTATATATTAAAGAAAAATTTCATTAATTAATACTTGTAGGAGTTTGCAGAATTAGAACAAATTGTCTCCATATTTAACCAAATCTTTTTATTTCAAGAAAGTTTAATTTGGTATCTGACTTGAAGGCACTAACTCCACATGGAGTAAATCACCAATGGCTCATTCTTTTTTTGTATATATTCTAGTCGTTGTATAAGTGTTATATAAGAGAGAAAACGGGATTCATTTGTAACATAGTGCTGAGAACAACCATGTTGAGTTATGTTCTTTAGTGCAAATGTTCTACAAAATTACATATATTAGTAACTTGTTGACTCATATCTGTTTGTTGTGTTACTGTGAAGCACCTTGCTAGGTGAAGAATAAATAGAAGCAATGGAGTTCCTTAGGGCAAATTCAGTTGTTGAATGGTTGTTGGGTCATAGTAGTATTCGGGTGCACGATGTTACTGACCGTGCAGTAGGAGATGTTTAAACATGCTACAATACTGATGTCTGGACGAGAGGCAACCGTGATACGTATCACCAAAATGGATCACACTGGCTTACTTTAAAGGTTGTTTGTTGCTAGTTTGTCGTTGCTCTCGGGGATTGGAGTCTTTTTTCCTCCCTTTCTCTTCTATTTTACTTTGTAATTGGTATTATTATGAACTTTAACCACAACAAATAGTAGTGTCTTTTATATATTGCTTTGCAGTTACCTCTTATCTATTGTTCTCATCGGTATTTAATCTGACACTTCAAATATTAGTAAAGTTTTCACAAGCAAAACAATTATAACATATTATACACAACACAATATTTTTTTGTGTAAGAAATGTTGTTATTATACTGTTAAATATCCACATCAATTAATTACAATGATGTGGTGTGGTTTATAATGACTTATGCAATCCTTCCCTCATAAGCTAGCTTTTGAGGGTGAGTTAGGCACAAGTTTATTCTTCAATATGGTATCAGAGCAAGCAAAAATTCTACATTCAAGTCTTTCCACCCGTAGATGTTCACTCGTGGAAACTTCATGCTCCAAGTTTCCCGCTTGTATCCGGCCCTAGGCGTGAGGGGGTGTGTTAAATGTCCCACATCGATTAATTATAATGATGTGGTGTGATTTATAATGACTTATGCAATCCTCCCCTCATAAGCTAGCTTTTAAAGGTAAGTTAGACATATGTTCATTCTTCGACATATACCTTGATTTTTTAAGACGGATTTTTGAACTAATTTAACCCGTTCTTAGACACATTTTATTCAACAGAAGACAAGATTATTGAATCACCTTCCATTTTTCCCAAATGATAAAAAAGTAAGGAAAAGAAAAGAAAAAAAGAAGAAAAGAAGAAGAAGGAGGAACCCACCAATCTCATAGACTAGCCCCGAAAAACCAGAGCAACCCGGCCCGCCAGTGAGCCAAAACAGCAAAGGGTCCTTGTCCGGGTCCCTCTCCGATTCAATGAAATAGTAAAACAGCTGAATTTCTTCATTTTCTCCGACGCCAATATATCTGATCATTCCAATTACAACTTGAACAATTTACACAGAAATGTATGCATCGAGAGTGAGAGAGAGAAAACCAACCCGGTTTCGAGCTTGAAAGGCAGAGTTCCCGGGTAACCCGGGAGAGCTTCGATAGTGGATTGTGAAACGGCAGAGTTAATCAGAATAATAAGAAACGAAAGAATCGTCCAACGCAACCAAGATTTCATGTTTTTCATACTTTGTTGCCTCCGCCATGTCTTCTGTTGATCATCACTTTTTATTCGTACTTTTATTTTATTTTGTCCTTTTTATCTGTCAATATAAGCTTATCATCACAGTGTGGCTGAAACTAACTTACAAAAATTATATTCCAAAATATAATACAGAAAAGTAACAAAATTTGTAATTTTAAGTATTAAAAATAAAAGTAATAAGTTAGTGCAAAATAAAAACTTTCAAGCATACAAAACAAAAGTAATAAACTAATGTAATAAGCATAAAAAAGACTCTCTTGATTGTTTGAACTTGGAAAGACTCTTTTTCACTAACTCAAATTTATATATATATTCTTGACATATATATATATATATATAGAGTGATTTTGAAACTTCTGAATGGTTTATATATTATGTATAACGCACTAAATCCTTATAATAAATACTCTTAGGCTATGTTTGGAACAAGGATTTTGGTAGGAAAAAGTGGGAGGAAAATGAAAATGATCAAAAATAAAAGCATTGAGTACTATCATATGAAGCAAACAAAAAATTTTCCATCATATTTTCCTTACCAAAATCCTAGAACCAAACGAAGGGTTAATCTTTTTAAGTGAATTAACTAAATTGACCTTGACGTTAATTTTTATATTTGTCTACTAGTCTTTATTTTCTCTTCTCTTTCTTCCTTCCTCTAGCCACCGTTTTGTTTTAGCTTTTTATTTATTATTTAATTATATCACTTCTTATAATTTTTAATGATATTTTACTTATTATAAATTTTAACATTATGTTGGAAAATATTAATATATATATATATATATTCACAAATTTTAATAAATATAAAATTTACTCACATGCATAGGGTATGAATTCACTGGGTTTAATATGCCAAAAATGTATACTGAATACCAAATTGAAAATTTTGGTTTGCACTACAAGAAAAAATAATATTAATGACAACAAATAATAATGATAATATAAAATTTGCTACTAATAATTGTATTAAGTGACAACACCTTCTAATTTATCACTACTTAAGTTTCTTTAACGTAACAACTTTTATCTTGTTACAAAATGCATTCAATAGCTACAAGAATTAATATTTTATTGACAACCATTAACAATTAGTGATACACCTATAGTGACAATTTGGTGACAAAAAAAATTTGTAATTAGGATTTTAGGACAAGATTTCATTGTCACTAAGTTGTCACCATAGGTGTGTCACTAATTATCAATTTTGTATTATGTTGTTACCTTTTTATATTACGTTGCCACTATTGATGTTGTGCAAATTATGTTTTGTAACAACATAATTTTGTTGTCACTAAATGAGTATAATTAATGACACCTTTTTTACTATCACTTATTATATTGCTACTAATTTACTCATGTTCTTGTAGTGTTGGTTTGGTATGTCTCGAGATATTTTTCAATGTGGTTCAGTTTTGTGCCTAATTACTTAAATTGAATTAAAAACTAGAGAAGTTTAAAACAAATATAATATATTTAAACATAGTATGTAAAATAATATATATCTATACTATTTATAAAGCACTAGACCCACTTAATAACCACTTTTGGTATCTTGATCTTGCACTTTTTTTCTTCAGTCTCTCTCTCTTCAATCCCTTATCTTTTCTCTCTTTTCATTCAACTTAATATTATTATTTTTCTTTTTGTATTTCTCTCTAGCTCTTCCCTCTCATTTCCTATCCATTATTGACTTTCTTTTTTTATTTATCTTTTTCAATTATATAATTTAATCTAATTTGAATTATTTTTTATAAATCTATTAAATATATTACGAATAAAAATATATATCAAATAAAAAATTAATATTTTTTTAACTTTATATTAATCAATTTTTTAAATACATACTTAAATTATATCTCATTTTTTATTTGCACACACATCGAGTGTACCAAATTTCCTTTTGTGTGTCTGTGTATATAAATTCGACATTTGATTATGTACGGTATATCGAACCTCAAAACCAAAACCTAAACCAAACTAAATACTAAATTTTATTTTTAAAAAAAATATCGAATATCAAACCGGAATTTCAATTCGATATTCAATTTGGAACGAAACATCAATTTTAATGCAATTTCATCGATTTATCGAAATGTGCACATTCCTACACACCCATACACTAGTTTTTAAAGAGTGACAGGGTAGCCAACTTGAACTCAGCAATTTTGTCATCCAGCCTAGCCCAATTTCAAAATATTTACCAGGTCCAAGTACCAACCTAAGAACCAATTGTCAAACCAAAATTTATTGCTCCATCCTCCCTTGGGCCCTGAAAGTGAGAAGTAAAGAAGGGAAAATTTAACCTGCATCTAAGGCTGTTAATGGAGTGAATTTTAATTCGAATCTGACTCGAATTCTACTTGAATTTTAGTACATTTGGTCAATTAAAATATCCAAGTATAAATATTCGTAATTCAAGATAAATAAATAGAATATGGAGTTAGGCAGTGTGAACCATTAAAAATCTGAATTCGAACTTTAATTATACTTTTATTAGATTAATAATCTTATGTGTATAATATTAGTGAAGAAGTTTAAATAAAATGTGATATATAAAACCATTATAATTGATAATACACTGTTTTTTATTCTTCAAAGTAATTTTTTAACAAATTAATGTATAATTTTTACACATATTCTAAAATAAATTTCTACTCAATTAAATTTTATTTTTACATAAGAAATATTTTTTTATTGGTTACTTGATTTCAAATTTTCAATATTTTTACCTGTGCATTAGATCGTATATTTTTATCGAGTTTTGTATTTTTCTATTTAGTCCGCACTAAGTAGTAATGAATGTAAATTCCACAGGATTTAGATCGGATTACGATATTGAAAAAGTTTATTGAATTCGGATTTGGGTTTTTTAGATTTGGTCCAAGCCCGGCCCATTAAAAACACTAAGATCCTCTGCGGTTTGTGTAATTGAAAAAATATCTTGCGCCATAAGGTTTTTAGTGCTCTAACTATAAAATGAAAGTTGATTGTAGGGGTGGTTTTTTGTAAGTATGCAAACCGTAGAAGGGTCTAACTATAAGACAAAAGTTAATGGTAAGAATGAATTCGGGAATTGTGGAAATCTCAAGAAGTTTAAGTGCATTTACATCAAATGTAAATGAATCTAGGTGTCATTTGTAATCATCCAAACGAAAAACAAAAACTTATGTTTATGGATTTCGATTAATATAATCTGCAAATGATTTATGTAGGATTACTATTTAGTTTAAACAAATGGCCTCAGCATCAGCGTGGAATTGCGGGGGGGGGGGGGGGGGGGGGGGGGGGCGGGGATTTTAGTCATCCAAAGTATACTTGTTCTTACAATTTGTTATAGAAATTTGTTTTTTTTTTCCCTAAAATATTATTTAAAAAACACGATTTTTGCATATGGTCATCTACGTGCACGTTCAAGTGGAATATTCCATTGGAATTTTCATTTATTCCTATGTTTGAGCTATAGTTGCTATGAATTCATGATTCTGCCTCTAATGAAGTCACATGACAATCATGTGAGGGAATTTCGGTTGAATATTCCATTAGATAGTGAACATAGGCAATTTGCAAAAGTTGTGTACTTTTGATGGCATTATATATATATATATATATATATATAAGAAAAAGTTTATATAAAAGGTGTAAAAACAAGCATACTTTGAGTGAGTGAAATTTTTTTTTTCCTGTGAAAAATTCATAGATATCCATTATGCATGCAACCTGCGTGTTTATTCTGATATTTAGGATACAATGATATACAAATGAGAAATCCAATCTTGATGGTAAAAAGTTATTTAGGCTTAGGAAGCCGAAGCACTAAATGACCTTGAAAATCTTTCTTTATTCTTGTCCACATGAAAATCGGATATCCTTGACTTACAATCCTACAAAATATATAAGGATTTTAGACCACATTAATTCATTCTCCCATTTAGTGCCTTGATAAATCGACCTCTATCAATCATCCTAGCATACCATCTCTTTTAAAGCAACCACCTTAGAGCCCGTTTGGATGGACTTTTTTTAAAGAAGAAGTACTTCTTTTTTGAAAAAAAACAGTTCGAAGAAAAAAAATTGTGTTTGGATGGACTTTTTGAAAAAAACAGAAGCCAGGAAAAAATTCAAAACTGGCTTTTTTTAGAAGCTATCCCAAAGTAGCTTCAAATAAAAGCACTTTTAAAGCACTTTTAATTATTATATCCAAACGCAAAAGTGCTTGGCTTAAAAAAAAAACTCTACTATAAAAAGCACCGTTCGAAAAATACTTTTTATTTAATCCCATCCAAACGGGCCCTTAATTGCATGGCCAACCACCTAAATATTTCCACTCACCCATATAGCATTGTGATTGCCTAAAGAAAACTAGGATTTATTTGGGCAAACAACCCCACCCTAAAGGCCATAAATGTTAAAACCTTCCACTATAAAGACCACATTTATTGGGGTAGGTATGCTTTTTTCAGGAAGTCAAGACACCTTTCACATAACCTAGTCTATTCCCTAGAAATTATTACAACTCAAGCGGAGTTTTCCCCTCATATCTGATAGATTCCCAAATAATAATAATAATAATAATAATATTGCAAAAGTCGGATTAACATTGTCATTTTCTTAAAATTAAAGTACAACAATCCAATTCAGGTAGGGCTGTAAACGGAAAACCGAAAATTCGATTACCGTCCGTATCCGTATTCGTTTACGAGGTATATTATCCGTATCCGTTTAAAGTGGATATATCCGTATCCGATTATAGGTATCCGAGTAATAAACGGATACGGATATGGTAATTAGATATCCGCTCCGTTTAATATCCGCTCCGATTGTATATCCGTTGGATATATCCGTTTACTTATATCCGTTATCCGTATTCGATAAATTATATTAAATTATTATTATTATTATTATTATTATTATTATAACCTTATCTCTTCTTATCCTTTGTATGATTTAATTAGATTATTTATTAATTTATATACATTATAAGAATAAATAGAAAAATAGGAATGAATAATATGAATTATATTAATTGCATTAATGATAAAATATACTAATATCTTCTTACTTTGATGTGCTTTAATAGATTATTCATATTTATATATTTGCTATGTTTATAAATTTTATTTTATACTTTAAGAATAAATTAAATGAGTAATACATATTATATTAATTATAATAAACAATAATGATAAAATATACCTTAAATAATATAAATAAAACACTCTAATTGTCTCAAATATTCATAATTCAACAATGAAATAAAAGAATAATATGTCAACTTTACTTATGTCAATGAGTATATGCTATATTGCTATTTGCTATGCATATAAATTTTATTTTATACTATTAATTATTATATAAGTAAAAATATGATAATAATAATAATACTATCTTTCTTTAATAATTAGCATCAAGTGAAAAAAATATACATATATTTCGCTACACTCAAGATTCGAGCTTGAGACCTCTAATTTGAACAACATAAATATGTAATAATTATTAAATTATCAACAGGTGTGACGTCATAATATATAATAATTATTAAATTAATTTTTTATATAAAAAATCATAAATATATAAAAAAAAATTAGAAAAAATCTAATAATAATAATAAAATTAAACAATAAATTTATCTTACTATTTAATATAAATCCAACTCCATTAAAATTATTAATATTCAAACATTCAAATATTGTTGCTTTTTGTGTAGTGCTTATCAGCTATTCATATTGTTTAGTCAAAAAACACAACAATACTAACAATTATTGTTGCTTTTTGTGTAGGGCCAAAGAATGGGGCAAAATAGATACAAACTCGGGACAGAGATTTGGCAGAGTGGCACTCCTCCCAATCACGTTAATGCAAAACATGACTCATCATCAATCAATCGCTTTAATTGAGACCCCGCAAAAAAGTGGCTTTGAGCAGTTAGAAAATGTCTCTCACTCTCGCTCTTTTCAAAAATTCTT